>CANXME010002195.1:0-389623 GCA_948144175.1 Closterium sp. NIES-65
ACTGGAGCTGCCAGGACGGGTGGTGCTGCTGGAGCTGGAGGTGCTAGTAGTGCTGGCACTAAGAGTCCTGGAGGTGCTCGTCCTGGAGGTACTCGAGTTGTCGGGGTCCGTGGTACTAGAGGCACTGTAGCCGGAGACCGCGCATTGGAGTTCGAAACCTTGGAGGTGGAGGTGCTGGCCCTCGAGGTGCTGGCCCCGGGGGTACGGGTGCTGAGCCTAGGGGTGCTGAGTCTACTAGAGGTCCTCCTGGTGCCGCGTCGCAGCGGTCACCTCTCTCGCCGCAGCAGCTGCGCGAGTGGCTTGGTTCGCGCACCCTCCTTCGGAGTCGCGCTGCTCTAGCTGGAGGCACTGCTGCTGGAGGTGCCGGAGCTGGAGGCACTGGAGCTGGAGGCGCTGGAGCTGGGGACCCTAGAGCTGGAGGTGCCGGTTCTGGGGGTGCTGTTGCTGGGGGAACTGGAGCTGGTTGCCCTGGAGCTAGTGCTGTTGACCTTGGAGTTGGAGACCCTGGATCTAGAGGTGCCAGTTTTGGGGGTGCTATTGCTGAAGGCCCTTGAGATGGAGGTTCTAGAGCAGCTGGAGGCGCTGGAGCTACTGGTGCTCGTCATGGAGGTGCTGGAGCTGCCGGAGCTTGTGGTGCTGCGGGCTTTGGAGCTGGAGGCGCTGGAGCTGGAGGTACTAGAGCTGGAGGCGTTGGAGGTAAAGGCGCTGGAACTAGAGGTTCAGGAGATGGTGGAGGCGCTGGAGCTGCTGGTACTCGTACTGGAGGTGCTGGTGCTGGTGGTACTAGTGCTAGTGGTACTGCACAGCCGCGACTGTTCTTTGCTCCGCCGTCATCGTCGTCTCTGCCATAGCCTGACTCCACGCTTTGCCAGGTTCTTAGCCTCCCGTCTTCTACTAGTCTCCCGTTACGGCCCGACTCTCCACTACCTGCCCCTTCTCCTTACACTGAGCAGATAAACTCGCTTACAAAGCGCCGTGAGCCTGCGTCTCGTCCTGTCTCGCTTGTTTGGGCGCATCAAACTGGTAGTCGTGTTCCTCGTGAGCGTCCGCCTCCTGTCCCTGGCACGCACGCTATGGCACTTCGTCCTTCCTCCACAGCGTGTTCCCCTGCCGTCTCCTCCTGCGTCTTCTCTGCCTGACGTTCAGGACCATGAGTCTGACCTGGTTCATGCTGTTCTGAGGCGATCGCGGGTGAGTACTCCTCTCAGTGGCAGACATCTATGGACGTAGAGATGGCATCTTGGAAGTCTACAGGCACTTATGTCGACGCATTTCCCCCTCCTGGGGCGAACGTAGTCGATGGCATGTGGATTTTCAGGGTAAAGCGGCCGTCGGGTACTCCGCCTGTCTTCAAGGCTCGTTACGTTGCACGAGGCTTCAGTCAGCGATAGGGAGTTAACTTCTTCCAGACCTTCTCCCCCACCCCGAAGATGACCACTCTTCGGGTACTGCTGCACATCGCCGCTCAGCGAGACTACGAGCTTCGTTCTCTAAACTTTAGCACATCGTTCTTATAGGGCAATTTGCACGAAGAGATCTGGCTGCGCCGCCCACCTAGCTTCACTGGGTCATTCCCTCCTGGTACCCAGTGGAGCCTCCGTCGGCCAGTCTACGGTCTCCATCAGGCGCCTCGTGCATGGCACAACACACTAAGGACGACACTTGCGGCTCTTGGGTTTGCCCCTTCCACTACTGACCCGTCGCTGTTTTTACGCACCGACACTTAGTTGCCGCCGTTTGACATCCTTGTGTACGTCGAAGAATTGGTCTTTGCCACTGCTGACACTGAGGCTATCGCCCTTGTGAAGTCGGAGCTCAGAAGAGACATACGTGCACGGACCTGGGTGAGCTGTGGGTCAGAATCCCAACCACTAGACCATTGGGATAAAAGGGCTTGTTTGCGTAGCGGGTAAGTGCGCCCATAACCCCCAGGCCAACGTGCCTGTAACCCTTCCCTAAGATCAATCGGAGATCACCAGTGGACCTCTGACACCCCCCCGCACTGAGATGCCCGAAGTGCACACACTGGGATTCGAACCCGAGACCTTCGCTCTGATACCATGTCAGAATCCCAACCACTAGACCATTGGGATAAAAGAGCTTGTTTGCGTAGCGGGTAAGTGCGCCCATAATCCCTCAGGCCAACGTGCCTGTAACCCTTCCCTACGATCAATCGGGGATCACCACTGGACCTCTGACACTGTGCAGCTACCTTGGCTTGCAGATCACCCGGGACAGAGCAGGGCGCACCATCACACTGACTCAGTCACACATGGTGCAGCAGGTCCTTCAGCGTTTTGGCTTCATTTGGTCCTCGCCATAGTCCACTCCTCTGGCTACCAATCACTCGCTCTCAGCTCCACCTTCGGACGAGTCCGTAGAGCCGAGTGGCCCGTACCTAGAGCTAGTGGGCTGCCTCGTGTACCTGATGACCTGCACTCCCTCCTGACCTACCCGAAGGTCGCAAAACTGTCGGCGTCAAATGGCTGCTGAAGAAGAAGCTACGACCTGACGGTACTATGGAGAAGTACAAGGCCAGGCTCGTAGCAAAGGGATTGAGCCAGCACTTCGGCATCGACTATGACGACACCTACGCTCTTGTTGGCAGCAACACCACCACCATTCGCACGCTCCTCTCAATCGCAGCAGCTATGGATCTGGATTTGCTGCAACTTGATGTGAAGAAAGTGTTTCTTCACAGCACCATCGACCACGAGATCTACATGCAGCAGCCGCCCTACTTCATCGATGGGAGCAGTAAGGTGTGCCTCCTGCAGAAGAGCCTTTACGGGCTAAAGCAAAGTCCCCTTCTGTGGTACAAAGAGCTGAACAAGGTGCTCCGTGTGGAGGGGTTCAAGAAGTTCCTTGTGGACCAAGCCCTATACTACAAGGATGGGGCGAGCGGAATGCACGTGTGGCTGCTAATCTACGTGGATGACTTGCTAGCGGCAAGTGAAGACGAGCAACTGCTGCAGGACCATAAAGGAGCTGCTGACCAAGGCATTTCAGCTCCGTGAGGTGGAGCCATTGGAGCGCTACCTGGGGCAGCAGATTGTGCGCTACCTCGAGCGCCCGGACAGGACACTCCTCCTGCACCAGAATGTGTACGTGGCGAGGGTGCAATAGCGGTTCTTTAAGGGGGCGCCACCGCAGAATCAGCCGCTCACTCTTCTCTCCTCTGCCAGCTTTGCCAAGCAGGATGTCGGGCAGTTTGTTAATCGTACCATGACCGGGTACTTGTCAATTCTCCGCATGGTGCAGTTTGCAGCCATCTCAACCCGTCCTGACCTCTCTTTTGCGTGCAGCCGCCTTGCAACAGGTGCACACCAGGTCGGATGCGCATTGGCATGAGGTCTTCCGCACACTCTCCTAATGGGCTGCCTCACCGGACATGGGGCTGCTGTTCAAGGGAGGACCAGAGAGTTTGACTCTCATGGGGTATGCGGATGCGGATGATGCGGGCAACAAGGAGAACCAGTCGTTCACAGGAGGATATTTCTTTAAGCTTGGCGGAGAAGCCATTTCCTGGCAAGCTAAGAAGCTGCAGGGTGCGACCAAACTTTCCTCCACCAAGAGCGAGATTGTGGCTGCGGTGGAAGCGGGAAAAGGAGGCGCTCAAGCTAAGGTTCCTGCTGTGGGAGTTTCAACTTCTAAAGAAAGGTGTTCTCACCACCCTGTACGCCGACAACATGTCAGCGGTGCAGCTCAGCCAGGCGGGCGGGCTGTAGGGGCGCATGAAGCATGTGTGTTAGAGACTAAGGACGGAGTCTACGAAGATTAGGACCCGAAATATCACATAATCGTTGGTCTCAGTTTCAGGACACAATCGTCGCGTTCACAAGAAACTCCATCAACAATAAACGCACTGTCAAAACTTCACCAATTTTGGATATGTTGTAGCTCTAGAGCGTAGCTAGAATTCTCAAGTTAAATTGTATCAAGAGGTGAAGTATATCTTGACTTATCAATTTCGGCGCACAAGGGGGGGGTATGTTGTCATAGAATCTTAACTCAATCACAAGAGTCTCACAAGTTCACACAAGCAAGTTAGAGTAGCTAGAAACCAGGTAGGAGGGAAGAGGAGGACAAGAGGGAAGACCCCCAAGGAGTCCTCAACCAAGGAAACCCCATAAGCACATCAAATCCCCTCCCGATAGCAACGCCACTTTTACTTTTGTCACTTTCACAACCTCCATGATCCACCTCACCCAAGTTGGCCACACTTGCCAACCTGGCTTGGCTTCTCCCAACTACTTGGCAGCATCTACATTGATGTTGACGAATTTCCCAACCCCCAAAAAGTCTATACCCCTTATGGAGTCAACCCCACAACTTCACATCATTACCCGGTCGCATGGAGAGGGCAGCCAGCTCCTTCTCCAACACAATCACCATCGGCAGCGTGTTGGGTTGTATCACGTCGCGCAGCAGCTTCCACGCCTTTGGTCCCGAATCATCGAGCTCCACCAAATCCTTGATGTGCTGGAACATGTCGTTGTTGACGGATTGAAGGATTAGGTCGTACAGCACCGCGCTCTTCTCAGTCCACCGATTGCGGGCATCTCCTTCCTCTGGCATCTTCTCTTCCCCCATAGCCAACTTCAGTAGCTTGTACCGTTTGAAGGCACTCCTCATCCGCCCACTCCATTCCTTGGAGCCATCCAATGGTTCTATCTTGGATGGTGGCGACTCATTCCTCTTCTCAGCTGCTTCTCCACTCTCTTGACTCATCTTCTCTGCTCCCAATCACAGGTTTCAGCTCCCCCCTTTGCTGTCCACACCGAAGTCCCACAATATTTTCACAAGTGTCAGTGCCAACGAAATTTCGGCAGAGTTTCCCCTTAGCGGAAGTCACATGCAACCTCCAGATTTCAACTTAGGCACGCCCACAGGCCATGGTGGGTCTAGTAGGGTCTTCACAATTCAGTAGACTCTTCACAACGTCCTCAATTAGCTCTGATACCACTTGTTAGAGACTAAAGACGGAGTCTACGAAGATTAGGAGCCGAAATATCACAAAATCGCTGGTCTCAATTTCTGGACAGAATCGTCGCGTTCACAAGAAACCCTGTTGACAAAAAACGCACTGTCCAAACTTCACCAATTTTTGATATGTTGTAGCTCTAGAGCGTAGCTACAATTCCCAAGTTGAATCCTATCAAGAGGTGAAGGATATCTTGACTTTTCAATTTCGGCGCACAGGGGGGGGGGGGGGTATGCTGTCATAGAATCTTAACTCAATCACAAGAGTCTCACAAATTCACACAAGAAAGTTGGAGAAGCTAGAAACTAGGTAAGAGGGAAGAGGAGGACGAGAGAGAAGGTCCCCAAGGAGTCCCCAACCAAGGAAACCCCATAAGCACATCAAATCCCCTCCCTATAGCAACCCCACTTTTTCTTTTGTCACTATCCCAACCTCCATAATCCACCTCGCCCAAGTTGGCCACACTTGCCAGCCTGGTTTGGCTTCTCCCAATTACTTGGTAGCATCTACAGTGATATTGACGAATTTTCCAACCCCCAAAAAGTATATACCCCTTATGGAGTCAACACCACAACTTCCCATAGTCACCACAACCAAATATAAAAAACATACGAACTTCTAACATTCGTAACTTTCTTGTTCGTGCTCCGATTGAAGTGATACTTGGTTCGTCGGAAAGCTCTTGAGCAGAGGAGTCACTTCAGATATCTGCTCAAGCCAAATAGCATTCACACACACACACAGAGAAACCAAACCACATCAAACACAAATTCTTGCACACGCTCACACCACGCATGCAACGCACGAACATGTGATGGGAGGCAGACAGATGTGAATGCAAGTGATAGCATCACATAACAATGTGGACCGTCGCCACATGTGGCTGCAGTACATGGTGCCCATGAAGAAGTTGGAGCTGCAGCACATCCCTACGACGGTGCAGCCCGCGGGCGTCTTCACCAAGCAGCTCGAGAAGGCAGCCTTCAACCGATGCTGTGCAGCAACCGGGCTGGACCAGCATGCTCCTGACAGCAAGGGGGTGTGTTAGAAGGAAATGCTGCCATGAACAACAAAATGTCGGCGCTGGGATTCGAACTCGTGACTTCAATTCGTCCTGAAAATGTCTCAGGACAGATTCAGGACAGTTTCTGCTAAGGTGCTGGACCTGGTATTGGGGATAGATTGGGGACAGTTTGGCGAAATCTGTCTCGGGTCACGTTCGGTTTGAAACTTGACAGTGAAGTATCGAAGTCAATCGCATGGAATTTACAGTCGGTGGTCGACGGAATTCTGGTCGCGGAAATTCTCGTCTACGGAATTCCAGTCAATAGAATTTGTCAGAACATTATAGCTTGCTTATTTGTGTAGGCTATAGTGGGGTATCCCATAGGGGGTACAACCCAACTAGGGTTTCCTATTTGTACTCACTTCTTTCATAGTCATTTCATTCTCGTTCTAACGTTCTCATAGTATCGAGCAGGTTCCCCCGTGGGAACTGTGCTTAGGGCCCACCACATCGAACCCTTTTTTTCTGCCCGGAGCGCGCTCCGGGCCCTTGCTCTTACTTTTTTTTCGATCTGCCCTAACGGCCCGAGCGCCGCCTTAGCGCGCCGCCCGCCCTAGCAGCCCGAGCGCCGCCTTAGCGCCCGCGCCCCGCTGCCCGCCCTCACGCCCTAGCGCCCTAGCGCCCGCGCGCTGCCCGCCCTAGCGCCCTAGCGCCCTCGCGACCCGCTGCCCGCCCTAGCGCCCTAGCGCCCTAGCGCCCGCGCGCTGCCCAGAGCCGCCCGTGCGCCACCCAGAGCCGCCCGTGCGCCACCCAAAGCCGCCCGTGCGCTAGCCGCCCGACGCGCCAGCCGCCCGACGCCTGCTAGCCGCCCGACGCCCGCTAGCCGCCCGGCGCCCGCTAGTCGCCCGTCGCTTGCGCGCCGCCCGACGCCCGTGGGCCGCCCGTGCGTCGCCCTCAGCAGCCCGACCCGCCGCCCGTGCAGCCGCCCGTACAGTCGCCCGTGCAGCCGTCCGTGAACCGCTCGTGCAGCCGCCCGTGCTGCCGCCCGTGCAGCCGCCCGTGCTGCTGCCCGACGCGCCCCCCGTGCAGCCGCCCGTGAGCCGCCCGTGCACCGCCCCGTGCAACCGCCCGTGCAACCGCCCGTGCAGCCGCCCGTGCAGCAGCCCGACGAGCCGCCCGTGAGCCGCCCCAGCCGCCCGTGAGCCGCCCCAGCCGCCCGTGCAGCCGCCCGTGAGCCGCCCGCGAGCCGCCCGTGAGCCGCCCGCCACGACGCCCGCGCCGCCCGTGAGCCCCAGCGTCACCCGAGCCGCACAAGCCGCCCGAGCAGCAGAGCCGCCCGAGCCACCCGTGCCGCTGCGTGCCCGAGCCACCCGAGCCGCCCAAGCCGCCCGAACCGCCCGAGCCGCCCGAGCCGCCCGAGCCGTCTGAGGTGCCGAGCTCCTGCTCCTGTGGGGCTGCTACTGCTCCTGGGCCGGCGGAGTTGCTGTACTGCTGTGTTGCTGTGCTGCTGAGCGACTCGACCCTTCCTGTCTGGTGAGACTGTCAGCTGCTATCATGGCCACCCCTAGTGTCCTGGCTTTCGACGCTGAGGGTCGCGCCATTGACTTTGCGGTCTGGCTCGACGACATGCAGCTGTACTTGCTTTGCGATACGGTAGATGAAGTTTCTCTCTTTGACTTTGTCTCTGGCGCTGTCCCTGCCCCTCCTGCTGATGCTGACCCCACTGTGCGCTCCAAGTGGGCCTCACGCGATGCTGCTGCACGTCTTGCTGTGCGTCGCCACCTCCCTTCCTCCGAGCGTGCACACTTTAGTCAGTGCAAGACCGCTCAGGCCTTGTACGACGCTGTAGTTGCGCGCTACTCCTCCCCTTCCTCTGCTACACCGAGCCGCCTCATGCTACCGTACCTCTTCCCTGACCTTGCTGCCTTTCCCACAGTCGCTGACCTCTTTACCCACCTCCGCGCTAGTGACACTCGCTACCGCGCTGCGCTTCCTGCTGACTTCTGCGCCGCAAACCCCCCTCCCATGTACATCACCCTCTACTTTCTCGTCACCCGTCTCCCTGAGTCCCTTCGTGTAGTTAGGGACCAGTTCCTCTCTGTCTGTCCCACCACCCTCACTGTCGACCTCCTCAAGAAGTCCGTGCTAGCGGCCGAGAAGAGCATAGTCGCTGTAGGGGCCTCTCGTGGTGACCCTCGCACCCCCATCTTTGAGGGGTGTTCTCCTTCCCCCCTGTTACCCTCTGTCGCCTCTGCTGCTGTGGCCGACCTCGTTGGTTTAGAGTCGGTTGGTGCGGCGTCTGCCCCCAGCGGCAGGCGCCGCTCTGGCAAGGGCAAGGGGGCCAAGGGAGCGGGTGGAGCTAGCGGGGGCGGTGGCGGGGGTGGTGGGGGCGGCGGGGGGAGTGGGGGTGGCGGTGGGGGTGGTGGCGGGAGTGGAGGTACTAGTGGCGGCAGTGGAGGCGGAGGCGGCGGCGGAGGTGGTGGCGGAGGTGGCGGTGGGAGCGGCGGGGGCGAGGGTGGCGGTGGCGGCGGTGGAGGCAGAGGCGGGGGTGGCGGTGGTGGAGGTGGTCGGAGTGGCTCGTCCCAGCGGAGCAGCACTGGGGGTCGTCAGCGCCAGCAGCAGCAGCAGCAGCAGCACCGCTCTCGCGACGTCCCCGCCCCTCAGCAGCTCCGTGAGTGGTACTCGCAGCGTCAGCGTGGTGGGGCGTTTGGTCCCTGCGCCTACGTCCTTCGTACCGGGGACCGCGCGGGTGAGCAGTGTGGGGGCGCCCACACCGCCCGCCGCTGCTTTAGCCGCCTGACAGACGCTTGGCGCCAGCAGTTTCCGGAGGCCTCTGAGATCCCCCGCTGGGGAGAGCTGTGTAGGGCTGGTGTAGCTGTTTTTGATCTTGACTTTGATGCTATCCTTGCTGCCATATATGCTGTGACTGTTAGTGATGAGGGTGACTGTTACCGGTGTTTCCCGCCCGACCCGGGCATTGGTACTGCTGCTCTAGGTGCCAGCAAGGCTTCTGCTCTAGGTGCCAGTGCGTCTGTGCTCTCAGGTACTGGTGAGGCTGCTCTCTCAGGTGCTAGTGAGTCTGCGCACTCAGGTACTGCGTCGGCTTCGGCCTCCCACACCTTCACCCTTGACTCTGGAGCATCTCGCTCCTTTTTTCGGGACCGCACCACGCTCACGCCACTTAGTCGGCCTGTTGCGGTGTCCCTGGCTGACCCCTCTGAGGGTCCTGTCCTGTCTCGCTTCTCCACAGTCCTCCCGTGTCCGGCGGCTCCCTCTGGCACCCTGTCTGGTCTCTACCTCCCCTCGTTCTCTACAAACTTGGTGAGTGGTGCTGACCTACAGGATGTGGGAGTCCACCAGTTCACCCCTGCTCGTCAGCGAGTGACGCACTGCACAGAGGCTAGCACAGGTCGTCACCTGGCTACGTTTACACGTCAGCCAGGGTCGAGCCTGTACACACTGACCACTGCTTCTCCTCCCGTTTCAGAGTCTGGTAGGGTCCCTTCGTCAGGTCAGGTGTTTGCTGCAGCGTCCAGGTCTGGTCCTGAGTCTGCCCCCTGTTCGTGTCGTCTCCTGTCTCACGAGACTCTCCTCTGGCACCACCGCCTGGGTCACCCCTCTCTACTTCGGCTCAGAGGCATGGCCTCCCGTCTTCTTGTGTCTGGTCTCCCCCGGTCCCTCCCTCCCCTTCCTCAGGGCCCTGGCCCTGCCTGTGTCCCCTGTGTCGAGGGGCGCCAGCGTGCTGCCCCTCACTCCTCCCAGTTTCCTCCGACAGAGGCTCCGTTGCAGACGCTTCACATGGACATGTGGGGCCCTGCCCGCGTCCGTGGACTCGATCACGAGCGCTACTTCCTGTTGGTGGTTGACGACTACTCGCGTTACACCACAGTCTTCCCCTTGCGTAGCAAGGGTGATGTCACTGAGGTGCTGATCGACTGGATCCGCGCAGCTCGTCTCCAGCTCAGGCAGAGCTTTGGCTCGGACTTTCCTGTGTTGCGTCTGCACTCGGACAGAGGCGGAGAGTTCTCCTCTGGCCTTCTGCGTGCCTACTGTCGTGCGCGAGGCATCCGTCAGACCTTCACGCTTCCGGACTCACCGCAGCAAAATGGGATTGCAGAGCGCCGCATTGGCATGGTCATGGACGTCGCTCGTACGTCTATGATGCATGCGGCTGCCCCCCATTTTCTGTGGCCGTTTGCGGTCAGGTACGCGGCGCATCAGATCAACCTTCACCCCAGGGTCTCCAGGCCGGAGACCTCCCCAGCCCTCCTGTGGACGGGGAAGGTTGGCGATGCGTAGGCGTTCCGGGTCTGGGGATCTCGGGCGTTTGTCCACGATTTGTCTGCGAACAAGATGTCCCCTAGCGCTGCTCCCTGCGTCTTCCTGGGGTTCCCCCCCGACGCCCCTGGGTGGCAGTTCTACCACCCCACCTCTCGCCGTGTTCTGTCCTCCCAGGACGTCACGTTCGATGAGTCGGTACCCTACTACCGCCTCTTCCCCTACCGCACTCCGTCCCTCCCCCCCGCCCCCGCTCTTCTTGGTACCAGGTCCCCCCCCGGTAGCCCCCCTTCCCCCTCAGGGTCCTGCCCCTTCAGGTGTGTCCCACGTAGACGCGGTCGAGCCTGTAAAGGTCACTGGTGACTCTGGTGCTGCTGTGGGTGCTGAGCCTGGGGGTGCTGAGTCTGGGGGTGCTGAGCCTGGGGGTGCTGAGTCTGGGGGTGCTGAGCCTGGGGGTGCTGAGTCTAGGGGTGCTGAGCCTGGGGGTGCTGAGCCTGGGGGTGTTGGGCCTGGGGGTGCTGAGCCTGGGGGTGCGGAGCCTGGAGGTGCTACGCCTGGAGGTGCTTTGCCTGCGAGTTCGTCGCCTGGAGGTTCTCCGGGTGCTTCATCTCGCCGAGAGCCACTCTCCCCGCAAGAGCTGCGTGAGTGGTTTGCCCGGCGCTGGAGGCGTGCTGCTGGTACTGGAGGTTCTTCGGCTGCTAACGGTGCTGCTGCCGCGTGTCCCGGAGGTGCTCGTGCTGGGAGTACAAGAGCTGCTGGGCCTGCGGGTTCTACTGGAGCTGGTGCTGCTGAGCGTGTTGGCGCTGGGACTACTGCTGGCGGTCCGGCTGGCAGTGCTTCTGGTGCTGCTGGAGGTTCTGGTGCTACTGGGTGTTCTGGAGCTACTGGAGGTGTTTTTGGAGGTGCTGCTGGAGAGGGTACTCCTGCTGGGGGTACTGGTGCTGTCCCTGCTGTTTCTGGCGTCGCCTCGCGGCCCAGACCGTACTTCGTTCCCCTCCTGCAGCAGGTTCTTGGTCTTTCACCTACTCCTGGTCCTCCTCCTCCTCCCTTAGAGGGTCCACTGCCTGTCTAGTCACAGTCACAGCTACAGCCTGCCTCCCCTTTGCCTGCTCCTTCTCCCTACGGTGGTCCGACTGGAGGTCTTACTGAGCGTCGTGAGCCTGCGTCTCGTCCTGCGTCGCCTGTTCGTACAGCACGCACTAGTGGTCGCGGTTCGCGTCAGCGTCCTCCTCCTGTCCCTGGCACGCACCGGATGTCTCTGCGTCCGTCCACTGCTCCTCTGCGTGCCCCTTTGCCTTCTCCTCCTGCTTCCTCTCTTCTTGCTCTTGCCGACCCGGAGTCGGACTCTCTTCGTGCTGCCAGTCCTACTGTCACACGTCTCCTTGCTACTGCTGTCACTGACCCTTCTTTCGAGTCTTCTGCTGCGTCTGCCCTTGTCACTGAGCTTGTCGACTTTGCTGCTCGCTGTCGTCTAGACTACTCTACTAGTCTTGTCGCTGAGTCTGAGTCTGCCTGTCCTCCGTCCGTCGGGGGTGAGTGTGCCCTTTGCACGGACGTCCTTGAGGACAGGCAGGAGGAGTTCCAGTGTCTAGCCGCCGCTTCACCTCATCTCGCGTCTGTACTGCTCGCCCCTGAGGGAGACCCGGATGCACTAGACATCCCGACTCCGCGCTTTTACGCGGAGGCGATAGAGGGTCCCTACTCCTCTCAGTGGCAGGCAGCTAAGGATGCAGAGATGGCTTCGTGGAAGTCCACAGGCACCTACGTTGACGCTGTTCCCCCTCCTGGGGCGAACATAGTCAGTGGCATGTGGATCTTCAGGGTGAAGCGGCCGCCGGGTTCTCCGCCTGTCTTCAAGGCGCGTTACGTGGCTCGTGGCTTCAGTCAGCGGCAGGGAGTTGACTACTTTCAGACCTTCTCCCCCACCCCGAAGATGACCACTCTTCGGGTACTGCTGCACATTGCTGCTCACCGTGACTACGAGCTCCACTCTCTCGACTTCAGCACTGCTTTCTTGCAGGGCAGCCTACACGAGGAGATCTGGCTGCGTCGCCCACCTGGCTTTACTGGGTCTTTCCCTCCTGGTACCCAGTGGAGTCTCCGGCGTCCAGTCTACGGTCTCTGCCAGGCGCCACGTGAGTGGCATGACACACTGAGGACTACGCTGGCGGCACTTGGGTTTGCTCCTTCTACTGCCGACCCGTCGCTGTTTCTGCGCACCGACACCTCTCTGCCGCCGTTCTACATCCTCGTGTACGTCGACGACTTGGTCTTTGCCACTGCTGACACTGCTGGACTCGCCTACGTGAAGTCCGAGCTGCAGAAGAGACACACGTGCACTGACCTGGGTGAACTGCGCAGCTACCTTGGCTTGCAGATCACCTGGGACAGAGCACGTCGCACCATTACCCTGACTCAGTCACACATGGTGCAGCAGGTCCTTCAGCGCTTCGGCTTCACGTACTCCTCGCCTCAGGCCACTCTTCTGCCTACTCGCCACTCGCTCTCAGCTCTGCCTTCGGATGAGTCCGTAGAGTCGAGTGGTCCGTATGCAGAGCTTGTTGGCTGCCTCATGTACCTGATGACCTGCACACGACCTGACCTTGCATACCCTCTTAGCATTCTCGCACGCTATGTTGCTCCTGGGAGACACCGACCAGAGCACATGGCTGCAGCGAAGAGGGTGTTGCGCTACTTGTGCAGTACGTCGGGCATGGGGCTAGTGCTTGGAGGGCGCAGTCCAGTGGTCCTCACTGGGCACACGGACACTTCTTGGGCTGACGACCAGGCTACGCAGCGGTCGTCACAGGGTTACACCTTCAGTCTTGGTTCCGGCTCTGTTTCGTGGCGGGCTACCCGCTCGTCTTCTGTTCTCGGCTCCAGCTGTGAGGCTGAGATCTACGCCGGGGCTATGGCTGCTCAGGAGCTTCGCTGGCTCACCTACCTGCTGACCGACCTTGGAGAGCCGCCTCGTTCTCCTCCAGTCCTGTACGTAGACAACAAGGCCATGCTGGCCTTGTGTCGAGAGCAGCGACTAGAGCAATGGACAAAGCACATTGCTCTCCGCTACTTTCTTGCTTGTGAGCTACAGCAGCGTGGACAGTTGCGACTTGCGTACGTGGCCTCTGAGGCCAACACTGCTGATGTCTTCACCAAGGCACTTGCGCCTTGTGATCATAAGCGTTGGTGCACGCAGCTGGGTCTTGTGCCTGTCTTGCCTCACTTCTTGACCTTACTTGTACCTTGACCTATATATATTCTTGTTCTTGCTTGCTTGACTCTTGTATATCTCTATATATGATCTTGCATGTGAACTGGCCTTGTGGCCTATGAACTTGTGCTCGGAATGTGTGGTGACTTTGTGATCCACCCTGAGCTTTGCTTTGCTTTGCTTGACTGGTCTTGTGACCCCTTGTTCTCCCCCACTTTGCCTATGGGGGTGTGTCAGAACATTATAGCTTGCTTATTTGTGTAGGCTATAGTGGGGTATCCCATAGGGGGTACAACCCAACTAGGTTTTGCTATTTGTACTCACTTCGTTCATAGTCATTTCATTCTCGTTCTAACTTTCTCAGAATTCGCCCAGCAAAATTCGAGGCTCGGAATTTCGCGTCGACAAAATTCAACGTGCGACCCGGGTCGACACTTTCTTGTGTGCTTTGTTTTGTATTGGGTCTTGGTATAAAATTAGAGAGCACAAACCAGAAATCAACTAAGTCTATATCACTGCTATGTTTGTGTGTAACTCTGACTATAACGGAGCATTTCCTGCGATCTTTGGTGCGTTGGAATCGTGCTTTCAAGCTCTATCAAGCTGCTATAGTAGTGGAATTCTACAAAGACGGGCCTCGGAGGCAGGTGAGCGAAGAAGATGATGAAGAAGGCGCCGCGTTTAGGCACCCGCAGGAGTGGATGGTGTGTCAATCCACGGTGTTAACGATTGAGCCCGAAGCAATCATCGTGGGGAGATTAGTGGCACAACGTGCAACTGTGGACATGGGCATAGCGCACATCTTAATCGGGAAGCAATTGGCTGAGAAACTGCAGTTGCGGAGGTCGGGACGTCTGATCGCAAAAGGGTACCTACTGATGACGGCGGAAGGAGGCGAGGCAACGTCTGATCGCAAAAGGGTACCCACTGATGACGGCGGAAGGAGGCGATGCAAAGTGGATGCCAAAAACCAGGCAGCCGATGGCGTCCATGATGAACTCAGGGACACTTGAAGAGTGTGCATTATGGGTGTTTTGTGGCGTATTAGAATCGGAAGACTTTGATTTGTTGATTGGTGTGGAATTCTTGTTTGCTGTCAGCTCTACCATCTGCAGGTGGGAAGAGAAGGTGCAATACCAAGTGAAGTAGTGGGAAATGAGGGGTCCGATCATAACGCTACTAGTCAGATTCGTGTGGAGGGAGCCAACGGAGGCATACTAGCGCACGGAGGCAGAGCCGCGAGAAGAATCGGGAGTGCCGAGCTGGCAGCGGATCGCGAGGATGCCGAGTTAACCGTCAACGGAGGGAGAAGCAAAACTTGATATGAATGCCTTATGCACCAACACGAAAAGTCATCTGGGGCCTACCGTCATGTTGGAGCCATTTGGGAAAATCCGTACAGGGCTGACGGTGCTATTGAAGGCAGGTGCATCGGTAGATATTTGGATCATGGTGGAGAAGGATGAGGAGTCGGTGAAGATGGCATGCTGTCATGCTGAGCAACTGCAGAAAAGGTACCCGCACCAGTTCACTGAGGGGCCCCTGGAGAAAATCACCATGAGTCAAGTGACTGGCATCCCGCATGTGGACGAGGCCGTGATAAGACGATGGGGAAAGATTGATGTGTTCATTTCGGGTTGGGAGTGTCAGGGCTATTCGCGGGTGGGAGTAGATAGAGGTATCTAGGACGAAAAGAGCAGGTTGTTTTAGGAGATGGTAAAGGTATTGAAAGTGATAAAAGGGTGCAAGGGGAGGTGCTGTATATCATTGAGAACGTAGACATGGAGGGAGCTGTGAGGGAGCAGGTGCAGATTTCATATAAAGAGGTGACAGATGTGCTGGGCCTAGGTGTAGCAGCAGACGCGGCGCAAGCTGGAAGCAGAACCCACCGCGTCAGGAGGTACTGGACCAACGGAGTTAGCGACGCGGCTCCGCAATACCGGCTTTCATTGATGGAGCGACCCGTGCCGCTGCTGGTGGAAGACATACTGAAACTTGGAAGAGTACCAGGATCAGGAAGACAACCGGATCGTTCCACACAGTTCCCGTACAATGAAGTGGAAAAACCGCGACAGGCGTGGCCAACCCTGGTGTTATTCGAAGGAGCAGAAGCGTTTAAAGTGCACGAGGGAGTGACAAGGCCTGGTTTGGAGTGGGAAGAGCCCATGGCGTTGGAGCGAGAGTTGGCGATGGGCTTCATGGAAGACACAACAGCTCACCCGAAGGTGGCCGAGAAGGATAGGAAGAGAGCCCTGGAGAGAGCAATGGACTTGAACATGATGCACTGGCTAGTGGCAACAATTCGGATGTATCACTCACAGGCACGGTGGGAGAGGAAGCGAGATAAGGCGATGGAAATGAGGCCCCAAACAGTTAAGCAGCAGACAAGGAAGCATTAGCACGGGCAATGCTAGGAGAGCTAGAAGATAATGAACAAGTGCAACACAAGCTGGGGTAATCGATTAAGAAAAGGTGGTTGTATCCGTGGGAAGAGGAAGAAGTGGTGCCTCAGCTGTACGCAGATTATACGGAGATATGGCTTCTAGGGATAAGGGAGGAATAAGTAGTGGAAAAAGGAGGACCTTGGCCTGGTTGAAGTAGCGATAGAGCAGCAGAGGTGGAGGGAAATGTATAAGAAGGAATTTGGTGTACTTCCCCGGCTGTCGGAGTTCTGCCTCACGGCCACAACAAAGGAGGAATGAAGCAAGGCGGCAGAACAGAAGGAAGGAGAAGGGTCTGGGGGTAAGCTCGCAAGGCAGGTGGAGCTAGGGCTAGAAAAAGAGTCACGGCAAGCCAGAGAAGGGAAAAGGGAAGAACTGTGGGAGCTGGAAGCAGGAAGAAAGAAGTGGGAAGTAGGAGAAGGCTCTCTGAGGAGTGTTAGCACTGTATAGGGCAGCTTTTGCGTACACACTGAAGGAAGTAGGAAAATGGAAGGTGGAGGAAGTGGCCATCGACCTTACCACAGAGATACCAATCTACTAGCGCCGCCGGAGGATGACACCGGATGAGATCAAGATCTGTACGGAGAAGTGTCAGGAGCTGATGGAGGCGGGGTTCATACAAAATTGGAACTCGAAATATGCAGCAGAAACAGAAGTGGAGGCTCACACAGACCTGACAGGGAAGGTGCTGTCGAAGCGGATGTGCGGGGACGATAATGAAGCGGTACCAGACACGAACATCAAATGAGATCTTTGACAAGCTCGCAGAGGCGATGGTGTTCTCCATATTCAACCTGCGGCAAGGATTCAATCAGATACCTATAGCCGAAGCTGATAAGAGAAATACCTCTTTCCACGGGCCGGACGGGCAATACGAGTGGCATACAATGCCATTCGATTTAAAGTCAACCTCAGCAGAGTTCTAGCGAGTGATGGACCATGTGCTTCAAGACGTTCCGAATGCGACAAGCTACATAGGTGATGTGATAGTTCTTAGCACGGACAACAAGTCACATGTGAAGGACGTTGAGGCGGCCTTGAAGGCGATACAGGAAGCACGGCTGACATGTCACCCAGGTTAGTGCAAGTTTGGGCAGTGGAGAGTGGAGTATCTGGGGTTTGAGGTGGAAATGGGGAAGATTGGGATTCAGCGTACTAAGGTGGAGGTGCTAGACCAGGTGGAAGTGCCCAAGGATAAGAGCACCTTAAGAGCAGTGCTGGGCTTCTTGAATTACTGCCGAAAGTTAGTGCCCAATTTTAGCAGGCGGGCAACTGCTTCATATCATCTCCTGTGAGAGGACCAGCCATTCATCCTTTACACTGACTGGAGCACTGCAGGCATGAGGGCAGTCCTAGCGCAGATGAAAGGGGAGACAAAAAAGGTGGTGGCTTTCGCCTGCCAAAGCTGCAACGCTGCGGAAGCCAACTACTCCTCTTATGAAGGGGAAGGATTGGCGGTGTGGGCAATGAAACGTTTCTGCGTGTACCTGCACGGCGGAATGTTTACGTTGGTGACAGATCACCAACACCTCTTGTGGCTAATGCAGACTCCAAACCTGACAGGATGCAACCTTAGATGGGCCATGAAGCTGTAGGAGCATGACTTCGAGATTAAGCACCAGCCACGTAAGATGATGCAGCATGTGGACGGACTGTCGCGCAATCTACCAGAGGTGCGGCCTTTCGTCTGCTTGATAGCAATGGCGAAAGGGGCAGATCAAGAGAGAAAGTGGGGTGAGAAGAAGGGAGGGCCGGCAGATATCTGGAAAGACAGAGAGGCGCTGGCTTGGATTCAAGGGGCTACAGGGAAAAAAGGGCCAGCCTCGACAAGGGTGCGTGTTCGAGGAGAACATTAACGCTGGTACAAGGGGTAGGTCCAGCTGCAAACAGGAGAAAGGTGGAAGCACGTGCCGACCCCAGGAGAGCGGGAGGGGATCATTGTCAGAACTAGCAGTCAGAAACAAGAATGAAGAAAGGAGGAATTGCACTAGCAGCTGTTGGCATACATATAGGAAACCCTAATTGGGTTGTACTCACTATAGAGTACCCCACTACAGGCTAGACAATAATAACATTCTAACACACCCCCATAGTCAAAATGGGGTATAATCAGCAGAGCAAGCAAAGCTAGAGGCATTCACAACGGGCACGTGAGGAGGAGGAGGCTGGACTATGAGAGGAGAGGAGATGGGAGACAACGGCTGAAGCTGCATACACACGGGCAACAGGAGC
Source organism: Closterium sp. NIES-65 (assembly GCA_948144175.1). Classification (NCBI taxonomy): domain Eukaryota; kingdom Viridiplantae; phylum Streptophyta; class Zygnematophyceae; order Desmidiales; family Closteriaceae; genus Closterium; species Closterium sp. NIES-65. The sequence continues at coordinate 18,153 of CANXME010002195.1, forward strand.
GGCTGGCACAGTGGCTACCGGGACAGCGCCTCGGACTACAGGGAGTAACTGGCTCTGCGGCTAACTCTGGGCGGCAGAAGCAACGGACCCACGGGCAACAGGCACAGCAGGCTCTCTGGGCTACCAGGACTGCGCCCCGGACTACAGGTGCTGCAGACGACAAGACGGCAGACTCCGCTCAACCTCCCCCAACTGTCCCACCCCCCATTCACACACCCCTTGCTGTACCCCTAGCTCCACTCCCACGTCACCCCCCTAGCACCACTCCTTCGGCTCCCACACACCCACCCCCCTCAGTGGCAGCTGCAGCAGTGGGAGACGGAGGAGGAGGAGCAGGGGACGGCTCACACACCCGCCACCCCCATACCCGTCACCCCCATACCCTGAGTGTGCGGTAAGCGAGCTCAGGTGTGCGCGAATCATGCACAAGTGTGTGGGAAGCGAACTCGGGTGTGCGGTAAGCAAACTCAGGTGTGCGGGGAGGGGGGGGCCGCAGGGTGACGCGTGGGTTGACAGGGACGGGCGCACGGGTCCCTGAGGGCGGCGCGCGGGTCAACGGGGCCGCCGCGAAGGGCGACGGGAAGCCGTGCGCGGGTCGACGGGGCCGCCGCGAAGGGCGACGGGGAGCCACGCGCGGGTCGACGGGGCCGCCCCGAAGGGCGACGGGGAGCCGCGGGCGGGTCGACGGGGCCGCCGCGAAGGGCGACGGGGAGCTGCGCGCAGGTCGACGGGGACGGACGCGCGGGTCGACGAAACGCGAAACCGCCGCGCGCAGCAGGAAACCGCCGCGCGCATTAGGAAATCGCCGCGCGCCTCGGGGTGCATGGCGGGTAGAAAACCGCCGCACGCCCCGAGCGCACGGCGGGATGAAAAACGCCGCGTGCTCCGAGTGCGCGGTAGGAAGAAAGTGTCGCGCGCCCGGGGCGCGCGACAGCAGTAGAGCAGCGGAAGCATCGGGTGGGGCCCACCCACAGGATGGACCCAGGAGGGTCGACCTGCTCTGATACCATGTCAGAACTAGCAGTCGGAAACAAGAATGAAGAAAGGAGGAATTGCACTAGCAGCAGTTGGCATACATATAGGAAACCCTAATTGGGTTGTACTCGCCATAGAGTACCCCACTGCAGGCTAGACAATAATAACATTCTGACAATCATCCGCGAACTACATGAGAAGCTGGGACACTATGGATCATTGCGGGTGCATCTTTTGGTGCAGACAAGATGGTGGTGGGCAGGGATGAGGAAGCAAATCAAATACTAGGGGTGGCGCTGCGAGACGTGCTGCAGGAATATGGCGGTGATGGAACACGAGAAGGTAGAACTACAGCCGCTACCCATAGTCTGTTTAGGCTACATGTCAGAACTAGCAGTCGGAAACAAGAATGAAGAAAGGAGGAATTGCACTAGCAGCAGTTGGCATACATATAGGAAACCCTAATTGGGTTGTACTCGCTATAGAGTACCCCACTGCAAGCTAGACAATAATAACATTCTGACAATCATCCGCGAACTACATGAGAAGCTGGGACACTATGGATCATTGCGGGTGCAGATTTTGGTGCAGACAAGATGGTGGTGGGCAGGGATGAGGAAGCAAGTCAAATACTAGGGGTGGCGCTGCGAGACGTGCTGCAGGAATATGGCGGTGATGGAACACGAGAAGGTAGAACTACAGCCGCTACCCATATTCTGTTTAGGCTACATGTGGTCGCTAGACATAGTAGGGGAGCTGTTAGTCTCTACAAAGGGGAGAAGGTACATTCTGCTGATGGTGGAACACGCCACCAAGTGGGCAGAAGCGGAGCCATTGGTGCACAAGACAGAAGAAGCGATAGCAGAGGCGTTCGAAGATATGGTGATTACCCAACCGGGGGGGCATGTGAAGAAGTGCTGACGGATCAGGGAATGGAATTCAAGGGAGCATTTGATGAGATTCTTAGGGCCACGGGCATTAGGCACCACAGCACCACTCTATCACCCGCGGCGTGACGGGCTGACGGAGAGGTTAGTACAAATTGTGAAAAAGGGGCTGAGAACGTACGAAGAGGAAGGGACTAGGACAAAATTCATTGCAGGGTCATGGCTGGGAACTGGTTAAGCAAGCAGGCCGCATTAGATAATGTTTCACCCGATTATCTTTTGTTCAGGACGGAGCCAACGATGCAGGTGGATGCACCAAAACTACTGGTGGATATGGTGACGACAAGCATGGTGGAGAAATGGATTGTCGTGGCGGATGCAAGGGCGGTGTATCTTCGCCAGATGCTACCTGCTGAACATGGAGAACTTGCGTGTGGCTCAATTACGTAACATACGTTGGGGACAAATTCACTTTGCACGACATCTTGAGAAGAATTGAACGAGGATGGATGAACTATGAATGAAGTGAGTACAAATATAAAACCCTAATTGGGTTGTACCCCCTATGGGATACCCCACTATAGCCTACACAACAGCATAAGCTATAATGTTCTGACACACCCCCATAGGCAAAGTGGGGGAGAACAAGGGGTCACAAGACCAGTCAAGCAAAGCAAAGCAAAGCTCAGGGTGGATCACAAAGTCACCACACATTCCGAGCACAAGTTCAAAGGCCAGAAGGCCAGTTCACATGCAAGATCATATCTAGAGATATACAAGAGTCAAGCAAGCAAGAGCAAGAGTATATATAGGTGAAGGTACAACAAGGTCAAGAAGAAAGCAAGTGAGGCAAGACAAGCACAAGACCCAGCTGCGTGCAGCAACGCTGATGATCACAAGGCGCAAGTGCCTTGGTGAAGACATCAGCAGTGTTGGCCTCAGAGGCCACGTACGCAAGTCGCAACTGTCCACGCTGCTGTAGCTCACGAGCAAGGAAGTAGCGGAGAGCAATGTGCTTTGTCCTGTGCTCCAGTCGCTGCTCTCGACACAAGGCCAGCATGGCCTTGTTGTCTACGTACAGGACTGGAGGAGAACGAGGCGGCTCTCCAAGATCGGTCAACAGGTAGGTGAGCCAGCGAAGCTCCTGGGCAGCCATAGCCCCGGCGTAGATCTCAGCCTCACAACTGGAGCCGAGAACAGAAGACGAGCGGGTAGCCCGCCACGAAACAGAGCCGGAACCAAGACTGAAGGTGTAACCCTGTGACGACCGCTGCGTAGCCTGGTCGTCAGCCCAAGAAGCGTCCGCGTGCCCAGTGAGGACCACTGGACTGCGCCCTCCAAGCACTAGCCCCATGCCCGACGTACTGCACAAGTAGCGCAACACCCTCTTCGCTGCAGCCATGTGCTCTGGTCGGTGTCTCCCAGGAGCAGCATAGCGTGCGAGAATGCTAAGAGGGTATGCAAGGTCAGGTCGTGTGCAGGTCATCAGGTACATGAGGCAGCCAACAAGCTCTGCATACGGGCCACTCGACTCTACGGACTCATCCGAAGGCAGAGCTGAGAGCGAGTGGCGAGTAGGCAGAGGAGTGGCCTGAGGCGAGGAGTACGTGAAGCCGAAGCGCTGAAGGACCTGCTGCACCATGTGTGACTGAGTCAGGGTAATGGTGCGGCGTGCTCTGTCCCAGGTGATCTACAAGCCAAGGTAGCTGCGCAGTTCACCCAGGTCAGTGCACGTGTGTCTCTTCTGCAGCTCAGACTTCACGTAGGCGAGTCTAGCAGTGTCAGCTGTGGCAAAGACCAAGTCGTCGACGTACACGAGGATGTAGAACGGCGGCAGAGAGGTGTCGGTGCGCAGAAACAGCGACAGGTCGGCAGTAGAAGGAGCAAACCCGAGTGCCGCCAGCGTAGTCCTCAGTGTGTCGTGCCACTCACGTGGCGCCTGGCGGAGACCGTAGACTGGACGCCGAAGACTCCACTGGGTACCAGGAGGGAAAGACCCACTGAAGCCAGGTGGGCGACGCAGCCAGATCTCCTCGTGTAGGCTGCCCTGCAAGAAAGCTGTGCTGAAGTCGAGAGAGTGCAGCTCGTAGTCACGGTGAGCAGCAACGTGCAGCAGTACTCGAAGAGTGGTCATCTTCGGGGTGGGGGAGAAGGTCTGAAAGTAGTCAACTCCCTGGCGCTGACTGAAGCCACGAGCCACGTAACGCGCCTTGAAGACAGGCGGAGAACCCGGCGGCCGCTTCACCCTGAAGATCCACATGCCACTGACTATGTTCGCCCCAGGAGGGGGAACAGCGTCAACGTAGGTGCCTGTGGACTTCCACGAAGCCATCTCTGCATCCTTAGCTGCCTGCACGAAGAGAGTCCGACTCCGGGTCGGCAAGAGCAGGAAGAGAGGAAGCAGGAGGAGAAGGCAAAGGGGCACGCAGAGGAGCAGTGGACAGACGCAGAGACATCCGGTGCGTGCCAGGGACAGGAGGAGGACGATGACGTGAACCGCGACCACTAATGCGCGCAGTACGAACAGGCGACGCAAGACGAGACGCAGGCTCACGACGCTCAGTAAGACCTCCAGTCGGACCAGCGTAGGGAGAAGGAGCAGGCAAAGGGGAGGCAGGCTGTAGCTGTGACTGTGACGGGACAGGCTGTGGACCCTCTAAGGGAGGAGGAGGAGGACCAGGAGAAGGTGTAAGTCCAAGAACCTGCTGCAGGAGCGGAACGAAGTACGGTCGGGGCCGCGTGGCGACGCCAGAAACAGCATGGACAGCACCAGTACCCCCAGCAGGAGTACCCGCTCCAGCAGCACCTCCAGCAGCACCTCCAGTAGCTCCAGAACCTCCAGCAGCACCTCCAGTAGCACCTCCAGTAGCTCCGGAACCCCCAGCAGCACCAGGAGCACTGCCAGTCGGACCGCCAGCGGTATTCTCAGCGCCAACATCCTCAGCAGCACCAGCTCAAGGAGAACCCTCAGGCCCAGCAGCTCCAGCACCCACAGCACGAGCACCTCCGGGACGCGCGGCAGCAGCACCCTCTGCAGCCGAAGAACCTCCAGCACCAGCAGCACGCCTCCAGCGCCGGGCAAACCACTCACGCAGCTCCTATGGGGAGGGTGGGTCTCGGCGAGACGAAGCACCTCCAGGCACAGAACCTCCAGGCGAAGAACATCGAGGCTCAGCACCCTCAGGCAAAGCACCTCCACGCGGAGCACCCCCGGTCTCAGCACCCCCAGGCTCAGCACCCCCAGGCCCAGCACCCCCAGGCTCAGCACCCCCAGACTCAGTACCCCCAGGCTCAGCACCCCCAGGCTCAGCACCCCCAGGCTCAGCACCTCCAGACTCCGCACCCCCAGGCTCAGCACCCCCAAGCGTAGCACCTCCAGTTCCAGCACCCCCAGGCTCAGCTCTCGCAGCAGCACCACAGTCACCAGTGACCTCGACAGGCTCGACCGCGTCTACCTGGGACACACCTGAAGGGGCAGGACCCTGAGGGGGGAGGGGGTCTACCGGGGGGGGACCTGGTACCAAGAAGAGCGGGGGCGGGGGGAGGGACGGAGTGCGGTAGGGGAAGAGGCGGTAGTAGGGTACCGACTCGCCGAACGTGACGTCCTGGGAGGACAGAACAAGTCGATAGGTGGGGTGGTAGAACTGCCACCCAGGGGCGTCGGGGGGGAACCCCAGGAAGACGCAGGGAGCAGCGCGAGGGGACAGCTTGTCCGCAGACAAGTCGCGGACAAACGCCCGAGATCCCCAGACCCGGAACGCCGACGCATCGCCAACCTTCCCCATCCACAGCAGGGCTGGGGAGGTCTCCGGCCTGGAGACCCTGGGGTGGAGGTTGATCTGATGCGCCGCGTACCTGACCGCAAACGGCCACAGAAAATGGGGGGCTGCCGCATGCATCATAGACGTACGAGCGACGTCCATGACCATGCCAATGCGGCGCTCTGCAATCCCATTTTGCTGCGGTGAGTCCGGAAGCGTGAAGGTCTGGCGGATGCCTCGCGCACGACAGAAGGCACGCAGAAGGCCAGAGGAGAACTCTCTGCCTCTGTCCGAGTGCAGACGCAACACAGGAAAGTCCGAGCCAAAGCTCTGCCTGAGCTGGAGACGAGCTGCGCAGATCCAGTCGATCAGCACCTCAGTGACATCACCCTTGCTGCGCAAGGGGAAGACTGTGGTGTAACGCGAGTAGTCGTCAACCACCAACAGGAAGTAGCGCTCGTGACCGAGTCCACGGACGCGGGCAGGGCCCCACACGTCCATGTGAAGCGTTTGCAACGGAGCCTCTGTCGGAGGAAACTGGGAGGAGTGAGGGGCAGCACGCTGGCGCCCCTCGACACAGGGGACACAGGCAGGGCTAGGGCCCTGAGGAAGGGGAGGGAGGGACCGGGGGAGACCAGACACAAGAAGACGGGAGGCCATGCCTCTGGGCCGAAGCAGAGAGGGGTGGCCAAGGCGGTGGTGCCAGAGGAGAGTCTCGTGAGACAGACGGCGACACGAACAGGGGGCAGACTCAGTACCAGACCTGGACGCTGCAGCAAACACCTGACCAGACGAAGGGACTCTACCAGACTCAGCACCGGGAGGAGAAGCAGTGGTCAGTGTGTACAGGCTCGACCCTGGCTGACGTGTAAACGTAGCCAGGTGGCGACCTGTGCTAGCCTCTGTGCAGTGTGTCACCCGCTGACGAGCAGGAGTGAACTGGTGGACACCCACATCCTGTAGGTCAGCACCACTCACCAGGTTCGTAGAGAACGAGGGGAGGTAAAGACCAGTCAGGGTGCCAGAGGGAGTCGCCGGACACGGGAGGACTGTGCAGAAACGAGACAGGACAGGACCCCCAGAGGGGTCAGCCAGGGACACTGCAACAGGCCGACTAAGCGGCGTGAGAGTGGTGCGGTCCCGAAAGAAGGAGCGAGACGCCCCAGAGTCAAGGGTGAAGGTGTGAGAGGCAGAAGCCGACACAGTACCTGAGAGGGCAGACTCACTAGTACCTGAGAGCACAGACGCACTGGCACCTAGAGCAGCAGCCTCACTGGCACCTGACGGAGCAGTACCAATGCCCGGGTCGGGCGGGAAACACCGATAACAGTCACCATCATCACTAACAGTCACAGCATATATGGCAGCAAGGATAGCATCAAAGTCAAGATCAAAAACAGCTACACCAGCCCTAGACAGCTCTCCCCAGCGGGGGATCTCAGAGGCCTCCGGAAACTGCTGGCGCCAAGCGTCGGTGAAGCGGGCAAAGCAGCGGCGAGCGGTGTGGGTGCCCCCACACTGCTCACCCGCGCGGTCATCGGTGCGAAGGATGTAGGTGCAAGGACCGAACGCCCCACCACGCTGACGCTGCGAGTACCACTCACGGAGCTGCTGAGGGGCGGGGACGTCGCGAGAGCGCTGCTGCTGCTGCTGCTGCTGCTGGCGCTGACCACCCCCAGTGCTGCTCCTCTAGGACGAGCCACTCCGACCACCTCCACCACCGCCACCCCCGCCTCCACCGCCACCGCCGCCACCGCCACCCTCGCCCCCGCCGCTCCCACTGCCACCTCCGCCACCACCGCCGCCGCCACCTCCGCCTCCACTGCCGCCACCAGTACCTCCACTCCCGCCACCACCCCCACCGCCACCCCCACTCCCCCCGCCGCCCCCACCGCCTCCGCCACCGCCCCCGCTAGCTCCACCCGCTCCCTTGCCCCCCTTGCTCCTGCCAGAGTGGTGCCTACCGCTGGGGGCAGACGCCGCACTGACCGACTCTAAACCAACGAGGTCGGCCGCAGTAGCAGAGGCGACAGAGGGTAACAGGGGGGAAGGAGAACACCCCTCAAAGATGGGGGTGCGCGGGTCACCACGGGAGACCCCTACAGCGACTATGCTCTTCTCGGCCGCTAGCAGGGACTTCTCGAGGAGGTCGACACTGAGGGTGGTGGGACAGACAGAGAGAAACTGGTCCCTAATAGCACGAAGGGACTCAGGGAGACGGGTGACTAGAAAGTAGAGGGTGATGTACATGGGAGGGGGGTTTTCGGCGAGGAAGGCAGCAGGAAGCGCAGCTCGGTAGCAAGTGTCACTAGCGCGAAGGTGGATAAAGAGGTCAGCGACTGTGGGAAAGGCAGCAAGGTCAGGGAAGAGGTACGGTAGCATGAGGCGGCTCAGTGTAGCAGTGGAAGGGGAGGAGTAGCGCGCAACTACAGCATCGTACAAGGCCTGAGCGGTCTTGCACTGACTAAAGTGGGCACGCTCGGAGGAAGGGAGGTGGCGACGCACAGCAAGACGTGCAGAAGCATCGCGTGTGGTCCACTTGGAGCGAACAGTGGGGTCAGCATCAGTAGGAGGGGCAGGGACAGCGCCAGAGGCAAAGTCAAAGAGAGAGATGTCATCTACTTAATCGCACTGCAAGTACAGCTGCAGGTCCTCGACCTAGACCGCAAACTCAATGGCGCGACCCTCAGCGTCAAAGGCCAGGACACTGGGGGTGGCCATGATAGCAGCCGACAGTCTCACCAGAGAAGAAGGGTCGAGCAGCTCAGTAGGACAGCAACACAGCAGCTCAGCAACTCCGCCGGCCCAGGAGTAGCAGCAGTCCCACAGGATCCGGCTCCCGGCACCGTAGACGGATCGTGCGGCTCGGGCGGCTCAGGCGGCTCGCGCGGCTCGGGTGACGCGGGGGCTCACGGGCGGCGCGAGCGGCTGCACGGGCGGCTCACGGGCGGCTGGGGCGGCTCACGGGCGGCACGGTGGGCGGCACGGTGGGCGGCTGCACGGGCGGCTGCACGGGCGGTTGCACGGGCGGGTGCACGGGTGGCGCACGGGCGGCTGCACGGGTGGCGCAGCGGGCTGCAGCACGGGTGGCGGGGCCGCAGTGGGGGCCGCAGCGGGGCTGCAGCGGGGCCTAAGCGGGGCCGTAGCGGGGCCGTAGCGGGGCCGACGACGGGCTGTAGCGGGGCCGTAGCAGGGTCGGCGGGGCCGACGGGGCCGACGGGGCCGTAGCGAGGCCGTAGCGGGGCCGTAGCAGGGCCTAAGCGAGGCCGATGGGGCCTAAGCGGGGCCAACGGGGCCTAAGCGGGGCCGACGCGGGGCCGTAGCGGGGCCTAAGCGGGGCCGACGGGGCCTAAGCGGGGCCGACGAGGGGCCGTAGCGGGGCCTAAGCGGGGCCGACGGGGCCTAAGCGGGGTCGACGCGGGGCCGTAGCGGGGCCTAAGCGGGGCCGACAGGGCCTAAGCGGGGCCGAAGCGGGGCCGTAGGGGTAAAGCGGGGCCGCGACTAAAGGGCGGCGGGATCGCGAAGGTAAGGGCGACACGCAGGGTCGCTAAAAAAAAAGAACGCGTGCCTCGGGGCGCGCTTCGGTGGGCCCTAGGAACAGTCCCTAGGAGGGGACCTGCTCTGATTCCATGAGAAGAATTGAACGAGGATGGATGAACTATGAATGAAGTGAGTACAAATATAAAACCCTAATTGGGTTGTACCCCCTATGGGATACCCCACTATAGCCTACACAACAGCATAAGCTATAATGTTCTGACACATCTTGCCGTCCGTTTGTACGAGTATGCGTGTGCAAATGCATTTGCGTGTGAATTGTGTGTTCGTGTGTTTCTTTGCTTTCGCAGTTTTTTGCTTGAAGCATTTGCAGGAACTCGTGTAATGTGTGCTTTGGCACAACATTCTATGTGCTATGAACTGTGCAAGTAGAAAGGACGAGCTCGCAAAGGAGCCCAAGATGGAATCTTTGCAGTTCGGTTCATTTAAATGCGCATAGTTAGTTATATCCAACTCAAAATTGTACTGTTTTGTTTGGTTGACTATAGTGTAGCAGGGCAGACACTATAGGGGTACACTTTAGGTGAAGGTTGGATGTTGTTTGACTATCTCTGCATGCTACAGGGCCAGAGGAAACCGGCGGAACCAGCATTTGGCTGGTTGAGCAAAGACAAAACGTGTTCTGTTTTTAGGACCTGAACCTGGTTGTTGTTTTCCAAGGTTGGAACTACATTACCAACGGTTGTTTTCCAACCTATTACCTGCTATTCTGTCCAGCCATGCTGGTTCTGTTGCTTGGCATTATTTGGGATCATCCCTTGTTGTTCCACGTTGATTCCCAAGGTCCTTGCTAGCTCTAGCTATTTATTCGTTCCTTGTTTGTGCTCTGGATATAGTTCAATTGATTTAAGCGAATTTCTTCTTTGCTGGGATTTTCTTTCTATGCGGTTCGATGGCGGAATGGTGCCCGAGTCAACGCTAGTACACTAGCACTACGAAGCTAGGCCAACCATGTCCCAGCCATAACTCGGTAATGACAAAACTTTCCGCAAGGCAACTTGGCTTGTTGAGCGAACTTCGATGCAGGAAATTCACAACTTCATCCTGTTGACGGTGTGCACGCGCACTGTGCGACGTACAAGGTACTCTTCTTTTTTTTGCTAAGTTATTCTTGACTCCTCTCTCTACAAACTCGGACCCAAAGATAGGGGCTGGTCTTGTACCAGGCACCCAGGGACCCTTGGAGGTGACCCCGAGGAGAGGTTTTATGTTAAAAAAAGTCTTAATAACTTGAGTTTATTAGGCCCTTACACCAACAACATCGAGAGGTACATGTAGAAGCAGGAGGCGCGGAGTGCCAGTGCTGCTCAGAGAGTACGGGAAGAGGAGGAGATGTATATGAGGAAGCAGCTCAAGGACACGCTAGATATCGGGCTCACACAACAGCGCTGGAAAGTGAAAGAAGTGAGGCTTTCAGGGGGTTATCGTGCTTGAAAAAGGGAAGGGCAAACGTGTGGCAAATCATGTAACGAACATGGCAAGGATCCGCAGCAAGAGAGAGCGCATTGCACACGTAGGTCCCATGACGCGCTCGAAGACGGCAGCAATGCGTCATAGGAGGGGGCAGGAAGGGTCAGAACAGAAGCATTAGTTACAAAGGCAAGGAGAAAGTGGGGTAAAATCAACAGAGAGACCACGGAAGGGAGTGAGGAGGAGGAGAGGGAAGCATCAAAGTGGACACTTATTCAGAGAGCTGCAAGTAAGCCAGGTTCACAAGGAGAATGAGGAGGATTTCGATAGCTGTCAGAAGTTTGAGGTGTATGCCTAAGTAGTTCTGACAAAAGGGTGGCATAGTGCATGGATGGGGGAACGTGTATAATTGTGTATATTGGACTATAGTGTAACGCGTCGGGGAGGAACCATAGGGAAGCAAGGGCAGGTAACTTGGCAGTGAAGGGAGAGCCAGCGAGGTGTAAAGCTGTAATGGTTGGCAAACCTGGGCGATGCAGGTGGGTGGTAACGGGGGTGGCAGCAAGAGGATGAGCAGTAGGTGGCGAATGTCTTGCTTGTATGGTGTGCATGTGTTTTATTTCACCTGTCTTGCTTGTATGGTGTGCATGTGTTTGTTCTTGCTTGTTTTCGCAGACCCCGAGTCTAGCATAAGCTGGAAGTCATCGCTGCGAGCTGAAAGAAGTAGGTTGGAGATCTGGATGGCAAGCTAGGTTAATTGCATTCGTTGAATAAAGTTGCCTAGCTTAGGGTAGGAGGTGGGAAGCACGGGGAGATCGTGAGCCATGGGATTGCCATTGCTTGTGTGTTTTTACGAACTACTGAAACCTTTTCCCTAAAGATTATCAGAGCCTAGCAAAGCCATCACAGCAGTCTGAATGGAATAAGAAGAGTGAGAGCTCGGAAGAGGCAGAACAGAGGCAGATTAATGGCAAAGGCAATGAGAAAGTGGGGTAAAATCAATAGAGAGACCATGGAAGGGAGTGAGGAGGAGGAGAGGGAAGCATCAGAGTGGAGACTCACTCAAAGAGCTGCAAGTAAGTCAGGTTCACAAGGAGAGTGAGGAGGATTTCGACATGAGTAATGCACTTAGACTTTGTAATAACAATAATGATAAGTGACGCACATAGTACTAACCATAAACGTGAGCAGCGCATTTACGCTTTCCACCAACCATAATGGTAAGTAATGTACTTACACTTGGTACCAACCATATGGATAAGTAGCGTAGTTATATTAAGTACCATCCATTAGGGTAAGTAACGCATTCACACTTACTAAGAACCATAAGGGTAAGTAACAAATTTACTCCTTGTACCGGTCAGGAGGGTATTTAACGCACTTACACATAGTACTAGCCATAAAGGTAAGAAACACACACACTCTTAGTACCGACCAAGGGTGGGTAAAACGATTACACATAGTACCAACCTAAAGAGCAAGTAACGCACTTTTTCCTAATACCAACCATAAAGGTAAGTAACACGTTACATCTTGGGTACCAATCATAAGGGTAGGAAACGCACTTCCACTAAGTACCAACCATAAGGTTAAGTAGCACACATACACTTAGTACCAACCATAAAAATATGTAACACATTTACTCTTGATACAAACCATAAGTGTGAGTAATGCAGTTACAATTTTTACCAGACCTAAAGATAAGTATTACATTTACGCTTTGTACCAGCCATACGGGTAAGTAACCCACTTAGTAACAACCATAAGGGTAAATAATGATGTTACAAATTGTACCAACTATAAGAGCAAGTAACGCTCGTATCCTTTGTATCATCCATACAAGTAAGTTATGCACTCACATGTCAGTAGATCTGCACTGTGGATGCCCGATTGATCCTGGAGAGGGTTACAGGCGCGTTCGCCTGGGGGGTTATGGGCGCACTGACCCGCTACTGAAACAAGCCCTTTTATCCCAATGGTCTAGTGGTTGGGATTCTGACATGGTATCAGAGCGGTCTCGGGTTCGATTCCCGATGTATGCACATGTAGGCCGTTGCCGCTGTGCTTAGTCCTGGGCCTCCCAGTGTGGGGGGGTGTCAGTAGATCTGCACTGTGGATGCCCGATTGATCCTGGAGAGGGTTACAGGCGCGTTCGCCTGGGGGGTTATGGGCGCACTGACCCGCTACTGAAACAAGCCCTTTTATCCCAATGGTCTAGTGGTTGGGATTCTGACATCACATTCAGTACCAACCATAAGAATAAGTTATGCACTTACATTTAGTACAAAAGAAAAGGGTATTAACATATATACACTTAGTACCAACCATAACATTAAGAAACGCTACAATTCCCAAACATAAACATAAGGGTAAGTAACGCACTTTTTCCTATTACAAGGCATGAAGGTAGTAACACGGGTACACTGGTATTAGCCATAAGTTCAAGTGACGCTCTTACTCTTGGTACCAACCATAAGGCTAAGTGAAGTAACTTTTTCTTAGTACCAACCATAAGGGTAAGTTACACACATAAACTTAGATATAGCCATAAGGATGACTACTGCACTTTCCTTAGTTCTAGCCATAAGGGTAATAAACATACTTACACTTGGCTTTTCGGCGTAAGAAGGAAACACGTGCATTCAGGTACCCATGTTAGGCTATATGAGCAGACTGATAAGTTTACTGATGTGCATTGCATGTTGAAATTCCTATTTTCGGTAGCGGCCCCCTAAGGACTGGCGCACCACAGAACAAGGAGGGGGTGCGCCGGTATCACGAGTGCGTCAAGCGTTGGATGGACAGTGCGATACTACGTCGCACAGCCGAGCACGGCTTCTTCTGGGATGCGGAGAACCGTGGTTGGCGATTTCGCCGTGACAGTGTGGTCCTCATTTCCGAGAACGGGATGGAGGATATGTCACCCACTCTGCCTGCCACCGCCGGCGTCCCAATCCCTGCAGTACCCTTCGCACGGCAAATCCCTGAATCGCATCGCGGGCTGGTCTGGAAATTTCTGACGAGGCATTACCCAGACATTGTGTCGCACAGCTCTTTACGACTTGGCTGGCAACCCGGTGCGACCACTGCTGCTGCTCAAGTCTTCTCTACCCTTATCTCAATATTTTGTAATTCTCTATCCCTTATATTGTCAGAACATTATAGCTTGCTTATTTGTGTAGGCTATAGTGGGGTATCACATAGGGGGTACAACCCAACTAGGGTTTCCTATTTGTACTCACTTCGTTCATAGTCATTCCACTCTCGTTCTAACTTTCTCATGGTATCGAGCAGGTTCCCCCGTGGGAACTGTGCTTAGGGCCCACCACATCGAACCCTTTTTTTTCTGCCCGGAGCGCGCTCCGGGCCCTTGCTCTTACTTTTTTCGATCTGCCCTAACGGCCCGAGTGCCGCCTTAGCGCGCCGCCCGCCCTAGCAGCCCGAGCGCCGCCTTAGCGCCCGCGCACCGCTGCTCGCCCTCGCGCCCTAGCGCCCGCGCGCTGCCCGCCCTAGCGCCTGCGCGCCGCCCGACGCCCGCTAGCCGCCCGTGGGCCGCCCGTGCGTCGCCCTCAGCAGCCCGACGCACCGCTCGTGCAGCCGCCCGTGCTGCCGCCCGTGCAGCCGCCCGTGCTGCCGCCCGACGCGCCCCCCGTGCAGCCGCCCGTGAGCCGCCCGTGCACCGCCCGTGCAGCAGCCCGACGAGCCGCCCGTGAGCCGCCCCAGCCGCCCATGCAGCCGCCCGTGAGCCGCCCGCGAGCCGCCCGTGAGCCGCCCGCCACGACGCCCGCGCCGCCCGTGAGCCCCAGCGTCACCCGAGCCACACGAGCCGCCCGAGCAGCAGAGCCGCCCGAGCCGCCCGTGCCGCTGCATGCCCGAGCCGCCCGAGCCGCCCGAGCCGCCCGAGCCGTCTGAGGTGCCGAGCTCCTGCTCCTGTGGGGCTGCTACTGCTCCTGGGCCGGCGGAGTTGCTGTACTGCTGTGTTGCTGTGCTGCTGAGCGACTCGACCCTTCCTGTCCGGTGAGACTGTCAGCTGCTATCATGGCCACCCCTAGTGTCCTGGCTTTTGACGCTGAGGGTCGCGCCATTGACTTTGCGGTCTGGGTCGACAACTCGCAGCTGTACTTGCTTTGCGATACGGTAGATGAAGTTTCTCTCTTTGACTTTGTCTCTGGCGCTGTCCCTGCCCCTCCTGCTGATGCTGACCCCACTGTGCGCTCCAAGTGGGCCTCACGCGATGCTGCTGCACGTCTTGCTGTGCGTCGCCACCTCCCTTCCTCCGAGCGTGCACACTTTAGTCAGTGCAAGACCGCTCAGGCCTTGTACGACGCTGTAGTTGCGCGCTACTCCTCCCCTTCCTCTGCTACACTGAGCCGCCTCATGCTACCGTACCTCTTCCCTGACCTTGCTGCCTTTCCCACAGTCGCTGACCTCTTTACCCACCTCCGCGCTAGTGACACTCGCTACCGCGCTGCGCTTCCTGCTGACTTCTGCGCCGCAAACCCCCCTCCCATGTACATCACCCTCTACTTTCTCGTCACCCGTCTCCCTGAGTCCCTTCGTGTAGTTAGGGACCAGTTCCTCTCTGTCTGTCCCACCACCCTCACTGTCGACCTCCTCAAGAAGTCCCTGCTAGCGGCCGAGAAGAGCATAGTCGCTGTAGGGGCCTCTCGTGGTGACCCTCGCACCCCCATCTTTGAGGGGTGTTCTCCTTCCCCCCTGTTACCCTCTATCGCCTCTGCTGCTGCGGCCGACCTCGTTGGTTTAGAGTCGGTCGGTGCGGCGTCTGCCCCCAGCGGCAGGCGCCGCTCAGGCAAGGGCAAGGGGGCCAAGGGAGCGGGTGGAGCTAGCGGGGGCGGTGGCAGGGGTGGTGGGGGCGGCGGGGGGAGTGGGGGTGGCGGTGGGGGTGGTGTGGGGGCGCCCACACCGCCCACCGCTGCTTTAGCCGCCTGACAGACGCTTGGCGCCAGCAGTTTCCGGAGGCCTCTGAGATCCCCCGCTGGGGAGAGCTGTCTAGGGCTGGTGTAGCTGTTTTTTATCTTGACTTTGATGCTATCCTTGCTGCCATGTATGCTGTGACTGTTAGTGATGAGGGTGACTGTTACCGGTGTTTCCCGCCCGACCCGGGCATTGGTACTGCTGCTCTAGGTGCCAGCAAGGCTTCTGCTCTAGGTGCCAGTGCGTCTGTGCTCTCAGGTACTGGTGAGGCTGCTCTCTCAGGTGCTAGTGAGTCTGCGCTCTCAGGTACGGCGTCGGCTTCGGCCTCCCACACCTTCATTCTTGACTCTGGAGCATCTCGCTCCTTCTTTCGGGACCGCACCACGCTCACGCCACTTAGTCGGCCTGTTGCAGTGTCCCTGGCTGACCCCTCTGGGGGTCCTGTCCTGTCTCGCTTCTCCACACTCCTCCCGTGTCCGGCGGCTCCCTCTGGCACCCTGCCTGGTCTCTACCTCCCCTCGTTCTCTACGAACTTGGTGAGTGGTGCTGACCTACAGGATGTGGGAGTCCACCAGTTCACCCCTGCTCGTCAGCGAGTGACGCACTGCACAGAGGCTAGCACAGGTCGTCACCTGGCTACGTTTACACGTCAGCCAGGGTCGAGCCTGTACACACTGACCACTGCTTCTCCTCCAGTCCCTGAGTCTGGTAGGGTCTCTTCGTCAGGTCAGGTGTTTGGTGCAGCGTCCAGGTCTGGTCCTGAGTCTGCCCCCTGTTCGTGTCGTCGCCTGTCTCACGAGACTCTCCTCTGGCACCACCGCCTTGGTCACCCCTCTCTGCTTCGGCTCAGAGGCATGGCCTCCCGTCTTCTTGTGTCTGGTCTCCCCCGGTCCCTCCCTCCCCTTCCTCAGGGCCCTGGCCCTGCCTGTGTCCCCTGTGTCGAGGGGCGCCAGCGTGCTGCCCCTCACTCCTCCCAGTTTCCTCCGACAGAGGCTCCGTTGCAGACGCTTCACATGGACGTGTGGGGCCCTGCCTGCGTCCGTGGACTCGGTCACGAGCGCTACTTCCTGTTGGTGGTTGACGACTACTCGCGTTACACCACAGTCTTCCCCTTGCGCAGCAAGGGTGATGTCACTGAGGTGCTGATCGACTGGATCCGCGCAGCTCGTCTCCAGCTCAGGCAGAGCTTTGGCTCGGACTTTCCTGTGTTGCGTCTGCACTCGGACAGAGGCGGAGAGTTCTCCTCTGGCCTTCTGCGTGCCTACTGTCGTGCGCGAGGCATCCGTCAGACCTTCACGCTTCCGGACTCACCGCAGCAAAATGGGATTGCAGAGCGCCGCATTGGCATGGTCATGGACGTCGCTCGTACGTCTATGATGCATGCGGCTGCCCCCCATTTTCTGTGGCCGTTTGCGGTCAGGTACGCGGCGCATCAGATCAACCTCCACCCCAGGGTCTCCAGGCCGGAGACCTCCCCAGCCCTGCTGTGGACGGGGAAGGTTGGCGATGCGTCGGCGTTCCGGGTCTTGGGATCTCGGGCGTTTGTCCGCGACTTGTCTGCGGACAAGCTGTCCCCTCGCGCTGCTCCCTGCGTCTTCCTGGGGTTCCCCCCCAACGCCCCTGGGTGGCAGTTCTACCACCCCACCTCTCGCCGTGTTCTGTCCTCCCAGGACGTCGCGTTCGACGAGTCGGTACCCTACTCCCGCCTCTTCCCCTACCGCACTCCGTCCCTCCCCCCGCCCCCGCTCTTCTTGGTACCAGGTCCCCTCCCGGTAGCCCCCCTCCCCCCTCAGGGTCCTGCCCCTTCAGGTGTGTCCCAGGTAGACGCGGTCGAGCCTGTCGAGGTCACTGGTGACTCTGGTGCTACTGTGGGTGCTGAGCCTGAGGGTGCTGAGTCTGGTGGTGCTGAGTCTGGGGGTGCTGAGCCTGGGGGTGCGGAGTCTGGGGGTGCTGAGCCTGGGGGTGCTGAGCCTGGGGGTGCTGGGCCTGGGGGTGCTGAGCCTGGGGGTGCTGAGCCTGGAGGTGCTACGCCTGGAGGTGCTTTGCCTGCGGGTTCGTCGCCTGGAGGCTCTCCGGGTGCTTCGTCTCGCCGAGAGCCACTCTCCCCGCAGGAGCTGCGTGAGTGGTTTGCCCAGCGCTGGAGGCGTGCTGCTGGTACTGGAGGTTCTTCGGCTGCTGAGGGTGCTGCTGCCGCATGTCCCGGAGGTGCTCGTGCTGGGAGTACTGGAGCTGCTGGGCCTGCGGGTTCTACTGGAGCTGGTGCTGCTGACCGTGTTGGCGCTGAGACTACTGCTGGCGGTCCGGCTGGCAGTGCTTCTGGTGCTGCTAGAGGTTTTGGTGCTACTAGGGGTTCTGGAGCTACTGGAGGTGCTGTTGGAGGTGCGGCTGGAGAGGGTGCTCCTGCTGAGGGTACTGGTGCTGTCCCTGCTGTTTCTGGCGTAGCCTCGCGGCCCACCCCGTACTTTGTTCCCCTCCTGCTGCAGGTTCTTGGTCTTTCACCTTCTCCTGGTCCTCCTCCTCCTCCCTTAGAGGGTCCACAGCCTGTCCAGTCACAGTCACAGCTACAGCCTGCCTCCCCTTTGCCTGCTCCTTCTCCCTACGGTGGTCCGACTGGAGGTCTTACTGAGCGTCGTGAGCCTGCGTCTCGTCCTGCGTCGCCTGTTCGTACTGCACGCACTAGTGGTCGCGGTTCGCATCAGCGTCCTCCTCCTGTCCCTGGCACGCACCGGATGTCTCTGCGTCCGTCCACTGCTCCTCTGCGTGCCCCTTTGCCTTCTCCTCCTGCTTCCTCTCTTCCTGCTCTTGCCGACCCGGAGTCGGACTCTCTTCGTGCTGCCAGTCCTACTGTCACGCGTCTCCTTGCTACTGCTGTCACTGACCCTTCTTTCGAGTCTTCTGCTGCGTCTGCCCTTGTCACTGAGCTTGTCGACTTTGCTGCGCGCTGTCGTCTAGACTACGCTGCTAGTCTTGTCGCTGAGTCTGAGTCTGCCTGTCCTCCGTCCGTCGGGGGTGAGTGTGCCCTTTGCACGGACGTCCTTGAGGACAGGCAGGAGGAGTTCCAGTGTCTGGCCGCCGCTTCACCTCATCTCGCGTCTGTACTGCTCGCCCCTGAGGGAGACCCGGATGCACTAGACATCCCGACTCCGCGCTCTTACGCGGAGGCGATAGAGGGTCCCTACTCCTCTCAGTGGCAGGCAGCTATGGATGTAGAGATGGCTTCCTGGAAGTCCACAGGCACCTACATTGACGCTGTTCCCCCTCTTAGGGCGAACATAGTCAGTGGCATGTGGATCTTCAGGGTGAAGCGGCCGCCGGGTTCTCCGCCTGTCTTCAAGGCGCGTTACGTGGCTCGTGGCTTCAGTCAGCGGCAGGGAGTTGACTACTTTCAGACCTTCTCCCCCACCCCAAAGATGACCACTCTTCGGGTACTACTGCACGTTGCTGCTCACCGTGACTACGAGCTGCACTCTCTGGACCTCAGCACTGCTTTCTTGCAGGGCAGCCTGCACGAGGAGATCTGGCTGCGCCGCCCACCTGGCTTCACTGGGTCTTTCCCTCCTGGTACCCAGTGGAGTCTCCGGCGTCCAGTCTACAGTCTCCGCCAGGCGCCACGTAAGTGGCACAACACACTGAGGACTTCACTTGCGGCTCTTGGGTTTTTTCCTTCTACTGCCGACCCGTCGCTGTTTCTGCGCACCGACACCTCTTTGCCGCCGTTCTACATCCTCGTGTACGTCGACGACTTGGTCTTTGCCACAGCTGACACTACTGGACTCGCCTACGTGAAGTCCGAGCTGCAGAAGAGACACACGTGCACTGACCTGGGTGAACTGCGCAGCTACCTTGGCTTGCAGATCACCCGGGACAGAGCACGCCGCACCATTACCCTGACTCAGTCACACATGGTGCAGCAGGTCCTTCAGCGCTTCGGCTTCACGTACTCCTCGCCTCATGCCACTCCTCTGCCTACTCGCCACTCGCTCTCAGCTCTGCCTTCGGATGAGTCCGTAGAGTCGAGTGGTCCGTATGCAGAGCTTGTTGGCTGCCTCATGTACCTGATGACCTGCACACGACCTGACCTTGCATACCCTCTTAGCATTCTCGCACGCTATGTTGCTCCTGGGAGACACCGACCAGAGCACATGGCTGCAGCGAAGAGGGTGTTGCGCTACTTGTGCAGTACGTCGGGCATGGGGCTAGTGCTTGGAGGGCGCAGACCAGTGGTCCTCACTGGGCACGCGGACGCTTCTTGGGCTGACGACCAGGCTACGCAGCGGTCGTCACAGGGTTACACCTTCAGTCTTGGTTCCGGCTCTGTTTCGTGGCGGGCTACCCGCTCGTCTTCTGTTCTCGGCTCCAGTTGTGAGGCTGAGATCTACGCCGGGGCTATGGCTGCACAGGAGCTTCGCTGGCTCACCTACCTACTGACCGACCTTGGAGA
Source organism: Closterium sp. NIES-65 (assembly GCA_948144175.1). NCBI lineage: Eukaryota > Viridiplantae > Streptophyta > Zygnematophyceae > Desmidiales > Closteriaceae > Closterium > Closterium sp. NIES-65. The sequence continues at coordinate 38,120 of CANXME010002195.1, forward strand.
GCCGCCTCGTTCTCCTCCAGTCCTGTACGTAGACAACAAGGCCATGCTGGCCTTGTGTCGAGAGCAGCGACTGGAGCACAGGACAAAGCACATTGCTCTCCGCTACTTTCTTGCTCGTGAGCTACAGCAGCGTGGACAGTTGCGACTTGCGTACGTGGCCTCTGAGGCCAACACTGCTGATGTCTTCACCAAGGCACTTGCGCCTTGTGATCATCAGCGTTGCTGCCGCAGCTGGGTCTTGTGCCTGTCTTGCCTCACTTGCTCACTTCTTGACCTTACTTGTACCTTCACCTATATATACTCTTGTTCTTGCTTGCTTGACTCTTGTATATCTCTATATATGATCTTGCATGTGAACTGGCCTTGTGGCCCTTGAACTTGTGCTCGAAATGTGTGGTGACTTTGTGATCCACCCTGAGCTTTGCTTTGCTTTGCTTGACTGGTCTTGTGACCCCTTGTTCTCCCCCACTTTGCCTATGGGGGTGTGTCATAACATTATAGCTTGCTTATTTGTGTAGGCTATAGTGGGGTATCCCATAGGGGGTACAACCCAACTAGGGTTTCCTATTTGTACTCACTTCGTTCATAGTCATTCCACTCTTGTTCTAACTTTCTCATATACATCCCTGTATCCTTGGACAATCTTAACGGCTTGTGTGTGTTTTCCGGTTGTGAAATAAGGAAAACAGGAAATGAAAATGACTAAGGAAAGATTGGGTACAAATACAACCCTAGAAACCCTGTACCCCATATGTGCTACCCCACTATAGCCTACAGCAACTATGTCATATAAATCTGACACACCCCCATAGGCAAAGTGGGGAAGAACAAGGGGTCACAAGACCAGTCAAGCAAAGCAAAGCAAGCTCAGGGTGGATCACAAAGTCACCACACAGTCCGAGCACAAGAGTAGGGCCAGAGGCCAGTTCACATGCAGGAGTACAGACATATATATAAAACTAGACAAGCAAGAGCAGGCATATATATATGTCACAGTACAAGTGAAGTCAAGAGGAGAGCAAGTGAGGCAAGACAGGCACAAGACCCAGCTGGGTGCAAAAGCGCTGATGGTCACAAGGCGCAAGTGCCTTGGTGAACACATCAGCAGTGTTGGCCTCAGAGGCCACGTACGCAAGTCGCAACTGACCACGCTGCTGCAGCTCACGAGCAAGGAAGTAGCGGAGAGCTATGTGCTTCGTTCTGTGCTCCAAGCGCTGCTCTCGACACAAGGCCAGCATGGCCTTGTTGTCTACGTACAGCACTGGAGGAGAACGAGGCGGCTCTCCAAGGTCAGTCAGCAGGTAGGTGAGCCAGCGAAGCTCCTGTGCAGCCATGGCCCCGGCGTAGATCTCAGCCTCAAAACTGGAGCCAAGAACCGAAGACGAGCGAGTAGACCGCCACGAGACAGAGCCGGAACCAAGGCTGAAGGTGTAACCCTGTGACGACCGCTGCGTAGCCTGGTCGTCAGCCCAAGAAGCGTCCGCGTGGCCGGTAAGGACCACTGGACTCCGCCCTCCAAGCACTAGCCCCATGCCCGACGTGCTGCACAGGTAGCGCAATACCCTCTTCGCTGCAGCCATGTGCTCCGGTCTGTGTCTCCCAGGAGCAACATAGCGAGCAAGAATGCTCAGAGGGTATGCAAGGTCAGGTCGTGTGCAGGTCATCAGGTACATGAGGCAGCCAACAAGCTCTGCATACGGACCACTCGACTCTACGGACTCATCCGAAGGCAGAGCTGAGAGTGAGTGGCGAGTAGGCAGAGGAGTGGCCTGAGGCGAGGAGTACGTGAAGCCGAAGCGCTGAAGGACCTGCTGCACCATGTGTGACTTAGTCAAGGTAATGGTGCGGCGTGCTCTGTCCCGAGTGATCTGCAAGCCAAGGTAGCTGCGCAGTTCACCCAGGTCTGTGCACGTGTGTCTCTTCAGCAGCTCGGACTTCACGTAGGCGAGTCCAGCAGTGTCTGCTGTGGCAAAGACCAAGTCGTCGACGTACACGAGGATGTAGAACGGCGGCAGGGAAGTGTCGGTGCGAAGAAACAGCGACGGGTCAGCAGTAGAAGGAGCAAACCCAAGAGCCGCAAGCGTAGTCCTCAGTGTGTCGTGCCACTCACGCGGTGCCTGGCGGAGACCGTAGACTGGCCGTCGGAGGCTCCACTGGGTGCCAGGAGGGAAAGTCCCAGTGAAGCCAGGTGGACGGCGAAGCCAGATCTCCTCGTGCAGGCTACCCTGCAAGAACGCAGTGCTGAAGTCGAGAGAGTGAAGCTCGTAGTCGCGCTGAGCGGCTATGTGCAGCAGCACCCGAAGAGTAGTCATCTTCGGGGTGGGAGAGAAGGTCTGAAAGTAGTCAACTCCCTGCCGCTGACTGAAGCCACGAGCAACGTACCGTGCCTTGAAGACAGGTGGAGAGCCCGGCGGCCGCTTCACCCTGAAGATCCACATGCCACTGACGATGTTCGCCCCAGGAGGGGGAACCGCGTCAACGTAGGTGCCTGTGGACTTCCAGGAAGCCATCTCTGCATCCATAGCTGCCTGCCACTGAGAGGAGTAGGGACCTTCTACGGCCTCCGCGTAAGAACGCGGAGTCGGGATGTCTAGTGCATCCGGGTCTCCCTCAGGGGCAAGCAGTACAGACGCGAGATGAGGTGAAGCAGCCGCTAGACACTGTAACTCCTCCTGCCTGTCCTCTAGGACGTCCGTGCCAAGAGCACACTCACCCCCGACAGACGGAGGACAGACAGACGCAGACTCAGCAACAAGACTAGCAGCGTAGTCGAGACGACAGCGAGCAGCAAAGTCGACGAGCTCAGCGACTAGAGCAGACGCAGCAGTGGACTCAAAAGAGGGGTCAGTGACGACAGTAGCAAGCAGACGCGTGACAGTAGGACTGGCAGCACGAAGAGAGTCCGACTCAGGGTCGGCAAGCGGAGGAAGAGAGGACTCAGGAGGAGAAGGCAAAGGGGCACGCAGAGGAGCAGTGGACGGACGCAGAGACATCCGGTGCGTGCCAGGGACAGGAGGAGGACGCTGACGCGAACTGTGACCACTAGCGCGAGCAGCACGAACAGGCGACGCGGGACGAGACGCAGGCTTACGACGCTCAGCAAGACCTCCAGTAGGACCAGTGTAAGGAGAGGGAGCAGGCAGTGGAGAGGAAGGCTCCAGCAGGGACTGCGACTGGACAGGCGGTGGACACTCTACTGGAGGAGAAAGACCAAGAACCTGCTGCAGGAGCGGAACGAAGTACGGCCGAGGCCGCGCGGCAGCTCCAGACTCAGCAGGGACAGCACCAGCACCCTCAGCGACAGCACCAGCGCCACCCACACCTCCAGCGGCAGGACCAACAGCAGTAGGCTCAGCACCAACGCCCTCCGCAGCTCCAGCTCTAGGAGGACCCGCAGGTCCAGCAGCTCCGGGACCGGCAGCACCCGCACCCTCGACGGTCGAAGAAGCTCCAGCTCCAGCTCCAGCAGCACCTCCAGACTCAGCAGCACGCCTCCAGCGGCGAGCGAACCACTCGCGCAGCTCCTGTGGAGAGAGGGGCTCCCGGCGAGACGCAGCCGCAGGAGAAACCCCAGGCTCAGCAGCTCCAGACGCAGCACCCCCAGGCTCAGCAGCTCCCAGCTCAGCACCCCTAGGCCCAGCAGCTCCCGACCCAGCACCCCCAGACCCAGCACCTCCAGGCACAGCACCCCCCGGCTCAGCACCCCCAGGCTCCGCACCCTCCGCAGTAGCACCCTCAGGCCCAGCACCCCCAGCAGGAGCACCCCCAGGCTCAGCACCCCCGCGCACAGCACCCCCAGAGTCAGCACCCCCAGGCTCAGCACCCGCAGCAGCACTAGAGTCACCAGTAACCTCGACCGGGTCAACGGCGTCTACCTGGGACACACCTGAGGGGGCAGGAACCTGAGGGGGGAGGGGGTCTACCGGGGGGGGAACCGGTACAAGGAAGTCTGGGGGAGGAGGGAGGGAAGGAGTGCGGTAGGGGAAGAGACGGTAGAAGGGGACTGACTCGTCGAACGTGACGTCCTGGGAGGACAGAACACGACGAGAGGAGGGGTGGTAAAACTGCCACCCTGGGGCGTCAGTGGGGAAGCCAAGGAAGACACAGGGAGCAGCACGAGGGGACAGCTTGTCCGCAGACAAGTCGCGGACAAACGCCCGAGATCCCCAGACACGGAACACAGACGCATCGCCAACCTTCCCCGTCCACAGCAAGGCTGGGGACATCGCAGGCCGAGAGACCCGGGGGTGAAGGTTGAGCTGATGCGCCGCGTACCTCACCGCAAACGGCCACAGAAAATGGGGGGCAGCCGCATGCATCATGGACGTACGAGCGACATCCATGACCATGCCAATGCGGCGCTCAGCAATCCCATTTTGCTGTGGTGAGTCCGGAAGCGTGAAGGTCTGGCGGATCCCCCGTGCACGACAGTAGTCTCGCAGAAGGCGAGAAGAGAACTCTCCGCCTCTGTCAGAGTGCAGACGCAGAACAGGAAAGTCCGAGCCGAAGCTCTTCCTGAGCTGGAGACGAGCCTCGCGGATCCAGTCGATCAGCACCTCAGTGACCGCACCCTTGCTGCGCAAGGGGAGGACTGTGGTGTAACGCGAGTAGTCGTCAACCACCAACAGGAAGTAGCGCTCGTAACCCTGCCCACGGACGGGGGCTGGGCCCCACACATCCATGTGAAGCGTCTGCAGGGGAGCCTCTGTCGGGGGGAAGTGGGAGGAGTGAGGAGTAGCCCGGAGGCGACCCTCGACACAGGGGACACAGGAAGGTCCTGGCCCGGAGGGGAGAGGAGGGAGAGACTGGGGAAGACCAGAGACAAGGACACGGGAAGCCATGCTCCGAAGACGGGGCAAGGAGGGGTGGCCAAGACGGTGGTGCCACAGGAGAGTCTCGTGAGACAGGAGGCGACAAGAACAGGGGGCAGACTCAGGACCTGACCGGGACGCAGCAGCAAGTACCTGACCCGACGCAGCCACCTGACCAGACGCAGGGACAGGAGGAGACTCAACGGTCAGGGTGTAGAGACTCGACCCCGGCCGACGCGAGAACGTGGCCAGGTGTCCGCCTGTGCGTGCCTCCGTGCAGTGGGTCACCCGCTGACTCGCAGGAGTGAACTGGTGAACACCCCCATCCTGCAGGTCCGCTCCACTCACCAAGTTCGTGGAGAACGAGGGAAGGTACAGACCCGACAGGGTGCCCGAAGGGGCAGCCGGACACGGGAGGACAGTGGAGAAGTGAGACAGGACAGGACCTCCAGAGGGGTCAGCAAGGGAGACTGCAACCGGCCGGCCGAGCGGCGTAAGGGTAGTGCGGTCTCGAAAGAAGGAGCGAGAAGCTCCGGAGTCAAGTGTGAAAGTGAGGGAGGACGAGGACGACGCAGTACCTGAGAGCGCAGTCTCACCAGTACCTGAGAGCGCAGACGCACTGGCACCTAGAGCAGCAGCCTCACAAGCACCTAGCGCAGTAGTACCAATGCCCGGGTCGGGCTGGAAACAACGGTAACCCTCATTCTCCTCACTATAATCCACAACATACATAGCAGTAAGGATAGCATCAAAATCAAGATCAAAGATCGCTACACCAGCCCTGAGAAGCTCATCCCAGCGAGGGATCTCACTAGCCCCAGGGAACTGCTGACGCCAGGCGTCCGTCAGGCGGCCAAAGCAGCGCTGGGTGGCGTGGGCACCCCCACACTGCTCACCCGCACGGTCGCCGGAACGAAGAACGTAGGTGCAGAGACCAGTACCCCCACCCCTCTGACGCCCAGCGTACCACTCACGAAGCTGCTGAGGCGAAGGGATGTCCCGCGAGCGCTGCTGCTGCTGCCGGTGCGAGCGCTGGCCACCACCACCGCCGCTACGCTGCTGGGTACCACCCCGACCAGCTCCACCTCCTCCACCACCACTGCCTCCTCCGCTGCCGCCTCCACCGCCTCCACCTCCGCCGCCTCCACCTCCGCCGCTGCCTCCACCACCACCGCTGGCACCACCACCACCGTCTCCGCCGCTGCTGCCACCACCACCACCACCACCCCCGCCACTAGTCCCGCCGCCACCCCCACTCCCTCCGCCGCCACCGCCGCCACCGCCACCGCCCCCTCCAGCTCCACCCGCGCCCTTGCCCCCCTTGCCCTTGCTGGAGCGACGTCTCCCACTAGGGGCAGACGCCGCGCCGACCGACTCAAGACCAAGCAGGTCGGCAGCAGCAGCAGAGGCAACAGAGGGCAGCAAGGGGGAAGGAGAGCACCCCTCAAAGATGGGGGTGCAAGGGTCAACACGAGAAGCACCTACAGCGACTATGCTCTTCTCCGCTGCAAGGAGGGCCTTCTCGAGGAGGTCGACGGTGAGGGTGGTGGGACAGACTGCGAGAAAGTGGTCCCTGACGACGCGAAGGGAGTCAGGGAGGCGCGCGACTACGTAGTAGAGAGCGATGTACATGGGGGGGGGGTTCTTAGCGCAGAACTCAGCAGGAAGGGCGGCGCGGTAGCGAGTGTCACTAGTGCGGAGGTGCGTAATGAGGTCAGCGACAGTGGGAAAGGCAGAGAGGTCAGGAAAGAGGTAGGGAAGCATGAGACGGCTCAGTGCAGCAGTGGCAGGGGAGGAGTAGCGCGCAACTACAGCGTCGTACAAGGTCTGAGCACTCTTGTACTGACTAAAGTGCGCACGCTCAGAGGTAGGGAGGTGGCGACGCACAGCAAGACGTGCAGCAGCATCGCGGGTGGCCCACTTAGAGCGGACAGCGGGATCAGCATCAGCAGCAGGAGCAGGAGAGGCGCCAGAGGTGAGATCAAAGAGAGAAAGGTCGTCAGCCCTGTCGCATTGTAAGAACAGCTGCAGGTCGTCTAACCAGACCTCAAAATCAATGGCGCGACCCTCAGCGTCAAAAGCTAGGACACTAGGGGTAGCCATGGCGACGACAGCGACGCAGTGCAAGCAGCAGGGAAAGAGCTCGTAGTGGCAGTGGGACTGTGCTCACCAGGCAGGGCAGGTCGAGTAGGTATGCAGAAAGGCGGCTCAGCGACCTGGCGGCTCGGGTGCAGGGCGGCTCGGCTGCTGGGCGGCTCGGGCGCAGGGCGGCTCGGCTCCCGGGCGGCTCGGCTCCCGGGCGGCTCGGCTCCCGGGCGGCTCGGCGGCTGGGCGGCTCGGGTGCAGGGCGGCTCGGCTCCCGGGCGGCTCGGCGGCAGGGCGGCTCGGGTCCCGGGCGGCTCGGCGTCGGGCGGCTCGGCTCACGGGCGGTGCGGCTGCTGGGGCGGCTCGGCCAGGAGATCCAGGGGCGGGGCCGTCAGGTGCAGCGGCGGGTTGACCGGTGCAGTGGCGGGCCGGCAGGTGCAGCGGCGGGCCGGCAGGTGCAGCGGCGGGCCGGCAGGTGCAGTGGCGGGCCGGCAGGTGCAGTGGCGGGCCGGCAGGTGCAGGCGGCGGGCCGTAGGGTGCAGTGGCGGGCCGGCAGGTGCAGCGGCGAGGCCGTCAGAGGCGGCGGGCCGGCAGGCGCAGCGGCGAGGCCGTCAGAGGCGGCGGGCCGCTGGGTGCAGCGGCGGGCCGGCAGGTGCAGTGGCGGGCCGGCAGGAGCAGCGGCGGGCCGGCAGGGGAGGCGGCGGAGCCGAGTCAGGGGAGGCGGCAGGGCCGCGTCAGGGGAGGCGGCGGAGCCGCGTCAGGGGAGGCGGCGGTGCCGCGTCAGGGGAGGCGGGGGAGCCGCGTCAGGGGAGGCGGCGGGGCCGCGTCAGGGAAGGCGGCGGGGCCGCGTCAAACAGGCGGCGGGGCCGCGTCAGGGGAGGCGGCGGAGCCGCGTCAGGGGAGGCGGCGGGGCCGCGTCAGGGGAGGCGGCGGGGCCGCGTCAAACAGGCGGCGGAGCTGCGATCAGGAGAGGTGGCGGGGCCGCGTCTGAGGGACAGCGGGGCCGCGAGGGAAAAGGCGACCCGAGGGGTCGCTAAAAAAAAGGCGCGCCTCGGGGCGCGCTTCGGTGGGCCCTAAAAAAAACGGTCCTAAGGTAGGACCCGCTCTATACCATGTGAAATAAGGAAAACAGGAAATGAAAATGACTAAGGAAAGATTGGGTACAAATACAACCCTAGAAACCCTGTACCCCATATGTGCTACCCCACTATAGCCTACAGCAACTATGTCATATAAATCTGACACCGGTTTGGCTACATTTGCGGGTGTTAACCCTAAACCTGGATTTGCTATAAAACCGTTTGATGCAACAACAGTAACAAGACAGGGTATATGCAATCCATTTTGCGGGGATGCTTGTCCACCGTAAAAGGTACTAAAAATATTGGCAATGGTAAGTAACAGTGGCCACGCATGTTACTTGATCACAATATTGCTGTTACACCATTCTTTATTGCGACTCTCGTTATGGTAACCGGGTGCTAAGAGCACAAGTTTGAAACCGACTTCTCATTTTTTAACAGTATACGCTTACGGCAAATTGCGTTACTGATGTGCAATGCTTGGCTCCTGCACAGAGTCGATAATACCAATGTCGAATTGGGCACAATGCTCGTGCCCTCCATTAAATTTCCCTGAGCATTGTTTGCGAACTATCCCTCGATAATCCCAGGTACTGCCGCCCCATTCCTAGACATTCCACATCATATTGCTAAAAGTTTGTTCCCACAAAGTACTCCAAGCATTGATAGAGCATTTCTGATACAATGTTTTTGGGCTAAGTTCTTTGTGATGTTGTCCCTCTTCACTCTCGTTGCGAGCAACAGTCGCGTCTTTTTGAAAGCCGCTTCTCGTATAGCGATAGCGCCAGGCCGTGCAGTTAGTAGCGAGAAAAAACACTCCTTGATCCGTTTTAAAGTCTCGGCTCACAGCAAATTCAAACTTAGGCTCCAGTCACGTCAAAGATGTCAGAATCAAGAAGTAATTGAACTAGGAACATTGGTGGTACAAGTAGGAAACCCTAGAGTAGTGTACCCCCTAAAGGCTAACCCACTATAGCCTACACAGCAATAACATATATAATGTTTGACACACCCCCATAGGCTAAGTGGGGTAGAGCAAGGGGTCACAAGACCAGTCAAGAAAGAGAACGCAAGCTCAGGGTGGATCACAAAGTCACCACACGCACTGAGCACAAGCAAATAGCCACAAGGCCAATTCACATGCAGAGGCATATATGCAACACAAACATCACAGTGATCTCTACCTAGCAATGCAAGCATGCAGGTATATATATATATATATATATATATCACAGTACAGGCAAAGTCTACAGCAAGTGAGGAAAAGTGGGCACAAGCCGTAACAAAGTGCAAAAACGCTGATGATCACCAGACTGAAGAGCCTTGGTGAATATATCAGCAGTGTTGGCCTGAGTGGCCACGTAACGCAGACGAAGCTGACCACACTACTGCAACTCTCGAGCCAGGAAGTAATGTAGAGCGATGTGCTTCGTTCTGTGCTCCAGTCTGTGCTCCTCACACAAGGCAATGGCAGCCTTGTTGTCGACGTACACCACTAGAGGAGAATGAGGCTGCTCTCCCAGGTCGGTCAAGAGGTAGGTGAGCCAGCATAACTCCTGTGCAGCCATGGCTGTGGCGTAGATCTTAGCCTCACAACTGGAGCTGAGAACTGAAGATGAACGCGTAGAACGCCACGAAACTGAGCCAGAGCCAAGACTGAAGGTGTAACCCTGTGACGACCACTGAGTAGCCTGGTCGTCAACCCAAGAAGCGTCTGAGTGCCCAGTGAGAACAACTGAGCTCCTCCCTCCAAGCACGAGCCCCATGCCCGACGTACTGCACAAGTAGCGCAATACCCTCTTTGCAGCATCCCAGTGCACCTTTTGGTGCCTACCAGGAGCCACGTAGCGGGCCAGAAGGCCAAGAGGGTACGCTAGGTCAGGACGAGTGCAAGTCATCAGGTACATGAGGTAGCCAACTAGCTCTGGGTAAGGACCACTCGGCTCTACGGACTCATCAGAAGGCAGAGCTGAGAGCAAGTGACCTGTAGCCAGAGAAGTGGCCTGTGCCGAGGACCAGGTGAAGCCGAAGCGTTGAAGGACCTACTGCACCATGTGTGACTGAGTCAGTATGATGGTGCGGCGTGCTCTGTCCCGGGTGATCTGCAAGCCAAGGTAGCTGCGCAGTTCATTTAGGTCTATGCACGTGTGTCTCTTCTGCATCTCCGACTTCACGTGGGCGAGAGCCTTAGTGTCAGCAGTGGCAAAGACCAAGTCGTCGACGTACACGAGGATGTAGAACGGCGGCAGCAAAGTGTCGGTGCGCAGAAACAGCGACGGGTCAGCACTAGAAGGCGCGAACCCAAGAGTTGCAAGTGCAGTCCTCCGTGTGTCGTGCCACTCATGTGGCGCCTGGCGGAGATCGTAGACCTATAGCTCCAACTCCAGCACCAGTAGCACCTCCAGTAGCACCAGCTCCAGCTCCAGCAGAACCCCCAGTCCCAGCAGCTCCAGTACCGCCTGTACGAGCACCTCCAGGACCTGAGGCTCCAGGACCTCCAGCAGCACCAGGGCCTCCAGCGGGCGGCACCCCAGTGCCAGGGGCGCCGCTCCGGAGGCTGCAGCGCCGAGCGTACCACTCACGCAGTCGCTGTGGGGAGGGAGGCGACAGCTGCGACCCAGCACCCGTAGCACCACCAGCTCCAACTCCAGCAGAACCCCCAGCTCCAGCAGCCCCACGCCGGAGGCTGTAACGCTGAGAGTACCACTCACGCAGCTGCTGTGAAGAGGGAGCGTCACTAGGCGCAGCACCCCCAGGCTCAGCACCCCCAGGCTCAGCACTCCCAGGCTCAGCACCCCCAGGCTCAGCACCCCCAGGCTCAGCACCCCCAGGCTCAGTACCCCCAGGCTCAGCACCCCCAGGCTCAGCACCCCTAGTCTCAGCACCCCCAGGCTCAGCACCCACAGGCTCAGCACCCCCAGGCTCAGCGCCCCCAGGCTCAGTACCCCCCGCAGGCTTAGTGCCCCTCGCAGGACCAGAGTCGACAGCTACCTCTACCGCCTCGACTGGGTCTACCTGGGAAACACCTGAGGGAGAAGGACCCTGGGGAGGGAGGGGGTCTACCGAAGCAGCACATGGCGTGAGGATGAGCGGCGGGGGGGGGAGCGGCGCAGTGTGGTAGGGGAACAGACGGTAAAAGGGTACCGACTCAACAAAAGTGACGTCATGAGAGGGGAAGACACGGCGCGAGGTGGGGCGGTAAAACTGCCAGCCAGGCGCGTTAGGGATAAAGCCAAGAAAGACGCAAGGAACGGCACGGGAGGAGAGCTTGTCCGCTGACATATCACTGACAAAGGCTCGACATCCCCAGACTCGGAACACCGACGCATCGCCAACCTTCCCCGTCCAACGAAGTGTGGGCGAGGTCTCCGGAGCCGAGGCCCGGGGCCAGAGGTTGAGCTGATACACAGCGTACTGCACTGCAAACGGCCACAGGAAATGGGGGGCAGCTGCATGGATCATGGAGTTATGAGCGACCTCCATGACTAAGCCAATGCGGCGCTCTGCAATCCCATTCTGCTGTGGAGAGGCCGGCAGTGTGAAAGTCTGGCGGATGCCGTGCTCCGCATAGTAGGCAGCCAAGAGGTCGGAGGAAAACTCACCACCCCTGTCAGAGTGCAGACGCAGGACTGGAAAGTCCGACTGGAACCGGTCGCGGAGCTGGAGACAAGCAGCGCGGATCCAAGGGATCAAAACAACAGGGACCTCACCCTTGGTGCGCAAGGGGAAGACCGTGGTGTAGCGCGTGTAGTCGTCGACGACCAGCAGGAAGTACCGCTCGCGGCCCTGTCCACGGATGCGGGCTGGGCCCCACACGTCGAGGTGTAGAGTCTGCAGAGGAGCCTCCGTGGGAGGGAACGAGGAGGAGTGAGGAGTGGCGCGCTGCCGCCCCTCAACACAGGGAAGACAGGGAGGAGCAGGCGAGGGTGGGAGAGGAGGGAGAACCCTGGGAAGACCAGAGACAAGGCACCGGGAGTGCGTGCCACAAAGGCGCTGTACTGAAGGGTGACCAAGGCGGTGTTGCCAGAGGACGGTCTGGTGCGACAGGGTGCGACACGAGCAGGGGGTCGACAGCTGACATGACGCAGACGTAGATGCAGCTACATGAGGGGACTCAGTGGTCAGTGTGTACAGGTCCGACCCCGGCTGCCAAGTAAAGGTAGCCAGGTGGCGACCCGTCTGAGCACACGTACAGTGGGTCACACGCTCATCGGCAGGGGTGAACTGATGAACACCCCCGTCCTGGAGAGCAGAGCCCGCCACCAAGTTCGTAGAGAACGAGGGGAGGTAAAGACCCGATAGGGTGCCGGCCGGAACCGCCGGACAAGGAAGGACAGTGCAGGAGGTCGCAAGGACTGGACCCCCAGAGGGGTCAGCGAGAGAGACAGCAACTGGTCGAGCTAGCTGCTCAAGGACTGTGCGGTCACGAAAGAAGCAGCGGGAAGCACCCGAGTCCAGTATGAAGGTGTGCAGTGCCTCAGTAGACGCAGTACCAGCAGGCGCAGACTCACAAGCACCTGGAGCAGCAGCCTCACCAGGACGTAGGGCAGCAGACGCACTAGCACCTAGAGCGGCAGTCTCACTGGTCCCTATACCTGGGTCGGGCGGTACACTCAGGTAGCATTCACCCTCAGCAAAAATAGTCAGTGCATACATAGCACCAAGAATAGCATCATAATCAAGAGCAAAGATATCAATTCCTTTCTTAAGCAGATCAGCCCAGCGGGTCAACTCAGCGGCGTCAGGGAACTATTCGCGCCAGGCGTCGTCGAGTCGAAAGAAGCAGCGCTGCGCCGTGTGGAACCTCCCACAAGTCTGGCCAGTGCGGTCACCTGTGCGGATGACGTACGGGCAGCTACCTCCACCCTCAGACCCCCCACGCTGAGAGTACCACTCACGGAGCTGCTGAGGCGAAGGAGTCTCGCCGGGACGCTGCTGCTGCTGCCTCTGGCCACCGCCGAACCCCCAACGCTGCACTGCTCCGCCGCGCCCGCCACATGCTCCACCGCCGCCACCACTGCCACCACCACCCCCGCCACCTCCGCCGCCTCCACCCCCTGCCCCGCCACTGACCCCCCCACCACCAGCGCCACTCCCACCAACTCCACCACCCCCGCCCCCTCCACCCCCTCCACTGCCGCCGCCCCCGCCGCCACCTCCGCCACCCCTGCCCCCCTTGCCCCTGCCGCCCTTGCGCCTCCCACTGGGAGCAGACGCAGCCCCGACCCCCTCAGCACCGAGGTAGTCGACAGCAGCAGCAGATGCAATGGAGGGGAGGAGGGGGGAGGGGGAGCATCCCTTAAAGAAGGGAGTGTGAGGGTCGCCACGAGAGGCACCTACAGCTACAATGCTCTTCTCAGCTGCAAGGAGTTCCTTCTCGAGCAGGTCAACAGTGAGGTCGGTAGGGGAGAGGGCGAGAAAGTGGTCCCTGACAGTGCGAAGGGAGTCAGGGAGGCGGGTGACTAGGTGATAGAGTGTGAGGTACATCGGGGGAGGATTCTTGGCTAGGAAATCGGGGGGAAGCGCGGCACGGTAGCGAAGATCACTAGTACGAAGGTGCGTGATGAGGTTGGGTACAGTGGCAAAGGCAGACAGATCGGGGAAGAGATAGGGCAGTGAGAGACGGCCTATCGCAGCAGTGGCAGGGGAGGAGTAGCGTGCAACTACAGCGTCGTACAGCTCCTTAGCGGTCTTATGCTGGCCAAAGTGCTCGCGCTCATCTAGTGGTAGGTGGCTGCAAACGGCTAGGCAAGCATGAGCGTCTCGGGTCTGCCACTGTGAACGAGTAGTGCTGTCAGCAGTAGCAGCAGGTGCGGGAGCGGCGCCGGACGTGTGGTCAAAAAGGGAAACATCCTCCTTGGTAGTGATCTGGAGGAACAGGTGTAGGTAATCGAGCCAAACGTCAAACTTAATCGGACGGCCCTCATAGTCAAACGTGAGAACGGTAGGACTAGCCATAGTGGCAATAGCAGTAGCAGCAGTAACAGTAGCAGCAGTAGTAGTAGCAGAAGTAACAAAAGGAGTAGCAGTAGCAGTAGGAGCAGTAAGAGCAGTTGCTGCAGGTGGGGCGGCGCGGCTCGGTCAGGGCGGCGCGACTCGGGCGACGCGGCTCGGGCGGCGCAGCTCGGGTAGGTAAGGCGGCGCGGCAGCGGGCCTATGCTCGGTGCGCGGCAGCGCCTAGGGTGCGGCCGCGCGCGGGCCGCGGCTGCGTTTGTGCAGCGGCTACGCGCCAGCTGCAGCAGCCGACGCGCAATCGTCGCTGCGCGCTGGCTGCGACCTACGGGCGGGCGGCTGTGGGTCGCGCGTCGGCCTAGGGGCGAGCGGGGCCTACACGCGACGGCCTGCTGGGGCTCGCGAGAAAAAATCGGGCCGCCCTAGGTGACGGCTTTCCTACGCGCGCTAAAACGGCGGGGCCGCGCTCGGGCTGCTAGCGGGCTGCAAACAGGCAGCGTGAGAGGAGAGCGCACGAGGGCGCACTAGGAGAGAGAGGCGCACGAGGGCGCTAAAAAAAGGGCGCACAGGGGCACCTCTAGCGGAACGGTGGGCCCTTAGGTCTAGAACCTAAGCTCTTAATACCATGTCAGAATCAAGAAGTGATTGAACTAGGAACATTGGTGGTACAAGTAGGAAACCCTAGAGTAGTGTACCTCCTAAAGGCTAACCCACTATAGCCTACACAGCAATAACATATATTATGTTTGACAAAAGAAGCTCGGCACGGATCGGGGAAGAACTTTCTGCACGAGCAGCAATGTAGCAGGCAACAGACGGGAAGAATTCTGCAACACCGCAGCTCACCCTTCGGGGTTGGCTTGACATTCTCAGGCTTTTACCATGTCTAGGCGAATTGGGGCTAGTGACGTCGTCAGTTGTCGCTACCCGCACATGACTAAACGATTTAGTCGGCCAATGGTGTTGTTCGATAGCTTTGTAGTCCATGGGTAAGTACAACCCCAATAATTTGTAGCGTGGCTCGGTAAAGGTTCGGCAACTGCAAAATGGGGCTTTAACCCCCCCCATGAGTAAATCCAAATCAGAACCTCAAGTAGGTTCGGGATACAAATCTGGTGTGGATGTTTTCGCTGCGGACCGTGGTCCAAGCACTGTTGCCAACCGGTCAAGAACAGTGTTCCATGGGCAAAATGGAGTTTGAAGGGCCCTCATTCCCACTTGCAGCCCAACGTAAGCCTGGCCGTTGCACGGTGGGGTATTTTCGTGGGGCAGGAAAATTATAAAACAAAATTTTCCCTAAATCCAAGAGGGTTCAATTTTCGGGGAAGCGTTGTCCGTCGAGGGTACTTTTGGGGTCCAAAACAAGAAACCCAACTATGGCTTTCCCAAAAATCAGGACGTGCTATTTTGGACAGTTGTGTATTTTCGGTTGATATTGCCCCGATTGTGTATTTTTTTGTCTCAACGTGGTTTCAACTGTACGGCGTTTGGCTACTTTTACAGCTGTCAAATCTAAAGTAGGGTGAATATAGATTATGTAGGCAGCAATTTGCATCTGGAAGGTAGTGACCTCAGGTTTGGAAACCCTAGGGCCGACTCGGCTAGCCTTTGGTGGGGCTGTACTTGTGAATGAAGTGCAATCAAACAGATCCTGTATCATGACACTTTGCCGTGCAGGGGGGAAAGAGGGCATGGTGAACAGCTATTTCGCCGCGAGGGGGGTGTAAGAGGCGGACACGCAGCAGTGGATCGAATACTCCATTACGTTGCTCAGGGGCTCGGCCTTAAGGTGGTGGCGCCAACTCACGCAAACTGCTGTAAGAAAGGCTCAGTTAGATGGCCATCAACCTTAAACTTCGAGCCTAGGGAGTTTGGCTTTAGGTTTTACCGTGGTTTCGACGACATGGGAAGGATTTGAAGTGGCGCTGAAAAGTATATTCGACTTGGTGAACGCATCCGAAGCTGCTAGGAAGCGTCTGCTGTGAAAGTAGGAAAACAGGAATGAGTGAACTATGAATGAAAGCAGTACAAATATGAAACCCTAACTGGGTTGTACCCCCTATGGGATACCCCACTACAGCCTACACAGCAGTATAAGCTATAGATATGTTCTGACACACCCCCATAGGCAAAGTGGGGGAGAACAAGGGGTCACAAGACCAGTCAAGCAAGACAAAGCAAAGCTCAGGGTGGATCACAAAGTCACCACACAGTCCGAGCACAAGAGTGAGGCCAAAGGCCAGTTCACAAGCAAGAGTACAGACATATACATAAAGCTAGACAAGCAAGAGCAGGTATATATATATATGTCACAGTACAAGTGAAGTCAAGAGGAGAGCAAGTGAGGCAAGACAGGCACAAGACCCAGCTGGGTGCAGAAGCGCTGATGGTCACAAGGCGCAAGTGCCTTGGTGAACACATCAGCAGTGTTGGCCTCAGAGGCCACGTACGCAAGTCGCAACTGACCACGCTGCTGCAGCTCACGAGCAAGGAAGTAGCGGAGAGCAATGTGCTTCGTTCTGTGCTCCAAGCGCTGCTCTCGACACAAGGCCAGCATAGCCTTGTTGTCTACGTACAGCACTGGAGGAGAACGAGGCGGCTCTCCAAGGTCAGTCAGCAGGTAGGTGAGCCAGCGAAGCTCCTGTGCAGCCATGGCCCCGGCGTAGATCTCAGCCTCACAACTGGAGCCGAGAACCGAAGACGAGCGAGTAGACCGCCACGAGACAGAGCCGGAACCAAGGCTGAAGGTGTAACCCTGTGACGACCGCTGCGTAGCCTGGTCGTCAGCCCAAGACGCGTCCGCGTGGCCGGTAAGGACCACTGGACTCCGCCCTCCAAGCACTAGCCCCATGCCTGACGTACTGCACAGGTAGCGCAATACCCTCTTCGCTGCAGCCATGTGCTCCGGTCTGTGTCTCCCAGGAGCAACATAGCGTGCAAGAATGCTCAGAGGGTATGCAAGGTCAGGTCGTGTGCAGGTCATCAGGTACATGAGGCAGCCAACAAGCTCCGCATACGGACCACTCGACTCTACGGACTCATCCGAAGGCAGAGCTGAGAGTGAGTGGCGAGTAGGCAGAGGAGTGGCCTGAGGCGAGGAGTACGTGAAGCCGAAGCGCTGAAGGACCTGCTGCACCATGTGTGACTGAGTCAAGGTAATGGTGCGGCGTGCTCTGTCCCGAGTGATCTGCAAGCCAAGGTAGCTGCGCAGTTCACCCAGGTCTGTGCACGTGTGTCTCTTCAACAGCTCGGACTTCACGTAGGCGAGTCCAGCAGTGTCCGCTGTGGCAAAGACCAGGTCGTCGACGTACACGAGGATGTAGAACGGCGGCAGGGAAGTGTCGGTGCGAAGAAACAGCGACGGGTCAGCAGTAGAAGGAGCAAACCCAAGAGCCGCAAGTGTAGTCCTCAGTGTGTCGTGCCACTCACGCGGTGCCTGGCGGAGACCGTAGACTGGCCGTCGGAGGCTCCACTGGGTGCCAGGAGGGAAAGTCCCAGTGAAGCCAGGTGGACGGCGAAGCCAGATCTCCTCGTGCAGGCTACCCTGCAAGAACGCAGTGCTGAAGTCGAGAGAGTGAAGCTCGTAGTCGCGCTGAGCGGCTATGTGCAGCAGCACCCGAAGAGTAGTCATCTTCGGGGTGGGAGAGAAGGTCTGAAAGTAGTCAACTCCCTGCCGCTGACTGAAGCCACGAGCAACGTACCGTGCCTTGAAGACAGGTGGAGAGCCCGGCGGCCGCTTCACCCTGAAGATCCACATGCCACTGACGATGTTCGCCCCAGGAGGGGGAACTGCGTCAACGTAGGTGCCTGTGGACTTCCAGGAAGCCATCTGTGCATCCATAGCTGCCTGCCACTGAGAGGAGTAGGGACCCTCTACGGCCTCCGCGTAAGAACGCGGAGTCGGGATGTCTAGTGCATCCGGGTCTCCCTCAGGGGCAAGCAGTACAGACGCGAGATGAGGTGAAGCAGCCGCTAGACACTGTAACTCCTCCTGCCTGTCCTCTAGGACGTCCGTGCCAAGAGCACACTCACCCCCGACGGACGGAGGACAGACAGACGCAGACTCAGCAACAAGACTAGCAGCGTAGTCGAGACGACAGCGAGCAGCAAAGTCGACGAGCTCAGCGACTAGAGCAGACGCAGCAGTGGACTCAAAAGAGGGGTCAGTGACGACAGTAGCAAGCAGACGCGTGACAGTGGGACTGGCAGCACGAAGAGAGTCCGACTCAGGGTCCGCAAGCGCAGGAAGAGAGGACTCAGGAGGAGAAGGCAAAGGGGCACGCAGAGGAGCAGTGGACGGACGTAAAGACATCCGGTGCGTGCCAGGGACAGGAGGAGGACGCTGACGCGAACTGCGACCACTAGCGCGAGCAGCACGAACAGGCGACGCGGGACGAGACGCAGGCTCACGACGCTCAGCAAGACCTCCAGTAGGACCAGTGTAAGGAGAGGGAGCAGGCAGCGGAGAGGAAGGCTCCAGTAGGGGCTGCGACTGGACAGGCGGTGGACCCTCTACTGGAGGAGAAAGACCAAGAACCTGCTGAAGGAGCGGAACGAAGTACGGCCGAGGCCGCGCGGCAGCTCCAGACTCAGCAGGGACAGCACCAGCACCCTCAGCGACAGCACCAGCGCCACCCACACCTCCAGCGGCAGGACCAACAGCAGCAGGCTCAGCACGAACGCCCTCAGCAGCTCCAGCTCCAGGAGGACCCGCAGGGCCAGCAGCTCCGGGAACGGCTGCACCCGCACCCTCGACGGTCGAAGAAGCTCCAGCTCCAGCTCCAGCAGCACCTCCAGACTCAGCAGCACGCCTCCAGCGGCGAGCGAACCACTCGCGCAGCTCCTGTGGAGAGAGGGGCTCCCGGCGAGACGCAGCAGCAGGAGAAACCCCAGGCTCAGCAGCTCCAGACGCAGCACCCCCAGGCTCAGCAGCTCCCGACCCAGCACCCCCAGACCCAGCACCTCCAGGCACAGCACCCCCCGGCTCAGCACCCCCAGGCTCCGCACCCTCCGCAGTAGCACCCTCAGGCCCAGCACCCCCAGCAGTAGCACCCCCAGGCTCAGCACCCCCGCGCACAGCACCCCCAGAGTCAGCACCCCCAGGCTCAGCACCCGCAGCAGCACCAGAGTCACCAGTAACCTCGACCGGGTCAACGGCGTCTACCTGGGACACACCTGAGGGGGCAGGAACCTGAGGGGGGAGGGGGTCTACCGGGGGGGGAACCGGCACAAGGAAGTCCGGGGGAGGGGGGAGGGAAGGAGTGCGGTAGGGGAAGAGACGGTAGAAGGGGACTGACTCGTCGAACGTGACGTCCTGGGAGGACAGAACACGACGAGAGGAGGGGTGGTAAAACTGCCACCCTGGGGCGTCAGTGGGGAAGCCAAGGAAGACACAGGGAGCAGCACGAGGGGACAGCTTGTCCGCAGACAAGTCGCGGACAAACGCCCGAGATCCCCAGACACGGAACACAGACGCATCGCCAACCTTCCCCGTCCACAGCAAGGCTGGGGACATCGCTGGCCGAGAGACCCGGGGGTGAAGGTTGAGCTGATGCGCCGCGTACCTCACCGCAAACGGCCACAGAAAATGGGGGGCAGCCGCATGCATCATGGACGTACGAGCGACATCCATGACCATGCCAATGCGGCGCTCAGCAATCCCATTTTGCTGTGGTGAGTCCGGAAGCGTGAAGGTCTGGCGGATCCCCCGTGCACGACAGTAGTCTCGCAGAAGGCGAGAAGAGAACTCTCCGCCTCTGTCAGAGTGCAGACGCAGAACAGGAAAGTCCGAGCCGAAGCTCTTCCTGAGCTGGAGACGAGCCTCGCGGATCCAGTCGATCAGCACCTCAGTGACTGCACCCTTGCTGCGCAAGGGGAGGACTGTGGTGTAACGCGAGTAGTCGTCAACCACCAACAGGAAGTAGCGCTCGTACCCCTGCCCACGGACGGGGGCTGGGCCCCACACATCCATGTGAAGCGTCTGCAGGGGAGACTCTGTCGGGGGGAAGTGGGAGGAGTGAGGAGTAGCCCGGAGGCGACCCTCGACACAGGGGACACAGGAAGGTCCTGGCCCGGAGGGGAGAGGAGGGAGAGACTGGGGAAGACCAGAGACAAGGACACGGGAAGCCATGCTCCGAAGACGGGGCAAGGAGGGGTGGCCAAGACGGTGGTGCCACAGGAGAGTCTCGTGAGACAGGAGGCGACAAGAACAGGGGGCAGACTCAGGACCTGACCGGGACGCAGCAGCAAGTACCTGACTCGACGCAGCCACCTGACCAGACGCAGGGACAGGAGGAGACTCAACGGTCAGGGTGTAGAGACTCGACCCCGGCCGACGTGAGAACGTGGCCAGGTGTCGGCCTGTGCGAGCCTCCGTGCAGTGGGTCACCCTCTGACGCGCAGGAGTGAACTGGTGAACACCCCCATCCTGCAGGTCCGCTCCACTCACCAAGTTCGTAGAGAACGAGGGAAGGTACAGACCCGACAGGGTGCCCGAAGGGGCAGCCGGACACGGGAGGACAGTGGAGAAGTGAGACAGGACAGGACCCCCAGAGGGGTCAGCAAGGGAGACCGCAACCGGCCTGGCGAGCGGCGAAAGGGTAGTGCGGTCTCGAAAGAAGGAGCGCGAAGCTCCGGAGTCAAGTGTGAAAGTGAGGGAGGACGAGGACGACTCAGTACCTGAGAGCGCAGTCTCACCAGTACCTGAGAGCGCAGACGCACTGGCACCTAGAGCAGCAGCCTC
Source organism: Closterium sp. NIES-65 (assembly GCA_948144175.1). Lineage (NCBI taxonomy): Eukaryota > Viridiplantae > Streptophyta > Zygnematophyceae > Desmidiales > Closteriaceae > Closterium > Closterium sp. NIES-65. The sequence continues at coordinate 58,792 of CANXME010002195.1, forward strand.
ACAAGCACCTAGTGCAGCAGTACCAATGCCCGGGTCGGGCTGAAAACACCGGTAACCCTCATTCTCCTCACTATAATCCACAACATACATAGCAGTAAGGATAGCATCAAAATCAAGATCAAAGATCGCTACACCAGCCCTGAGAAGCTCATCCCAGCGAGGGATCTCACTAGCCCCAGGGAACTGCTGACGCCAAGCGTCCGTCAGGCGGCCAAAGCAGCGCTGGGTGGCGTGGGCACCCCCACACTGCTCACCCGCGCGGTCGCCGGAACGAAGAACGTAGGTGCAGGGACCAGTACCCCCACCCCTCTGACGCCCAGCGTACCACTCACGAAGCTGCTGAGGCGAAGGGATGTCCCGCGAGCGCTGCTGCTGCTGCCGGTGCGAGCGCTGGCCACCACCACCGCCGCTACGCTGCTGGGTACCACCCCGACCAGCTCCACCTCCTCCACCACTACTGCCTCCTCCGCTGCCGCCTCCACTGCCTCCACCTCCGCCGCCTCCACCTCCGCCGCTGCCTCCACCACCACCGCTGGCACCACCACCACCGTCTCCGCCGCCGCTGCCGCCACCACCACCACCACCCCCGCCACTAGCCCCGCCGCCACCCCCACTCCCTCCGCCGCCACCGCCGCCACCGCCACCGCCCCCTCCAGCTCCACCCGCGCCCTTGCCCCCCTTGCCCTTGCTGGAGCGACGTCTCCCACTAGGGGCAGACGCCGCGCCGACCGACTCAAGACCAAGCAGGTCGGCAGCAGCAGCAGAGGCAACAGAGGGCAGCAAGGGGGAAGGAGAGCACCCCTCAAAGATGGGGGTGCGAGGGTCACCACGAGAAGCACCTACAGCGACTATGCTCTTCTCCGCTGCAAGGAGGGCCTTCTCGAGGAGGTCGACGGTGAGAGTGGTGGGACAGACTGCGAGAAAGTGGTCCCTGACGACGCGAAGGGAGTCAGGGAGGCGTGCGACTACGTAGTAGAGAGCGATGTACATGGGGGGGGGGTTCTTAGCGCAGAACTCAGCAGGAAGGGCGGCGCGGTAGCGAGTGTCACTAGTGCGGAGGTGCGTAATGAGGTCAGCGACAGTGGGAAAGGCAGAGAGGTCAGGAAAGAGGTAGGGAAGCATGAGACGGCTCAGTGCAGCAGTGGCAGGGGAGGAGTAGCGCGCAACTACAGCGTCGTACAAGGTCTGAGCACTCTTGTACTGACTAAAGTGCGCACGCTCAGGGGTAGGGAGGTGGCGACGCACAGCAAGACGTGCAGCAGCATCGCGGGTGGCCCACTTAGAGCGGACAGCGGGATCAGCATCAGCAGCAGGGGCAGGAGAGGCGCCAGAGGTGAGGTCAAAGAGAGAAAGGTCGTCAGCCCTGTCGCACTGTAAGAACAGCTGCAGGTCGTCTAACCAGACCTCAAAATCAATGGCGCGACCCTCAGCGTCAAAAGCTAGGACACTAGGGGTAGCCATGGTGACGACAGCGACGCAGTGCAAGCAGTAGGGAAAGAGCTCGCAGTGTCAGTGGGACAGTGCTCACCAGGCAGGGCAGGTCGTGCAGTCAGCAGAAAGGCGGCTCAGCGACCGGGCGGCTCGGGTGCACAGCTGCTCGGCTCCCGGGCGGCTCGGCGGCTGGGCGGCTCGGGCGCAGGGCGGCTCGGCTCCCGGGCGGCTCGGCGGCTGGGCAGCTAGGGTGCAGGGCGGCTCGGCTCCCGGGCGGCTCGGCGGCTGGGCGGCTCGGGTGCAGGGCGGCTCGGCTCCCGGGCGGCTCGGCGGCAGGGCGGCTCGGGTCCCTGGCGGCTCGGCTGTTGGGGCGGCTCGGCCGGGAGATGCAGCGTCGGGCCGGCAGGTGCAGCGTCGGGCCGGCAGGTGCAGCGGCGGGCCGGCAGGTGCAAGTGGCGGGCCGTAAGAGGCGGCGGGCCGATGGGTGCAGCGGCGGGCCGGTAGGTGCAGCGGCGAGCCGGCAGGAGCAGCGGCGGGCCGGCAGGGTGCAGCGGCGGGCCGGCAGGAGCAGCGACGGGCCGGCAGGGTGCAGCGGCGGGCCGTAGAGTGCAGCGGCGGGGCCGTCGGCAGTAGAGGCGGAGCCGCGTCAGAGGAGGCGGCTTGGCCGCGTCAGGGGAGGCGGCGGGGCCGCGTCAATGGAGGCGGCGGGGCCGCGTCAGGGGAGGCGGCGGAGTCGCGTCAGGGGAGGCGGCGGGGCCTCGGCAGGGGAGGCGGCGGGGCCGCGTCAGGGGAGGCGGCGGGGCCGCGTCAAGGGAGGCGGCGGGGCCGCGTCAAGGGAGGCGGCAGGGCCGCGTCAGGGGAGGCGGCGGGGCCGCGTCAGGGGAAGCGGCGAGGCCGCGTCAAGGGAGGCGGCGGGGCCGCGTCAAGGGAGGCGGCGGGGCCGCGTTAAAGGAGGCGGCGGGGCCACGTCAGGGGAGGCGGCAAAGCCGCGTCAGAGGAGGCGGCGGGGCCGCGAGTGAAAAGGCGACCCGAGGGGTCGCTAAAAAAAAGGGCGCGCCTCGGGGCGCGCGTCGGTGGGCCCAGACAACGGTCCTAAGGTAGGACCCGCTCTATACCATGTGAAAGTAGGAAAACAGGAATGAGTGAACTATGAATGAAAGCAGTACAAATATGAAACCCTAACTGGGTTGTACCCCCTATGGGATACCCCACTACAGCCTACACAGCAGTATAAGCTATAGATATGTTCTGACATCTGCATCATTTCCGACGGATAGGAAACGACCATAAGTACATACAACGGTTCTTGAGCGTCTTCAACAAGATAGACGACATCATGGAAACAGAGATGCGCGATCGCTACCTCGAAGGGTTGAAATTATACATAGCAGAGATTATAGCGATTCACGGGTTGTCCACCTTCGAGTCGGTAGTCGCAGCAGCAGCACGCGTCGACGTAGTACGAAGCCGACAAGGTCGTGATGATTGCGATAGGAAATACAACAAACCGATCAACGAATCTCGCTCGAGGGATGCACCATCGCCCATGGAGATTGGTGCAGTTAACAGTGACGGCTCACAGAAAACGTTTTTATGGGGAACGTCATTACTGCAAAAAGTCTGGACACATTAAGCGGGACTGTCTATAGCTTAACAAGCGGCAGGAGGGAAACGGGCCGCCAGTAGATAGCGGGTCGCTAGCTGGTGTGGACGCTTCCGAACGTCTACCAACGTAGAGGAGACGGCCTTAGAGCAGTCATCTACGCCGAACGAGGTAGACAATGTTGATCATCTAGTCGTGCTTCTAGGGAAGCTTCGTGGGCTTCTTGTTAAGATTCTTGTAGATAGCGGAGCTAGCCAATCGTTTGTTTCTTCATCGCTAGTTACTCGTCTCCATCTTGAAGTAGATTCCACAGTAAACTTCAAGGACGCTCGCATGGTAGATGGGACGCTTCTCCACATAGGACCAATCATTTATAAGTTGCGCATAGTGTTAGGATTGAACACTGTTAGACTCGATTTTGACTCTGCGCGCTGGACGGCTATAATGTCATCTTCGGTAGAGATTAGCTACGGAAGGTTAGTACTCAATTCGATTGGGCTCAGGGAAGCTGCAGCGTCAAGGTAGATGGAGAGTTTCAGGAGCTGCCACAGTGGGGCTATGGGACCACATCATCCCAGCTATCATTGATGATGTTTGTGTGCAACAGCTGGTGAAGCGAGCAGCGCGAATCTTTGCGTTCTTCCTTGACGAGGTGGAAGCTGAGGAGGGGAAAGGGGCGAACGCAGCAGTTGGCGAGAAGGCGAATCTTCCTTCTGAAGTGAGTGCACTCTTAGCTGAGTTTAGAGACGTCTTCCCAGACGATTTGCCCCCAGGGTTGCCTCCTAGCTAAGCAGTTGATCATCAGATAAAGTTGGAGGAGGGGAGCAAGCCAATAGCGAAGCCGCAGTGGAGGTTGAGTCCAGCAGAGACAGAGGAGATGACGCAGCAGGTAGGCACTTCCTAGCAAAGGGTTTCATCGAGCTATCTAGATCGCCTTGGCCAGCACCGATCTTTTTTGCGCCAAAGAAGGACGGAGGGTTACCGATGTGCATAGATTACCGCGCACGGAACACCGCCACCGTCAAGAACATATTCCCATTGGCGAGAGTATAGTATCTTCTAGATGCAGTGCAGGGCGCTAGAATCTTCTCAAATATTGACCTTCATTCCGATTACCACCAGATTCGTGTTAGTTCCAGAGGACCAGCACAAGACGGCGTTTCGTATGAAGCAGGGGTTGTACGAGTTGAGGGTTCTACCGTTGGGTTCTATACGCAACGTCACAGCAGAGGAAGCCGCGACGCTGTTCGTAGATAACATAGTCCGACTACACGGGGTTCCAGATTCCATCATTTCCGACCGCGACCCTAGATTCGCCTTGAGGATCTGGTAGCAGCTTAGTGCACTGTTTGGGACTCGCTTAGCCATGTCGTCTGCATACCATCCAGAGACAGACGTACAGGCTGAGCGCATGAACCAGACATTGGAGCAGATCACGATGGACGACGCAACCGCATGGGACAAGAAGCTGAGCATGGTCGAGTTCGCCTACAACAACACGTACCACTCGTCCACAGGCATGTCGCCGTTCTTTGCACTGTACGATCAACACCCCATTGTCCCCACTCGTGCTAATCTCACACCCACAGTCCCACATGCTGATAACTTTCACCGGCATCTCACCTTTATTCACGTCCATGTGAGGAAACACCTTGAGCTCGCAAAAGCACGCATGGCACGCACCACCAACCGCAGTCGTCGTGAGGTGTCACTTGCAGTCGGCGACTGTGTCCTCTTGGATAGCCACAACCTCCGACTGCCACAGGACAGCAAGCTTCGCCCTCGTTTCATTGGTCCCTTTGTCATTGAGCGCACACTTGGTCCAGTCACATATCGCCTTTGCCTTCCCGCTCATTTGCGCATGCATCTGTCATTCCACGTGTCGCTTCTTCGTCCTTACACCGATCCCCAACAACACCTTCTCGGGCCATGATCGCACTTCACTGCCAGTAGCTGTTGACACCGACGAGCCCGACTCCCATATCCAGCGCATCCTCAGGCACCGTCGTCGTCTCCATGGGGGTGTCTCTTTCATCGATTTCTTAGTTTGTTGGCGTGGTTACGATGGAGCCGACCACAGCTGGGTTCCTTCGTCCCCGCCGTCTCCCGACAACACTTGCCTCCAAGCGTACCTTCAGTCTGCAAGTGCCGCGGACGGCGCCTCCTTGGGTGGGGGTTAGTGTTAAAGGATGTTTTAGAACGTGTTCCTACAGCCTCATATCAGGAAACCTCGTATCAAGAATGTTGTTTTTGCCTGGTAAAACTAGCGAGAGGTTTTGGGTTTAGGGGAATTTTCAGTGTGAGCCTGATACGAGGTTATCTTGCTACGAGGATAGGAACACGCTCTAATTGTTCATTTTGAACAGTACAGTACTTTTCAAATCATCCTTATCCTATCTTTTCATATTTCGTAGTGCCACGTGGCACTCTCCTTTCTTGCCTTCTACTCTCTAGGACAAACTACTTTCCGACATTCGTCATTGCATGCTATATCAACCTTGCTTGTACATGCCAATATAAATTGATTCTCATTCAACTAATTTCTCAGCAACTTCTTCGCCTATTTCGCAAACACTTCTTCCGCCAATTCTTCCGCCGCGTTTCATCCTCGATAAGTCGACCCCGATAATCTGTAGCGGATTTAGGCCAAAGGGCGTAACAGAGGGGCTTGATGGGGGATGGTAAATATCTGTAAATCTATTTCAAATATGTCTATGCACTAGCTTCAAATTATAATATGCATGACACAAAAAAAAACATTTCGCTGTAATGAAATGCATACATGTCTATACTAGAAGACTTTTGAGGTACTGTTACGGGTGCAATGAATCGAAGTACTAAGGTGTCAAACGAGTACAAAGATGTGAGCGAAGGCATGAGCGAACATTTATACGCGAAACATGCAAACGGTAACGCGGTGCGTGCGAGCTAGCTAGTGCTATGCTGGCAGCGAGGCTCGGGCTAGTCCCGAAGCGTAGGCCGACATGGCCGGGCCAGCAGTGCGAGGTTTGGCAAAACAGTGCGCGCGAAGTTGGCGAAGTCCCGTTAGCAGTAATGGGCGAACAACGGCTGTTGCTGTACGCGATGTAGTCGGGCTCCGTAAGGAATGCCGAGAAAATACATTACACTACCCCCCCCCCCCCTCAAGAAGCCCCCTCCGCTACGCGAGTGCGTGTATATCGCGGAATCCCCGGCTCCTCAGGTACACTTGCAGGGCAGGGTGATTTTCAATGTTGGCCAGGGGCACCCAGCTATCTTCAGTTGGCGTGTGGTCCTTCCAGCGAACGAGGAATTCAATCCTCGTGATTCCCGTGGGGTGGCTAATCCGATGACTCAGGATTTTTTTGGGTTCGATGATCGGCTCTGATGCAGGGCGAGTCATGGATGGCGGGCGGTGGCGAGGCAGTTGGCTTGTGGTTGGGATGTATGGGCGAAGCAAGCTGACGTGGAACGAAGGGCTGATGTACCAGTCGGTCGGTAACAGTAGGTGCGCGCTTACTGGCGTAATCATGTGGCTGATTTGGAATGGGCCACAGTAGCGCGGTCGAAGTTTTGGTACGTCGGGCAGTCGCAGATTTTGCGTGTCGAGCAGTACGTAATCCCTTGACTGGTATGTGACTGGGCGGCGGTGGCGGTCAGCGTTGCGCTTAGCGATGACGTTTGCTTTTCAATTGCTTCTGCGGCTCTGGTGTGGGCAGCTTGCAGAATTTCGGCGAATTGTTGTGCGCGTGGTGTTGGGTTGTCCGGACTCGGCGTCATGGGCACTGTAGGATTTTGCCCGTAGTTCACGTAGAAGGGGGACTGCTGCGTTGTCGCTGACGTGGCGTTGTTGTACGCAAACTCGATCAGCGGCAGCTGCTGCTCCCAAGTCGTGGGGTCGTCGCACGTGGCACGAATCAACTGCTCCATCGTCTGATTCGTCCGCTCCGTTTGACCGTCGGTCTCGGGGTGGTACGACGAACTGAACAGTAGCCTGGTCCCGAATTGCTCCTAGAGGTTTTTCCAGAAGTTGCTGGTGAACTTCGTGTTCCTGTCGCTGATAATCGCTGCTGGTATCCCGTGCAGGCGAACAACGGCTGCGATGAACAGACGAGCGGTCTCCTCGGCTGAGATCAACTTTTTGCACGCAGCGAAGTGTGCCATCTTCATCAACCTGTCAACGACGACCATCACCGCGTCGTTACCCCCAGGGTTCGAAGGTAACCCTGTGGCAAAGTCCATGATAACCTGCTGCCAGGCGCGCTCGGGCGGTGGTATCGGCTGCAATGGACCCGCCTTCCGCTTCCTCGAGCTCTTCATCACCTGACACGTGGGGCACGAGCCCACGTGCTGCTGCACGCTGGTCAACAACTCCGGCCAGTAGTAATACCGCTCCAGTTGCTGTCGCGTTTTTTCTACCCCGAAATTTCCCGAGGTAATTCCGTTGTGTGCCTCCTGCAGTAGCAGCTCACTCAGTAGTGAGTACGCGGGTACCCAGATGCGGTTGGTGCCTGCTTTTACGTAATAAACTCCTTTAGCTTCTGCCAGTTGCTGTGAATTTCCGGTCGTGAAAAACGGGTCGGTGCGGTATCCATGGGTGAATAGGCATGTTAAAAGCGGGTTGGTCTGAGCGAGTAGGATGGCATGGAGTTGGGCGGTAGGGCGGGTGAGTGCGTCGGCGATGTTGGAGGCGCCTTTCTTGTACGTAACTGTGTAGAAGAAGTTGGAATCGAGGTAGTCCAACCAGCGAATCTGTCGCAGATTGAGATTTGGTTGGGCGCGTAGATACTGAAGTGATCGGTGGTCTGTCCGTACTGTCACGTCGGCGCCAGTCAGGTAACAGTGCCAAACCTTGAACGCGTGCACGATCGCCAACATTTCGCGGTCGTGTATCGGGTAGTTGCGTTCGGGCGGGTGCAGCTTGCGGGACTCGTACGCGATTGGCTGGAGGCCGTTCCCGAAATCCTGCAACAGTACGGCTCCCACAGCGATGTCACTTGCGTCAGTAATGAGCTCGAACGGACGGTGTGGATCTGCGATGTGAAGCACGGGCGGTAAGCACAAAATGTTTTTGAGGGCCGAGAAGGCAGCTTGCTCTTTCTCCCCCCACGTGTACTCAACCCCCTTCCTCATCAGGTCTGTCAGCGGGGCAGTCACTTTCGCCATGTCGGGGACAAACCGGTGCATGTAGTTGACGAACCCCAAAAAACTCTGCAACTCGGTCAAGTTGGTCGGCACGTGCCATGCTTGAATCGTCACAATTTTCTTCGGGTATATTTCCACTCCTGCAGCTGAAATAACGTGTCCCAAAAATTCGAGACGGTTCTGTAAAAACTCACACTTAGACGCTTTTGTCAATAGGAGGTTCTCACTCAGTATTTTAAAATATGCCTCGATGTCCTTCAAGTGTTGTGCTCTGTTAGGGCTGTAAATCAGTATGTCGTCCAGGTAGGCTATGACGCACTTATCTAAGACCGGGCGGAAATCTTCGTTCATGGTCATTTGAAAAGTGGCGGGGGCGTTGGTCAGTCCGAAGGGCATGACGGTGTATTCGAAGGATCCGTAGCGTGTTCGAAATGCGGTCTTAGGGCAGTCGGGCGGATTGACGCGAATCTGTTGATAACCCCCTCGGAGGTCGATTTTCGAGAAAACTCGGGTTGTGTGCAGTTGGTCGATCAGTTCGTCGGCTCGCGGGATGGGGTAACCGGATTTGATGGTAACCCTGTTCAGTGCTCTGTAATCTATGCACATGCAAAATCCCCTGTCTTTTTACGGTGTGAACAGTATCGGTGCTGCGAAGGGCGACGAACTAGGGTGAATGAATTCCTTCTCGAGCAGTCGAGCAGGTAATCGAGCTGCTTCCTCAGTTCGTCCAGTTCGGGCTGGGTCAGTCAGAACTGTCGCTGTACTGTTGGCTGTGCCCCCGGCTCTAACTTGTCGAGATTAGAGAGAAAAATGAGTGCACTATGGAATGAAAACAAGGATACAAGTACCAACCCTAATTGGGTTGTACCCCATATGGTCTACCCCAACAGCAGCCTACAATACATGCATCAGCTAAATATAATCTGACACACCCCCATAGGCAAAGTGGGGGAGAGCAAGGGGTCACAAGACCAGTCAAGCAAGACAAGCAAAGAAAAGCAAAGCAAGCTCAGGGTGGATCTCAAGGATACCACACAAATTCCGAGCACAAGGTCAAGGCCACAAGGCCAGTTCACATGCAGCAGAGCATATATATATAACAATGCTAAACAAGCAAGAGCAAGGATATATATATGCAGCAGTACAAGCAAGGTCAAGAGGTAAGCAAGTGAGGCCCAGTGCACGGACGCGGACACGGGTCGACACTTGACCACGTTCACACGTGGGCCGGGGTCGAGCCTGTACACACTCACTGTTCCGTCTCCTCCTCCTGCGTCTGGTCAGGTAGCTGCGTCGGGTCAGGTGTTTGCTGCAGCGTCCAGGTCTGGTCCTGAGTCTACCCCCTGCTCGTGTCGCCTCCTGTCCCACGAGACCCTCCTGTGGCACCACCGCATGGGTCACCCCTCCCTGCCTCCTCTCCGGGGCATGGCCTCTCGCCTTCTTGTCTCTCGTCTTCCCCGGTCCCTCCCTCCCCTTCCTCCGGGGCCTGGCCCTCCCTGTGTCCCCTGTGTCGAGGGTCGCCTGCGGGCTACCCCTCACTCCTCCCCGTTTCCTCCGACGGAGGCCCCGATGCAGACGCTTCACATGGACGTGTGGGGCCCAGCCCGCGTCCGTGGACAGGGTCACGAGCGCTACTTCATGCTGGTGGTTGACGACTACTCGCGTTACACCACAGTCTTCCCCTTGCGCAGCAAGGGTGAGGTCACTGAGGTGTTGATCGACTGGATCCGCGCAGCTCGTCTCCAGCTCAGGCGGAGCTTCGGCTCGGACTTTCCTGTTTTGCGTCTGCACTCGGACAGAGGCGGAGAGTTCTCCTCCGGCCTTCTGCGAGCCTACTGTCGTGCACGAGGCATCCGCCAGACCTTCACGCTTCCGGACTCTCCACAGCAGAATGGGATTGCTGAGCGCCGCATCGGCATAGTCATGGACGTCGCCCGTACGTCCATGGTGCATGCGGCTGCCCCCCATTTTCTGTGGCCGTTTGCGGTTCGGTACGCCGCGCATCAGATCAACCTTCAGCCCAGGGTCTCCAGACCGGAGACCTCCCCAGCTTTGCTGTGGACGGGGAAGGTTGGCGATGCGTCGGCGTTTCGTGTCTGGGGATCTCGGGCGTTTGTCCGCGACTTGTCTGCGGACAAGCTGTCCCGTCGTGCTGCTCCTTGCGTTTTCCTGGGTTTCCCCCCTGACGCACCTGGGTGGCAGTTTTACCACCCCACCTCTCGTCGTGTTCTGTCCTCCCAGGACGTCACGTTCGACGAGTCGGTTCCCTTCTACCGGCTCTTCCCCTACCGCACTCCGTCCCTCCCCCCGCCGCCCCTTTTCCTGGTCCCAGGTCCCCCCCCGGTAGACCCCCTCCCCCCTCAGGGTCCTGCCCCTTCAGGTGTGTCTCAGGTAGACGCGGTCGAGCCTGTCGAGGTCACTGGTGACTCTGGTGCTGCTGCGGGTGCGGAGCCTCGGGGTGCTAAGCCTGGGGGTGCTGAGACTGGGGGTGCTGAGCCTGGGGGTGCTGAGCCTGGGGGTGCTGAGCCTGGGGGTGCTGAGCCTGGGGGTGCTGAGCCTGGGGGTGCTGAGCCTGGGGGTGCTGAGCCTGGGGGTGCTGAGCCTGGGGGTGCTGAGCCTGGGAGTACTGCGTCTGGGGGTGCTTCGCCTGGGAGTGCTGCGCCTGCTGCTTCTGTTCCTGGTAGTTCTCCGGACCGTTCTTCGCGCCGCGAGCTGCTCTCTCCTCTGGAGCTGCGTGAGTGGTTTGCCCGGCGCTGGAGGCGAGCTGCTGGAGCTGGGGGTGTTGCGGGTGCTGGAGGTTCTGTTGCTGCCGAGGGAGCTGGTACCACAGGTCCCGGAGGTGCTCGTACTGAGAGTACTGGAGCTGCCGGGCCCGGGGATGCCTCTGGAGCTGGAGCTGCTGCGGGTGCTGGCGCTGAGTCTACGACTTTCGGTCCTACTGAGGGTACTTCTGGCGCTGCTGGAGGTGCTGGAGTTGGAGCTGCTACTGGTGGTGGTGCTGACTCTGGAGGTGTTGGTGCTATCCCTGCTGTCTCTGGCGGTGCTGCGCGGCCTCGGCCGTACTTCGTTCCACTCCTTCAGCAGGTTCTTGGTCTCCCGCCTTCCACTGGTCCTTCTCCTCCCGTAGAGTGTCCACAGCCTGTCTTGTCGCAGTCACAGTTACAGCCCGCCTCTCCCCTGCCTTCTCCTTCTCCCTACACTGGTCGTACTGGGGGTCTTGCTGAGCGGCGTGAGCCTGCGTCCCGCCCTGCGTCGCCAGTCCGAGCTGCTCGCCGTAGTGGTCGCGGTTCGCGTCAGCGTCCTCCTCCTGTCCCTGGCACACACAGGATGTCTCTGCGTCCGTCCACTGCTCCTCTGCGTGCCCCTTTGCCTTCTCCTCCTCAGTCTTCTCTTCCTACACTTGCCGACCGGGAGTCGGACTCTCGCGTGCTGCCAGTCCTACTGTCACGCTTCTTCTTGCTACTGTTGTCACTGACCCTTCCTTTGAGTCCGGTGCTGCGTCTGCGCTAGTTGCTGAGCTGGTCGACTTTGCTGCTGCGTGTCGTCTAGACTACGCTGCCAGTCTTGTTGCTGAGTCTGCTGAGTCTGCTGAGTCTTCGTCTGCTGCGTCTTCGTCTGCCTGTTCTCCGTCCATCGGGGGTGACTGTGCTCTTGGCACGGACGTCCTTGAGGACAGGCAGGAGGAGTTCCAGTGCTTTGCCGCCGCTTTGCCCCATCTCGTGTCCATGCTTGTTGCCCCTGAGGGAGACCCGGATGCTCTAGACATCCCGACCCCACGCTCTTACGCAGAGGCGATGGCCGGTCCCTACTCCTCTCAGTGGCAGTCAGCCATGGACGCAGAGATGGCTTCCTGGAAGTCCACAGGCACCTACGTCGACGAGGTTCCCCCACCTGGGGCGAACATTGTCAGTGGCATGTGGATTTTCAGGGTGAAGCGACCGCCGGGTTCTCCGCCTGTCTTCAAGGCGCGCTACGTGGCTCGTGGCTTCAGTCAGTGACAGGGAGTTGACTTCTTTCAGACCTTCTCCCCGACCCCGAAGATGACCACTTTTCGGGTTCTACTGCATGTCGCTGCTCAGCGTGACTACGAGCTACACTCTCTTGACTTCAGCATTGCTTTCCTGCAGGGCCGCCTGCACGAGGAGATCTGGCTGCGCCGCCCTCCTGGCTTCACTGGGCCGTTCCCTCCTGGTACCCAGTAGAGCCTCCGGCGGCCAGTCTACGGTCTCCGCCAGGCACCGCGTAAGTGGCACGACACACTGAGGACTACACTTGCGGCTCTTGGGTTTGCTCCTTCTACTGCTGACCCGTCGCTGTTTCTACGCACCAACACCTCGCTGCCGCCGTTCTACATCCTCGTGTACGTCGACGACTTGGTCTTTGCCACTGCGGACACTGCCGCACTCGCCCACGTGAAGTCCGAGCTGCAGAAGAGACACACGTGCACAGACCTGGGTGAACTGACAAGCTATCTTGGCTTGCGGATCACCCGGGACAGAGCACGCCGCACCATTACCCTGACTAAGTCACACATGGTGCAGCCGGTCCTTCAGCGCTTCGGCTTCACGTACTCCTCGCCTCAGTCCACTCCTCTGCCTACGGGACACTCGCTCTCAGCTCTGCCTTCGGATGAGTCCGTAGAGTCGAGTGGTCCGTATCTAGAGCTTGTGGGCTGCCTCATGTACCTGATGACCTGCACTCGACCTGACCTCGCATACCCTCTCAGCATCTTAGCACGCTATGTTGCTCCCGGCCGTCACCGGAAGGAGCACATAGATGCAGCTAAGAGGGTGTTGCGCTACTTGTGCAGTACGTCGGGCATGGGGCTAGTGCTTGGAGGGCGAGAGCGGCCTGTGCTCACTGGGCACTCAGACGCTTCTTGGGCTGACGACCAGGCTACTCAGCGGTCGTCTCAGGGTTACACCTTCAGTCTTGGTTCTGGCTCTGTCTCTTGGCGCTCTACTCGCTCTTTTTCTGTTCTCAGCTCCAGCTGTGAGGCTGAGATCTACGCCACGGCCATGGCTGCCCAGGAGCTTCGCTGGCTCACCTACCTGCTGACTGACCTTGGAGAGCGGCCTCGTTCTCCTCCAGTGCTGTACGTCGACAACAAGGCAACCATTGCCTTGTGTCAGGAGCACAGACTGGAGCACAGGACGAAGCACATTGCTCTGATACCATGTCGAGATTAGAGAGAAAAATGAGTGCACTATGGAATGAAAACAAGGATACAAGTACCAACCCTAATTGGGTTGTACCCCCTATGGTCTACCCCAACAGCAGCCTACAATACATGCATCAGCTAAATATAATCTGACATAACTCTATCTTGTGGTCGTGCGGTCGCTGAGGTGGCAGTCCCGTCGGTATATCGTCTGGGAAAATGTCGCTGTACTGCTTCAACAGTGCTGCCAGATCACTCGGTACGTCGGCCAACAGATTCTGTAAATCCCCTCCTTTGTCTACTGCCTCGGCTTCCCGAATGTCGACCGCGTACACGACAACTCCTGCCGCTACGGCGCGTTTCATCGTGATCTCGTTGACACGCACCGATGAAGACTCAGGTGAGCCCCAGCGAGGTAAGGCGATGTTGTTACCGTTCGCTCGCACAGTGCAATCACCCGTCGTCCAGTCGATTCGCGGATTGTGTCGTCGCAGCCAATCACGCCCCAAGTAAAATATCGGTTCCGTCGAGGGTCGTTGCGAGCATTTCCTAGCTAAACGTGAAGTTACCCCCACATCGAATCCGAACCCGGTCTACGCGTTCCCGTATCGCCAGCGGCGTGCCGTCTACCAGTCTTGCGTCGATCTCAAGTAAACAACTGTCCAGTGGCAGTCGCAGTTTTCGTGTTGTGGCAGTGTTGATGAGGCTGTGGCTGGCTCCCCCGTCTACGAAGATTTTTACTAAGTCCGTCCCGATTTTCCCACTAAGCAGTATAGGGCTGTCTACCGTAGTACCCTCCTTATTCGGCCGAGTGTGATCGATTGCGTGAACCGGCACAATCACTCGGTGAGGGTCAGTTGGGTCGGGCGAGCGGCGTGACCTATCAGTAGAGGGCCCGTCTGCTACTGACTCCCAGCGTTTCCCTGCTGCTTGGTCTGCTTCTGCTGCTCAGCTTCCCCCTTTCCCTTAGCGTTTTCCGGGCATTCGCTCTTGCGATGTCCCGGCCGATTGCACGCAAAGCAGCGCCCTTTGAACGGTGCGGCAGCGGCATTTGCGGCGACGGCACGTATCGTGGCGCCCTCGTTTGTCCCACGAGGCCGATGTCCCCAATGGCTGCTTCCGTAGGACCCCGGTCTCGGTCGGCGGAAGAAATCAAGTTTCTCCGCCATAGCGAGAATTTCTTGAAAGTCGGTGACGTCGCGAAGCTGGATTTCCTGAGCGATGTCCTGCTTCAGGCCGCCGATGTAGCGGTCGATGCGCTCGCTCTCGTGCATATATCCCACCTGCTCGCATAGCGCCAGAAATCCGCTCGTGTAGTTTTGGACGGAACCGAGTTGGCTCCAAGTGCGGAGCTTCTATCGCGCCGCGATCGAAGCCGGGATTGGCTCGAAATGAGCGCGCAGACCTGCGCACCACGCGTCCCACGTGCGATACTGGGGCACCTCCACGAAATACGACGGCGCCCAGGGTCCGGTTTGTCCTTCCCTTATCGATAGAGTCGCGTAGTCCGCCGGCTTCATGACGATGACGCGCCACCAGTCCATGGCGGGTCTCGCAGCAACGACACGGCGTAACGAATCTTCGCCGTATCCTCCGAGACGTAGTTCGCGTCGAAGAAAACGTTCAACGTCAAGAGCCACGCCTGAACGGTAGGACCACAAAGATGTGAGCGAAGGCATGAGCGAACATTTATACGCGAAACATGCAAACGGTAACGCGGTGCGTGCGAGCTAGCTAGTGCTATGCTGGCAGCGAGGCTCGGGCCAGTCCCGAAGCGTAGGCCAACACGGCCGGGCCAGCAGTGCGAGGTTTGGCAAAACAGTACGCGCGAAGTTGGCGAAGTCCCGTTAGCAGTAACGGGCGAACAACGGCTGTTGCTGTACGCGATGTAGTCGGGCTCCGTAAGGAATGCCGAGAAAATTCCTTACAGGTACAAATATCTTCTCACGATCGCCAACCATGACGCATGTATGCACCATTTCTTCAAAGACTGCATGCATGCATAAAGCACTGTTTCCGTTTTAAGCAAGAGGTTGCATCATGAAAAGGTAAAAGCAACTAACTCAAACTTCACATATAAAACCATGCTATACGAGACGAGCTTACGGTACTATTGAAGGTAAGTCATACTTGCATGACGATTGAGAGGGAACAAACTAATCCTAAGATATAACTACCGTATTTATATGTGCCCGCAAATCTGCTGAGGGCAACAATGCATGGATGTTATTTCAATAATGGAGGACATTTGGTAAAATGCTCATGATCTCATCTGCAGAGTCTGGTCGAAACGGCCGAGCAAACATGAAGCATGGCTTGGGTTGGCCATTCCATCTACAGGTTGTGGGGCTCTGCAGGAGTATTAAAAACAACGGGATTTGACATCAACTGAGCATAATAGTGAACATGAATCGTCTGGCAAATAGACACTGCATGCCAGCCAAGATCTTT
Organism: Closterium sp. NIES-65; assembly: GCA_948144175.1. NCBI lineage: Eukaryota > Viridiplantae > Streptophyta > Zygnematophyceae > Desmidiales > Closteriaceae > Closterium > Closterium sp. NIES-65. The sequence goes on from CANXME010002195.1 coordinate 74,562, forward strand.
CTGAAGAGGAAAGTTACAGAACAGTGGTCTGAGCACAACGCTGGTAGAAAAGGTAAAGTTGAGTGAACTTACAATAACAGAATCTGCAATCTTATGGAAATATGTCGTGGCCTCTTGCATGTCCTGGATGAACCTCGAAGTGATGTTTACAGCACCATACTCCACCTCCTCCCACTCCCCCACCCGCTCAAGCATCTCCCTCCGCCCCTGCCACACCTCACCATCCCCCCCCTGACCCTCCTCTGCTCCTGCGCGCCTCATGGCGCCCTCCTCCCGCCGCTGCTGCCGCCGCCGCTTGCGCGTGCGCTGCAGGGCCTGTTCCCGCATGTGAGCGTGCACAGCAGCAGCGGTAGCCATGTGCGGCTCGTGGGTGATGGTGAAGTTGGCCACTCCATCGGGGTCTACTGTCTGGTGATCATTACAGGGGCGAGGGGGAAGGGGGAAGGGGGATGCGGGAAGGAGGAAGGGGAGAAGGGCGGGTGGGTAAGCAAGCAGTCTCCCACTGCATCCGATTGTCCCATCGCCAGCTCAACATCCCCTGGGGGACCTTTGTCAAGGCATCTGCGGTTGTGATACACAGCAGTGTTGTAATGATGGCGGTCTGGACGTGGGGGAACGAGCGGGGAAGATCCTGAGGAGTCAAAGAAATGCAAGACCTGAAGTAAGAAGCGGTGATGAGGGAGCAAAATGAAGGGGAAACAGAAGGGAGGTGGAACGCAAAATGGGGGAGGGGAAAGAGAAGGACACAAAAAATGGGGGGAAGAGATTGAGGCGAAGGGAGAGGGAAAGCGATGGGAGTGAGGACACGAAAGGAGGAAGAAAACGACAGGAGGGATAAGTCGAAGGCGCACCCTGAGGAAAGTAGCGATGTAGTGTTCGTCAGGCCGGCACGCTGGTGCTGCTGGTGGTGTGTGCGCTGCTGGCGACGAGGTGGAGGGCGCCCCACTGTTGCTCCCGCTAGACACTGCTGCCGTGCCCTGGTGATGGCGCACGTTAAAAAAGAAAGATGGGCGGAGAGATGAGGGATAATGAGTGTGAGATGCTGACTGGTTGGCATGAGGAGACATGAGGCTTGAAGAGGCAGGAGGTGAAGGAATCTGGGGAAGACGATGATGAGAGGAGAGGAGGGAAGAGCGAGAGGGTGTGAGGGGACACGGGGGGAGGGAGCGTACGGGGCAGTGCAGCTTGAAGGCGCGGTAGAACATGCTGTCTGCCACGATGGCCGTTGCATGCGGTCGGTTCACCGCCACCCACTGCCGCGCACAGGGTGGGATGGGGAAGAGAACCGCACGATGGGCGACGTCGAGTCGATGGTACACACAGCAAACTTGAAGCAGGAAACTGGAGATTGAGGAAAGCGAATGGCGAGGAAAGAAGCAGGCATTGGGCCGGCAGCAACGCCGTGTACCACTCCCAACCACGCCACGCGCACTGCTAGTATAGTACCTTGGAGCTCCGCGCAAACTTGTGCTGCGGAACGAGTGGAGCAAGCCCGCGCGGATATGCTGTCGGATCGTTCGCCCTGGGGGAATGGCAGGGAGAAGCAGGGTGCGGGGGGGAGGGGGAGGCGGGGGTGGAAGGGGCGCGGGACGAGTGGGGAGGGGATAAGGGGACAGGCTTGAGTGTGGTGGTGAGACGTGAAGGAGGGAGAGATTACGACGGAAATTTCAGTGAGAAAGGCGCGCACGGAGTGCCAGCATGTATATTAAATGCGTCGCTCATCCTTCTGAGAGACTTGCAAGCTTCAGGCACAACTGGGAGAACGAAGAGGGTGACGGGCGACTCACATGGCGACGAAGGAGTGGCGCGAGTGCAGCAACGACGAGTAGATGCGGCTGAAGCTCTGGATGGGGATGGCGCTGCGGTGAGAGGGACGACCAGGGAGAAGAGGGGACGGGAGAGTGAGGGGAGAGGTGAGTAGGTTGAGCGCGTGAGAGCACGTGCACTCGGGGGCGGCTGGCACGGCGTGGCGAGTGCGCCTGCTGGCCGTGTGATCGCGGGAAGCGGAGCGCGAGTAGAGGAAGGCGCGGGTGAGGATGACGACAAAATGCGTGGGGAAACGAAAAGGAGGATGGAAGCAAGGTGGAAAGAAGGAGAGCAGGGAGGGCGCACGTGTGGTGGAGGAAGAGGAAGAAGTGGTTGTCGCGGTCCAGCAGCGCCCATGCCAGCAGCCGCCTCTGCGCGTCCACCGCCGTTATCGCGCCCTCTTGCACCTGTGGGAGGAAGTGGCGGAAAGGAGGGATGGGAAGATGGGGAGAAGGTGGGTGAGGCAGACAAGAAAAGTGGTGGGAGAACACGAAAGGGAGGAGACGACGATGAGAAAGAGACACGCCGAAACGAAGCGACGCGCGGAGCGGAAGAAACGCCCTGAGAGAAAGAGCCGCGCGAAGAGGAACGGGCGCGCGGGGAGCAAGGGGCGTGCGGGGAGGAAGGGACACGCGGGGAGCAAGGAACGTGCGGGGAGGAAGGGACACTCAGGCAGGAAGGAACGTGCTGGGCGAAAGGAGGCACGAAAAAAAGAGGCACACGGCTTCTTCAGCTACCGGCTCGCGCCTTCCCTCCACCTCACCGCGCCCTCCGTCCCCGCTACCACACGCTCTACGCACACGAGGTGCGGAAATCGATCCGCCACGAATCTGCGCGTGCGCTCGGCCGGAACCCACTCAACCACGCTCCGCCACCCCAGCCACTCCCACACCCTGTCCATCATCCTCACTGCCGCGCTCTCGCCTCCCGATCGGCACGCTTGCCTATCTCCAGCCGCACTCTCTCACCGGAAGACTGGGGATGTCGTTTCGTCGAAGGAACCGGCCTTCGTCCGCGTTATAGCGCATCTCAGTGCCGCCCGTGTGCACGTAGACGGAGAAATTGCTGTTGTCGCCCTCGAGCTCCACCGAGCCTTTGAGCTCCGCCTGTAAGAACCGATCCCATACGCGCTTTAGAGGCAGGAGGCCCTGATCCGTTAAAAACAGTAGCGCTAATTTGGCGGTTCTCTTGCGATTCGTGAGAGGATTATGCGGCAGCGATAGCACGGACATGGTTACTGCCTTCTCCGCCACGTGTCGGTCTGGAACAGGCCGCCAGTCTGTACCTGCTGTTTCCACCCGTCTTCCCGCTGAACTCCGCCGCACTTCCCGCGTGAAACGAAGTATGTGAACACCGAGATATCGCGAGGCGTAAAATTTGGGATGCAAAAGGAGTGTGGCGGCTTCGAACGTGGCGAACCAGAGCGCCAAAGCGATGCCGGCCGCTGCGAGGATGTAAACGAAAGTCTTCAATCGGTTATCCCATGCCGTTGACGTTCGCGAGAACGCAGAGGTGCTGCTCCCAACAGGCGATTTGGTGGAAACCAATGTCATGCCGGAGAACCGTCGAAGCTTGAATTACGCTGTGCTGTTTCGAGCTTAGGAACCCTTAGCCACGATCAGTTGAATTACGCTGTGCGGTCTAAACCCTTAGCCACGATCAGTTGAAGAAACGTAATAAACAATGTCTCCATGGCTGGTGGGAAATGCGGGTGCTGCGGTTCTAGCTTCACAATGCCCGCCCCAAAAAACAATAAAGCAATTTCTCTCCAACACATCGCGCCGCTTCTTCTGCCGAAATTCAGGCTGCCCAAACGAGCTCCTCCTTTTTGCGCGACGCGCTGCTAGACTGCCAAAATCTTCCGTTACAACAGTTTCTCGAAAAAAATGGGCTTCGAAACGAAGTCCTGCGAAATCTGAAATTTGCTGCCCGCTTCAGGCGCTCGTGTGGTTCGTTGGCTCCAGACTGCTACACAGTATCAACAGCAGAATCGACCCTACATGCGCCCCCGAAGTGCGACAAGGGAAGGCGGAAGCAAATGGCTGTTGCGAAAACGCCATTGACAATTGACGGGACAAGCGAAATGAGTTGTGCCCATTTCAACGGTTCAGAAGAAGCCTTCTTACAGCCAATCAGCACGAGATCGCAAAGGTGGTCAGCTTTGAGCTGCCCATAACGTAACCGTACAGCCCAACTGAAGCTTGGTTGAACGTGGCGGGAAAGTGAGTGGTGTTGAAACTTCAACAGGTTTGCAAATGGTTTGTCGCTCGGTCCGGTTGGTCCTTACAACGGCTACTATCAGCTCCCAAGCCGCGCCTAACCAAAGCCTCCCTTTCAATTCAATCCGTTTCGGTCACTAAATTGCTGACATAGTTGGCGCTTCAGGTGGTGATCGGCATTGATTTTGACAGTGTTTAGTACAGTTCATGTCAACACATATTTGTATGTTCTTAGTTCTGCTAGGCTAAAGTGAGGTGCTCAGTATAGAGTACAACCCCATTTAGGGTTTCATACTTGTATCTCCCTGTTGCTAGTCATTCACATTCCTGCTGTAAGGAATTTTCCCAAATTCCTTATCGGGGTTGACTGCTTCGTGTACAGCCCGATTTTCGGACTTGGCACGTTCGGCCGATTTCAACGCTGCCGAGGCTCCTCGCGTCGCCTTCGGCTTTTCCCATCGCCAAACCTGCACCCAACCTCGCTCTCCCGAGGTTCCCTCCTAGCTAGGCCAACCCCTACATTAGTCTGTGCCTTCATTGTATTCTCAAATCAGTTAATCACAATCTCGTTATTCGTTTACCTGCGCACTCTCTTTTACAACTCATAACACCTAGTATCAGAGCTACTTTCCTAGTTCACCCCGCTTTTCCGAGGGTAGTTGTTGGAAATGGACACTGGAATGGCCCAAAGTGGTCTTCCCAAGGGCTACATGTATCGTCCTGGGAGGGTATGGGTGCGCTGACCCACCAACTAAACAAGCCCTTTTAGCCCAGTTGGTTAGCGAACTGGACATGGTGGAGGAGTGGGGTAGAGACCCGGGTTTAGTTCCTGCTGTCAGCAGATTTTCTGTGCCCTAGTGATGGGCCCTCCCAGTGAGGGGAGTGTTGGAAATGGACACTGGAATGGCCCAAAGTGGTCTTCTAAGGGCTACAAATGTCGTCCTGGGAGGGTATGGGTGCGCTGACCCACCAAGTAAACATGCCCTTTTAGCCAATTTGGTTAGCGAACTAGACAGTAGTTTGGTGGCACAGGGTGTGACTGGTTTAGTGACTACACGACGGTTGGCTGCAGAGATAGTTAATTCAATCCTGCCCGACTCCGATAGTTCGTGTTTTCACTTGCCTGAAGGCCACGGAGACCCGACTGCCCACCAGACATAGCGCTAGGCTCATGGATCAGGAGGCGGTTGACATGATGATGGCGCAAGTGGCGGAAATGCAGGAGAGCATGAAGTTGTTAATGGCGGAAGTGACAACACTGCGTGAAGAAAACGCCGAGCTGCGCCAGACGCGAGGTGAAGCGCGTAAGGTGTCGCCCGAGGACGAAGGCGAGGGCAACAGTCAAGCGGTGAGCAATCCATTGGACGCGCTCACACGTAACTTCGAAGAGGAGGACCGGCAGCGAGCGGCAGCAGCACCAGTTGCAGTAACGACGATCAAGATCAAGTCCGTCAACCCGCCCCCATTTAATCCTACGGACAAGACAGTTACAGTAAAGGGGTGGCTATTCGGGGTCGAGGTTTTCTTCACTGTAGCAGGAATTAATGACGACGCCACGCGTACTAATTACGCGGTTTTGCTACATGGCAGCAAGAATAGCATCAAAGTCAAGATCAAAGATAGCTACTCCCGCCCTAGACAGCTCGCCCCAGCGAGCGATCTCTGTGGCGTCAGGGAACTGGTGACGCCTAGCGTCCGTCAGGCGGCCGAAGCAGCGCTGGGTGGAGTGCAGACCCCCGCACTGCTCACCCGCACGGTCACCGGTACGGAGGGCGTAGGTGCAGGGGCCAGCACCCCCACCCCGCTGACGCGCAGCGTACCACTCACGAAGCTGCTGGGGGGGAGAGGTCTCACGAGTGCGCTGCTACTGCTGGCGCTGTCCACCACCGGGGCCACCTCTCTGCGTAGGGCTGTGACCCGCTCCACTGCCGCCGCCGCCACCTCTGCCTCCTCCACCTCCTCCGCCTCCTCCGCTCCCACCACCACTGCCGCCTCCACCCCCGCCTCCACTGCTGCCACCGACGCCTCCACCCCTGCCACCACTCCCACCACCACCCCCACTCCCTCCACCGCCTCCCCCTCCACCTCCGTCGCCCCTGCCAGCTCCTCCAGCGCCCTTGCCCCCCTTGCCCTTGCCGGTGCGGCGTCTCCCACTAGGGGCAGACGCCGCTCCGACCGACTCGAAGCCAGCGAGGTCGGCCGCAGCAGTAGAGGCGACAGAGGGCAAGAGGAGGGAGGGGGAACACCCCTCAAAGACGGGGGTATGAGGGTCACCACGAGAGGCTCCTACAGCGACTATACTCTTCTCTGCTGCCAGGAGGTGCTCCTCGAGGAGGTCAACGGTGAGTGTGGTGGGGCAAACTGAGAGGAAGTGGTCCCTGACTAAGCGAAGGGAGTCAGGGAGCCGGGTGACTATGTAGTAGAGGGTGAGGTACATGGGGGGGGGGGGGGGGGGGTTCTTGGCGCAGAACTCAGCAGGAACTGCAGCGCGGTAGCGAGTGTCACTAGTGCGAAGGTGCGTAATGAGGTCAGCGATTGTGGGAAAAGCGGCGAGGTTAGGGAACAGGTACGGCAGTATGAGGCTGCTAAGGGCAGTAGTGGCAGGGGAAGAGTAGCGTGCAACTACAGCGTCGTACAAGGTCTTAGCACTCTTGTACTGACTAAAGTGCGCACGCTCAGCGGTCGGTAAGTGGCGACGCACAGCAAGACGGGCAGCAGCATCGCATGTGGCCCACTGTGAGCGAACAGTGCTGTCAGCATCAGCAGGCCGGGTAGGAGAGGCACCAGACGTGAGATCGAAGAGGGAGAGACTCTCTGCCCTATCGCACTGTAGGAAAAGTTGTAGGTGATCGACCCAGACCTCAAAGTCAACAGCCCGACCCTCAGCATCAAAGGTAAGGACACTAGGGGTAGCCATGATAGTAGCAGTCTAGCGGTGAGGGCAGCAGAGTAGGGGCAGCTCTGTGGCAAGGGTGCTGCTCGGGAATTCTCTCACCAGTCCGGGTGGGGAGGGCCGCAACTGTGGCTGCTGCGGCTCGGCGACGACTCAGTGGCGGCTCGGCGGCTCGGCGGCGGCTTGGCGGCAGCTCGGCGGCGGCTCGGCGGCCCGGCGGCGGCTCGGCGGCGGCTCGGCGGCTGCTCGGCGGCTCGGCTGCAGCGGCGGCTGTTCCGCGGCTCGGCGACTCGGCGTCTCGACGGCGGCTCGGCTGCTCAGCGGCTCGGCGGCGGCTTAGCGGCTCAGTGACGGCGGCGGCAGGGCCAGGGTAGGAGCGGTAGGGCGGTAACTGGGCCGCTGGAGGGCGGCGACGGGGCCGCGAATAGCGGCGACGCGGCCGCGAAGGGCGGCGACGTGGCCGTGAAGGGCTGCGACTGGGCCGCGAAGGCGGCGACGGGGCCGCGAGAGGGCGGCGACGAGGCCGCGGTAGGGCGGTGACTGGGCCGCTATAGGGCGGCGACCGGGCCGCTGGAGGGCGGCGACGGGGCCGCTAGATGGCGACGACGGGGCCGCGAAGCGCGGCGACGCGGCCGCGAAGGGCGGCGGGTGGGCCGCGAAGGCGGCTACGGGGTCGCGAGAGGGCGGCCGGGCCGTAAGGGGCAGCGCCGAGGCCGCGTAGGGTGGGGCCGCTAGGGGCTGCTAAGGGCAGCGACGGGGCCGTGAGAGAGGCTGCTAAGGCCGGCGCGACGGGCCGCTAAGGGGAGGGCGGCCGACAGGGCGCGCCTCAGGCTTAGGGCAGAAAAAAAAAATTACTCGATTTTCAGTGGTGGGCCCTAGAAAAGTTCCCACTAGGGAACCTGCTCTTTACCATGTGAAGAAATGAGGAATGAAGGAACTAGGAGGAAGGTGGGTACAAGTATGAAAACCTAAAAGAGTTGTACCCCATATAGTCTACCCCACTACAGCCTAGATAGACTATAGCATATAAACTTGACATACCGAACCCACCAGCACGAGATCATCGAAGAACCTGGTTCAAAACCGACCTTCCGAGCACCATATTGACTCAACCCAACCGAGTTGGCCGACATGAGGAAACGGATCGAGTACCTTCTGGACAAAGGACTCATACGACCATCAACATCACCATACGGTGCACCAGTGCTTTTCACACCAAAACCTGACGGAAGCTTACGCATGTGCATCGACTACCGAGCCCTCAACAAGCAGACGATCAAGAACAAGTATCAGATTCAACGGATCGACGATCTACTTGACCAGCTTCGTGGAGCCACGGTATTCTCAAAACTCGATTTGAGATCGGGATATTGGCATATCCGGATGGCGGATAACTCCATCCATAAGACGGCGTGTCGGACACGATACGGATCCTACGAGTACCTTGTCATGCCGTTTGGACTCACCATCGCACCCGCTACATTCCAGGCCGAAATGAACCATATTCTCAGGTCTCTACTCGACGAATGCGTGGTGGTGTACCTGGACGACATCCTGATCTACTCGAGGGACATGAAGCAGCACATCGAACACCTACGACGTGTCTTCGAGATACTTCGACGGGAGAAGTTCTACGTCAAGCTATCCAAGAGCGAGTTTGCCTTGAAGAAAGTTCAGTTCCTTGGACACATGGTGAGCGCTCAAGGAGTCCATGTCGACAAAAAGAAGATCGAAGCCGTACGTACGTGGAAGACACCGGAGAACGTGAAGGAACTTCAACAATCCCTTGGCAGAGAAAAAGAAATTGTTGCAGTGGGACCATGACATCGCACTACGCAAAGGATCAACAAAGATATGGGTACCCAACTACCCGCCTCTTCGGCAGTTGCTTCTCGAAGAATTCCATGACGTGCTCTACCCTGGACACTTCAGGAGTAACAAGACTCTTGCCGGGATTGCAAAAGTCTACTATTGGCCTCACATGGCGGACGACGTGCAGAAGTTCGTCACTTCGTGCGACACATGCCAGCGGATGAAGAGCAGTAAACAGAAGAAAGCATGACTTCTTCAGCCTCTACCCGTCCCGGAACAGCCTTGGCAAGTGGTCAGCTTGGATTTCATCACCGGTTTACCACCTACCAACGTGGGGCATGACGCCATCCTGGTCGTCATCGACAAATTCTCAAAGATGGGACACTTTATTCTGACACATACAACCGCACGCACGGAGGAAACGGCACAGCTATTCCTCAAACACATCATCTCACAGCACAGGATCCCAACAACCCTCTGTCAGAATATTATGCTCTAGCCTGTAGTGGGGTGCTCTATAGCGAGTACAACCCTTCTAGGGTTTGCTATTTGTATCCTCATTCTTGCTAGTGCAATCCTCTTCTTTCTTCTAAACTTTCACATGCTATCAGAGCAGGTCGATCCTCTTGGATCGATCCTGTGGGTGGGCTCACCACATCGTTGCTTCCGCTGCAACTGCTACTGCTACTCTCTGTGCCGCACGCCCCGTGGCGTGCGGCAGCTTGTCTTCCCACCGTGCGCCCCGAGGCGCGCGGCGCCCCGAGGCGCGCGGCGGTTTTCTGCCCGCCGTGCGCCCCGAGGCGCGCGACGGGTTTCTGCCCCGTCACTCGGCGCGTCGCCCCCGAGAGGCGCTGCGACGGGCGACGGGGACCCGCGCGTCGCCCCCCGTTGTCGCTCCTATCGGCCCCGAACCGCCGCCAGCGGCCCCGTCGCCGCCACTTGCGGCCCCGGCCCCGCCCCGGTCATGCCTCGTCGCCAGCCGCGGCGCACCGGGGGCACGTGCACCCCCCCCCCGTTTTCCCGTCGCCCGTCGCGGCTCCTTCGGGGGCCGCACCTGGGGGGTGGCGGGTGTGTGGTCTCCCCTGCTCCTCCTCCTCCTCTGTCTCCCACTGCTGCAGCTGCCGCTGAGGGGGGTGGGTGTGTGGGAGTCGACGGAGTGGTGCTAGGGGGTGGGGTGTGAGTAACCCTAGGGGTGCAGTAGGGGTGTGAGTTACCCTATGGGTGCAGTAGGGGGTGTGTGAAATGGGGGTGGGATAGTTTGGGGAGGTTGAAGGGGGTGGCCGCCGAGAAGCCAGCAGCTCCAGTCGCCCCTGAGACCGTTGCGCCAGTCGCCCGTGAGCCCGTTGCGCCAGTCGCCCGTGAGCCCGTTTCTCCAGTCGCCCGTGAGTCCGTTGCTCGTTTGCCACTACTTTTAGCCGCGGAGCCAGTTACTCCAGTAGCCCGTGTGCCAGTTGCTCCAGTTGCCAGTGTGCCAGTTGCTCTAGTTGCCCGTGTGCCAGTTGCTCCAGTTGCGCCGTGTGCCAGCAGCTTCAGCTGCCGCCCACTACCTCCTCTCCTCTCATAGTCCCTCCTCCTCCACACTAGCCCTCTGCGATAGCCTCTAGCTTTGCTCATAATTGTGAACTTTAAACTATTGCTTCTTGAACTTGTGCTCAGAATGTGTGGTGACATTGTGATCCACCCTGAGCTTGTACTGCTTTGCTTGCTCTGCTGATTACACCCCACTTTAGCTATGGGGGTGTGTCAGAATATTATGCTCTAGCCTTTAGTGGGGTGCTCTATAGCGAGTACAACCCTTCTAGGGTTTGCTATTTGTATCCTCATTCTTGCTAGTGCAATCCTCTTCTTTCATTCTAAACTTTCACACCCTCTTATCCGACAGGGACCCCAAGTTTACTAGCAAGTTCTGGAAAGAGCTCATGTCGCTCATGGGGACACGCCTAGCAATGTCATCTGCATATCATCCCTAGAATGATGGGCAGACAGAGCGCTTGAACCAAATTGTGGAACAACTCTTGCGCGCAGCGTGCAAGGACGACATTAACAAGTGGAACTTGCACTTGCCGGTGTTGGAGTTCGCCTACAATAATGCAAAGCATGCCGCAACAGGAGAGACCCCATTCTTCCTCTGTTACGGTCGAAATCCGCTAACTCCTCAACAGTCGACAGTACCTGCAACTGTCCAACCCGCGCACGACTTCGTTGCCACAATGCAGCAGCTTTGGGAACGGACACACAAGCGTCTACAAGACATACACTCTTCACAGAAACGCTTGGCCGATCGCCATCGACGTGATCATACCATTGCAGTTGGTGACCATGTGCTTCTCGACACATGCAACCTCAACCTCGGTCACCTTCCATCCAAGTTACGACCTCCCTTCTGCGGACCTTTCCTCGTAGAAGAGCAGGTCACTCCAGTCACATTCCGCTTGCGCCTACCAGCTACTTGGAAGATTCATAACGCCTTCCACGTGCAGCTTCTTAATCCCTGTCGAGATCCAAATAAGCTGTACACAGGATGCCAACCTCCGCCGCCGCCTCCAGTCCTCGTGAATGATGAACTTGAGTACGAGGTTGAATCTGTGCTTGCACATCGACGTCGTCAGCATGGCGCCCTGGAGTTTCTCATACGCTTGAAGGGCTATGATCCTTCTGAGGACAGTTGGGTCTCTGAAGAAGACATGAGAAACGCCCGACGTTCTCTCCGCGACTATCTTGTCAAGCAGGGTGTTACATCTACCATCCAGCTTTGAGGGGGGGAAGTGTGAGAGTATGCCGACGTTCGACATATTTCTCATTTCCATATTTTTACTCCATCTTATTCTCCTTATTTTCCTCTTTCATTTGCACTTTATTTCACCTCAATCGGACTACTATTCTATTTTCTAGAGCTTTCTGATTATTTCACTTATTTGGTATTTTCGGCACCGACATTTACATTATACGGCACCGACAGTGGTGTACAAGGCGTAATCTCGCCATAATCCGAAGTGCCAATGGGCTTGCGTGCTTATGCGCACTTGTGATTATCTATTCCAGAAGAGCGCGTTCCCGAAGGTTCGGATTATCTGTTGTTTCTATGTGTTTCCAAGTATAAATACGCCTTGTACTCACCTTTAGTGCAACATTCTTGAGTGGAAATTCGATCCTGTGACAAAGACCATGTATAGTTTGAGGCGGTGAGCGGTATGGAGGGGTGTAAAGGAGACCAAAGGCCAGGGGGCCACTCACAGGTGGAAATAGCTGTTGCAAAAGTGACGACAGCGGCGTCTGCTGCTGCTGCTACACCAGCTCGTGACGCTCAACTCATGCGGCTACTGCTACTCCAGCTCCAGCCTCTCCTTTGCCAACCTCTCCTTCTCACGCTCAAGCCGGCAAAGAGCCTGGTGACGCATCGGGTAACAGTGGGGAGGCGGAGTAGGCGCCTCAGTAGTAGTGCCCCCAGCTCCAGCACCCTCAGAATTAGCACCTCTAGTGCATGTACCTCCAGCACTAGCATCCCCAAAAGTAGTGCCTATACCCTCAGCTCCAGCATCCCTAGATGTAACACCACCAATGCGTAAAACCTTAGCTCCAGCACCCCCAAAACCAGCAACTCCAGTGCCAGCAACTCTAGCTCCAGCACCCCTAAAACTACCACCTACAGTGCCAGCAAACCCGGCTCCAACACCCTCAAAACCAACACCTCCAGCGCACGTGCCTCCAGCACCGACAACCCCAGAGTCCACTATAACCTGTCGCAGTAGTGGTGACGGCTGTTGAGGTGACTGAGAGGACACCCAACATACCATCGACAGGAGAGGTGTGGCGTGAGACACACCTGACGGGGCAGGAACCGGTGGGGCGAGGGTGTACCGGAGGAGCTGGAGCAAGAGGAGTGGGAGTTAGAAAGAGGGGAGGGAGGGGAAACGAGAGACATCGGACGAAGAAGCGGACTTAGTAGAATGCAGACTTGTCGAATCGGACATCACGGGAGTCGAGGAACGGGCGGAGGGGCGGGTGGTAAAGGTCAAAGTCAGGGGCATCCACCAAGAAAGCAAGGAAGACACAGGGAAAGGTGAGAACCGAGAGCTTGTCCGCAAAGGTATTGCGGAAATACGCAAGGCAGCCCCAGACATAAAACTTTGACGCAACACCAGGGGACCTGGTCCAAAGACTGGCCGGTGAAGCCTCTGGCCGTGAGACATGAGGCCAAAGGTTCAACTGGTGGGCGGCGTCGCGAAGGGCCACAAAAAATGGGGCACACGAGCATGAATTATGGCCAATCTCCATGACCAAGCCAGCGCAACGCTCAGCAACCCCATTCTGCTGCAGGGACTCCGGAAGCGTTTAGGACTGAGTGATGCCCTGCTCGTTACAAAACCCGGCAAGTACGTTGGAGCAAAACTCGACCCCATGGTCGGAGTAGGGACTCAGGACCTGAATACCATGCGTGGCACTAGTGGCGAACAACCAACGGATCAGGGTTGAAGCCACGCGTGGTAATATCGCGCCATGTGTTCGACGTATGGCGGAACCGACACTCGAGCCATGAAAGATTTTGAATCATCGCGTGGATCTGACGGCTATAGGACGAGGTACTTGCTTCGTTGGAAGGATCGCACAGGCAAGGACGACACGTACGTTGCCGCTGACGCACTACAGGAACACCTGGTTCTACAGGCTTACTTGACTCGCCGGGGTGTTCCGGATATTCACCACCTTTCTTAAGGGGGTGGGTAGTGTAAGGAAATTTCTCTAATTCCTTATTGTGTCACACTGTACGCGTACAACTCCAACTTTCGCGTTGCTGATGACCTCGCCCTCCGAACCACCATCGCGTTGCCTTCAGGTTTCCCAACCCCGAACCTGCACCCGACCACTCGCGACCCCTCAACCACAACCTAGCTAGCCTTTGCTATATTACGGTAGGCTTCATTTATTTGAATCATGTGCACTCTTTTTCATTACAAATCATAACATGCCATGTGGAACTCAGGCTTTAACAACAAATGTGTAACAATACTCCCTCCACTCTGCCCCTCACCTACTTGTTGCCTCACCTCGCCGCCTCTGCTCAGCCTCCGAGGCATTGTTTTTATGGCTTATCTACTTCCAGGTAGATAAGGCCGTGTCGTCTCCCCTCGGCGTATTATCTAGTTCTGCTCTTGGTGTGCATCCTCTCCTCCTCGCCCTCTCGCCGTTTGCCTCCTCTCAGCATCCTCGCCGCGTCGCCTCCTCGTTTACTCCCTCGTCGCCTCCTCGCTGCCTCGCCGCCTCGCCTCCTCGTCGCGGCGCCTCCCCTCCGCCTCCACGCCACGTCGCCTCCTCTCCGCCTCCTAAACCCCAAAGTGACGGAATTTGGAAGGCGCGAGGGAGGATCCAGATTCCTAGGAAGAGCCCTGGCGAACAGGGCCTACATATTCCACGCCTCTGCTGCTTCTTCCCTTGCTGCCCGCCAACCAGAGTTTCCGATCGTCGGCGCGTATAGCCATGGATCTTCACGCGGGGATGAAGCGAAAATTATCGCAAATTAGCAAGGTCAAGCCGAAAGCAGACAACGGGCAGAGCGCGGAGCTGGCTAATAACGCGGACGACCCGAGCCGGAGGTTCTTTCACAGCGACGACTCGCCGCGCGAAGCTGCTGGCGGAAGGCCTGCCGCAGGCTCCGCGGTCGTCCTGAAATCCGCGCTGAAAGGCGGAAAAGGGGGCGAGAAAGGGGGGAAGGAAGCTGCGGGGAAGGGTAAGGGGAAGGCGGTAGGTTTTGCGGACGCGGATGAGGGGGAGGAGGGCGGAGAGGCGGAGCTGAGAACGGGCGGAAGAGAGGTGCGCCTGCCAACTGTTGCGGAGGGCGCTGGCTCAGATTCCGCGGAACCAGGTGGGGGAGCAGAAGGGGAGGAGCATGGGGGAGGCGGAGAGGGCGCGGGCGGTGGAGGAGGTGCGGGGGAGCAAGCGGGAGGTGGGGCGGGTGGGGAAGCGGGTGGGGGGATGGGGCGGGAGGAGGAGGAGGAGGAGCAGGTGGGACTAGACTTGGACTTGACACGAGTGCCGGCCATGAGCCCTGCTGCCATGCAGTGAGTCCATTCTTGACACGAGTGCCGGCCATGAGCCCTGCTGCCATGCAGTGAGTCCATTCTTGACACGAGTGCCGGCCATGAGCCCTGCTGCCATGCAGTGAGTCCATTCTTGACACGAGTGCCGGCCATGAGCCCTGCTGCCATGCAGTGAGTCCATTCTTGACACGAGTGCCGGCCATGAGCCCTGCTGCCATGCAGTGAGTCCATTCTTGACACGAGTGCCGGCCATGAGCCCTGCTGCCATGCAGTGAGTCCATTCTTGACACGAGTGCCGGCCATGAGCCCTGCTGCCATGCAGTGAGTCCATTCTTGACACGAGTGCCGGCCATGAGCCCTGCTGCCATGCAGTGAGTCCATTCTTGACACGAGTGCCGGCCATGAGCCCTGCTGCCATGCAGTGAGTCCATTCTTGACACGAGTGCCGGCCATGAGCCCTGCTGCCATGCAGTGAGTCCATTCTTGACACGAGTGCCGGCCATGAGCCCTGCTGCCATGCAGTGAGTCCATTCTTGACACGAGTGCCGGCCATGAGCCCTGCTGCCATGCAGTGAGTCCATTCTTGACACGAGTGCCGGCCATGAGCCCTGCTGCCATGCAGTGAGTCCATTCTTGACACGAGTGCCGGCCATGAGCCCTGCTGCCATGCAGTGAGTCCATTCTTGACACGAGTGCCGGCCATGAGCCCTGCTGCCATGCAGTGAGTCCATTCTTGACACGAGTGCCGGCCATGAGCCCTGCTGCCATGCAGTGAGTCCATTCTTGAGACGCGTCCACACAAGTGACGCCGTGTGTGAGCCTCACTGCCATTCAGTGAGTCGTATTGTAACACGTCTCAAAGAACATGCCAACCGGCTATGAGCCCAGCTGCCACGCATGCAGTGAGTGGTGCGATGCAGTGAGCGCTTGCGTGCTCAACTAGACTTGATACGCTCCACTCCAGCCGTCCCCTCCCCACTCCTACTCCTCATGCCCTCTTCAGGGGGCTGCTGCCTCCCTTCTCTTCACACCAAGAGAGACTTTGCAGGCTGGTGTGTGAACAGTGCATGACAGCATTCATGATATTCTTTCCACCCCCACTCCACCCGTCCCCACGCCACACATACCGTCCATGTCCGTGGCAGGGAGCTGCTGGATCGCTTCACACCCGAGCAGATGAACCGTTACGAGGCGTATCGACGGTCAGGATTCAAGCAGGCCAGTATGCGACGGGTATGGCTCAGCGTCTTTCCTCCTCCTTGTGCTAGCGTTCCCTTCCACGCCGCTTTGGTCCTTCTTTTGTATCTTCTCTTTATTCACTCACGTTACCACCTGCTGAGCTGTTCCCTGTGCCCCTTGGCTTGTTATGCCCTTAGCTCTCCTGGTTGCGTCCTACCTAGTCCCTCAAGGTACACCTGTCTTCAAGGTTTAACACTCTCAGTTCCTTGCTTTTCCCATGATTTCCGATCCTGTGCGTTTGACCGCGTGCCCTGCCACACACCCTCTTGACACTTCAGATAATTCACCCTCTCCCTACCCACCCCACCCCACCTCACTCCATCGCACCTCACTTTACCGAACTCCACCGCATTGCACCGCGTGTGCAGCTGGTGCACGGGGTGGCGGGAGCCACAGTGAGTCCGCAGCTGGGCATCGTGATGTCGGGCGTGGCGAAGCTCATGGTGGGCGAGCTCGTCGAGACGGGTGAGCTCGTCGAGACGGGTGAGCCGAAGGTGGCAGGGTGGTGGAGGGTGGTGGGAGGGCGAAAGGGGTGTTGCAAGCTTGGTAAGCGAGCTCGTGGCCGGGTGAGGTGAGGTGGCGCGGTGGTGGGAGGTCAACAGGCGTTGTTGGTGGAAAGAGGTGGAGTGAGGGAAGTGTGTATGTGAGTTTGTGTGTGCGAGGGAAAGTGCGTGCAGCGCTGGGAAGCGAGACACACATGTGGGTGGGGAGCGAGACACACACACATGTGGGTGGGGAGTGCATTGGGCATACATGTGGGTGGGGAGTGCATTGGGCATACATGTGGGTGGGGAGTGCATTGGGCATACATGTGGGTGGGGAGTGCATTGGGCATACATGTGGGTGGGGAGTGCATTGGGCATACATGTGGGTGGGGAGTGCATAGGGCATGGGGGGGAAGGCGGCACTAGCAATGCTGCTGGTGGGGGGTGGGAGGATGGGGATGGGGAGGCTGGTGGAGAGTAGTGGGGGCATGGAAGAGGTCAGTGAAACAGGGGCAGGGGGGAGTTGATTTGTGAGCAGCTTGGAGTTCTGCTGTGTCTCTTTTCCCTTACCCGCCCATCCTCCCCTTCCCTTTCCATACAAACCCATCATCTCATCCCCATTCACTGCTCTCATCTTTCTCCATCCATCATCCCTCCACCTGCCTACCCTCCATTTCAACAGCCCGCCTCGTGATGGGTGAGAGGGCCGATGAGGGGCCGATCAGGCCCACGCACATCCGCGAGGCGTATCGACGGCTCAAGATGGAGAAGAGGGTGCCTGTTCGATCTCGACCACCGCTTTTCCGGTGACGCCATATTCCGGCAGCAGATAGGGGCTTTCAGCAGCGTGCGTTGCTGCAGTGGGCACAATGCAATACGGTACAAGCACGGGGGAGATGGAGCCTGGAACAGTGTGGTGTGGTGTACAGTTGTGAGCGCGGAACCAAGGTTGTACGATTCTGCCTCTTGACAGTGCAACGGCATACGTGTACCACTGCTGCTGCAGGGGCTGCAGGGGCTGCAGGCTGCAGGAACCTTCACCTTGAGCAAGGCTCCAGCTACCATGTATCGCATGTTCCCTGGGGTGGTAATGGCGCCACTGATCTCAGCAATGGAAATACACTCTGCTAGACTGCTATGTGAGAGATGTGAACAAGTTGTTGGAGAATCAGATCTGGGAACGCACAAGCTCAGAGTGCTCAGACAACATTAAAAACAGCTCTTTGAAAAGCCTCTTGATTAATAAATCATAAGTACGGTAGTTTTTCTCAACCACCAGATGCCTTGCTTTTGAGACCTCAGATCAGCCGCAGGGCTCACACACAACCGCCGGGACTGCCCGTCGTGGCTGTTCTGTCTCAACTCGACTCGACTCGACGCTAACAAAAGCGCTTCCCAACCAACTGTCTCAAAGCAAGCGGCAGGGCTCACTCATGCCTGCCCGGGCTCCCTGTGCCTCGCTGCTTTGCCTCTGGCAGGAATGCTTTCAAACCCACGGTCGGCCTTTTTCGAGGGGCCCACCCCACCCCAGAATGAGGCGCAGGGCTCACGCGCGCTGAGGCTTCCGGTGCCGGGCAGCCTTGCCTCCCACAGGCGTGCTCTCGAACCGACTGCTGCTCTCCCCCTCCCCTCGCCTCTGCTGCTGTATGCCCTGAGATGCACCCTGCCCTTTGCTGCTGCTGCTGTGGCCGTTGAGTTGGGTTGGAGGATGGGGAAGTGGGTGAGCGGGTGATGGAGTGGTGGTGGACGGCTTGGGTGATGGGAGGGTGGCAGGAGCGAGTGGGATGCACCTGGAGTGCGGGAGGGAAGAGTGAGAAGAGGGATGAGAGATGAGGGATGGGAGAGAGGAGGGATGAGTGAGGGGAGTGAGTTAGGAAGATGAGTGAATGGGGGCATAGATGATGTGTAATGAGTGAAAGGGGGCATAGATGAGGTGGAATGAGTGAGGCAGGATGAGACGTATGGCGGAGAGGTATGAGGGAGTGGAGAAAAAGGTGGGGAGCGGAAAGAGGAGGGGAATATGTGAGCAAGCACCAGGTGGTAAGCAAGTGGTCAGCACGACGATGTTGCAACATGACATGTGGACATGTGGGGAGGTCCCTCGTGAGGTACGTGCATGCAGCTGTGTGGGTGGCAAACCAAGTGAGGGGAATTCGCCAATAGGGGGTCAGAAAGGAGAGGACAGGGAGAAGAGAGGGCAGGCGAAAAAAGGGGGAGGACTGACAGCAGGGAGTGGAAGAGGGTGGAGAGCGGTGCAGTGGGGTCCCAAGGCGAGCCTGAAATGACCTCCCATGCGCTGTGGGCCATCTGGAGAGGGGAGGAGGGACGCCGAGGAAGAGGAGGGGAAGAAAGATAGTGGAGGGAGAAGGTTGAAAAAAATACATGAGCCTTCAAAAACTTGGGGTAGTGGTGAAGCTTGCGCTACCATGACCACACCATGTAGGGTGTTTGGCCCGCAGACTTTGCTAGTGTGAGTGGAAGTGGAAGGTAACGTAGACGAATCTGGGTTCCCTCTTATAACTCCTGGATCCGTTAACTCGTCTTCCTCATTTTACAATGTGCCTTTCCTCTCATTTTTTCTCGTCAGCGTTCCTCTCTCTCAAGCACAATTTTCCACTTAATAGAAAAAAACAGACAGGGAACAAACGGGGAACAAATGAGGTTGGGGGATCGGAGGATGAGCAGAGGGGAGTGGACTAAAGCGGGGAGAAGGGCACGATAGCAGCACCGTAGCACCGCAAGAGGCGACGAGCACACAGCAAAGCGAAAAAAATGACGATGGAATGTCATGACAAGAGAGAAAATAGTGTCCGCGCAGGCAACGAGCACACAGCAAAGGGAAAAAAGTGACGATGGCATGTCATGACAAGAGAGAAAAGAACCGGGCAGGCAACGAGCGTACGAGGAGGGAGGCGATGGCAGCAAAGGCAGCCTGGGAGGTGCAGCAGGCAGCCCAGTGGACGGCTAGAGTGTAGCCCACTGCCATTATGCATGCCGAGCGGGAGAGCCTGTGAGGGGGGAGGAGTGGGAGGAGATGGGGGGGATACGAGGTGATTTAGAGGTGCCTCAACACTTGTCTCATCTCATGGCAGCAGGCACCCCACTGCACCGCCACCGTGCAGCCCAGTGCACCGCCACCGTGCAGCCCAGTGCACGGCCACCGTGCAGCCCAGTGCACGGCCACCGTGCAGCCCAGTGCACGGCCACCGTGCAGCCCAGTGCACGGCCACCGTACAGCCCAGTGCACGTCCACCGTGCAGCCCAGTGCACGGCCACCGTGCAGCCCAGTGCACGGCCACCGTGCAGCCCAGTGCACGGCCACCGTGCAGCCCAGTGCACGGCCACCGTGCAGCCCAGTGCACGGCCACCGTGCAGCCCAGTGCACGGCCACCGTGCAGCCCAGTGCACGGCCACCGTGCAGCCCAGTGCACGGCCACCGTGCAGCCCAGTGCACGGCCACCGTGCAGCCCAGTGCACGGCCACCGTGCAGCCCAGTTCACGGCCACCGTGCAGCCCAGTGCACGGCCACCGTGCAGCCCAGTGCACGGCCACCGTGCAGCCCAGTGCACGGCCACCGTGCAGCCCAGTGCACGGCCACCGTGCAGCCCAGTGCACGGCCACGGTGCAGCCCAGTGCACGGCCACCGTGCAGCCCAGTGCACGGCCACCGTGCAGCCCAGTGCACGGCCACCGTGCAGCCCAGTGCACGGCCACCGTGCAGCCCAGTGCACGGCCACCGTGCAGCCCAGTGCACGGCCACCGTGCAGCCCAGTGCACGGCCACGGTGCACTGGGCTGCACGGTGGCTGCACAGTAGTAGCGCATGGCTGCAGCCAGTGGGCAGTAGTAGCGCATGGCTGCAGCCAGTGGGCAGTAGTAGCGCATGGCTGCAGCCAGTGGGCAGTAGTAGCGCATGGCTGCAGCCAGTGGGCAGTAGTAGCGCATGGCTGCAGCCAGTGGGCAGTAGTAGCGCATGGCTGCAGCCAGTGGGCAGTAGTAGCGCATGGCTGCAGCCAGTGGGCAGTAGTAGCGCATGGCTGCAGCCAGTGGGCAGTAGTAGCGCATGGCTGCAGCCAGTGGGCAGTAGTAGCGCATGGCTGCAGCCAGTGGGCAGTAGTAGCGCATGGCTGCAGCCAGTGGGCAGTAGTAGCGCATGGCTGCAGCCAGAGGGCAGTAGTAGCGCATGGCTGCAGCCAGTGGGCAGTAGTAGCGCATGGCTGCAGCCAGTGGGCAGTAGTAGCGCATGGCTGCAGCCAGTGGGCAGTAGTAGCGCATGGCTGCAGCCAGTGGGCAGTAGTAGCGCATGGCTGCAGCCAGTGGGCAGTAGTAGCGCATGGCTGCAGCCAGTGGGCAGTAGTAGCGCATGGCTGCAGCCAGTGGGCAGTAGTAGCGCATGGCTGCAGCCAGTGGGCAGTAGTAGCGCATGGCTGCAGCCAGTGGGCAGTAGTAGCGCATGGCTGCAGCCAGTGGGCAGTAGTAGCGCATGGCTGCAGCCAGTGGGCAGTAGTAGCGCATGGCTGCAGCCAGTGGGCAGTAGTAGCGCATGGCTGCAGCCAGTGGGCAGTAGTAGCGCATGGCTGCAGCCAGTGGGCAGTAGTAGCGCATGGCTGCAGCCAGTGGGCAGTAGTAGCGCATGGCTGCAGCCAGTGGGCAGTAGTAGCGCATGGCTGCAGCCAGTGGGCAGTAGTAGCGCATGGCTGCAGCCAGTGGGCAGTAGTAGCGCATGGCTGCAGCCAGTGGGCAGTAGTAGCGCATGGCTGCAGCCAGTGGGCAGTAGTAGCGCATGGCTGCAGCCAGTGGGCAGTAGTAGCGCATGGCTGCAGCCAGTGGGCAGTAGTAGCGCATGGCTGCAGCCAGTGGGCAGTAGTAGCGCATGGCTGCAGCCAGTGGGCAGTAGTAGCGCATGGCTGCAGCCAGTGGGCAGTAGTAGCGCATGGCTGCAGCCAGTGGGCAGTAGTAGCGCATGGCTGCAGACAGCATGAGGCGTGGCAGGCATGCAGGCACAGCGCGGATCTATGTCTACAAGCTTGTATCTAGAATTCTAAAAGAAACTAGAGTCATGCACGAGCGATCAACTACCTTGTTCAAGGCTTGGTTGCAGAGACACACCAGGAAGGGTAGAGCAGCTCAGAGCGCGAGGGAGGTGATGCAGTGAGGAGGGCGAGAACGAGGTCCAAGATGAGGCGGCCCCCACAGCCTGGCGATGGGGGAGAGTGGCGTGGGGAGAGGGCGAGGGGAGAGGGCGAGGGGTAGGGAGGGATGCACACACGAGCCACAGCACACACGAGCCACAGCACACACGAGCCACAGCACAGCGTGACGCAAGGCGAGAGCGTGATGAGGTGAGGAGGGGAGTGAGGAGGGCGAGAAGGAGGTTTAGAACGAGGCGACCCCCACAGCCTGGTCATGGAGGAGGGTGGCGCGGGGAGGGAAACACAAAAAGGGAGGGTGGAGGGGAGCACAAAGAGTGATGGTGGTTTGGGGAAGGAAACACAAGGGTACAGGTGGGGGGGGGGAGGGTGCTGTACCTGCGAGAGTACCAATGAAGACTGGAGCAACCAGTGCATGCTTCCCAAACAGCCCAACTGCCCTGTCAATCTGCACCCCCGGGCAAGAGCGACGAGAGAGAGTGGAGGGGTTGAGTCACAGGTGAGATGGGGGAGGGGAGAAGGGGAGGGAGACTGAAGAGGGAGCACATGGCAGGTGGCAGCAGCACATGGCAGGTGGCAGCAGCACATGGCAGGTGGCAGCAGCACATGGCAGGTGGCAGCAGCACATGGCAGCACATGGGAGGGGGCAGCAGCACATGGCAGGTGGCAGCAGCACATGGCAGGTGGCAGCAGCACATGGCAGGTGGCAGCAGCACATGGCAGGTGGCAGCAGCACATGGCAGGTGGCAGCAGCACATGGCAGGTGGCAGCAGCACATGGCAGGTGGCAGCAGCACATGGCAGGTGGCAGCAGCACATGGCAGCACATGGGAGGGGGCAGCAGCACATGGGAGGGGGCAGCAGCACATGGCAGGTGGCAGCAGCACATGGCAGGTGGCAGCAGCACATGGCAGGTGGCAGCAGCACATTGCAGGTGGCAGCAGCACATGGCAGGTAGCAGCAGCACATGGCAGGTGGCAGCAGCACATGGCAGGTGGCAGCAGCACATGGCAGGTGGCAGCAGCACATGGCAGGTGGCAGCAGCACATGGCAGGTGGCAGCAGCACATGGCAGGTGGCAGCAGCACATGGCAGGTGGCAGCAGCACATGGCAGGTGGCAGCAGCACATGGCAGCACATGGGAGGGGGCAACAGCACATGGGAGGGGGCAGCAGCACATGGCAGGTGGCAGCAGCACATGGCAGGTGGCAGCAGCACATGGCAGGTGGCAGCAGCACATGGCAGGTGGCAGCAGCACATGGCAGGTGGCAGCAGCACATGGCAGGTGGCAGCAGCACATGGCAGGTGGCAGCAGCACATGGCAGCACATGGGAGGGGGCAGCAGCACATGGGAGGGGGCAGCAGCACATGGCAGGTGGCAGCAGCACATGGCAGGTGGCAGCAGCACATGGCAGGTGGCAGCAGCACATGGCAGGTGGCAGCAGCACATTGCAGGTGGCAGCAGCACATGGCAGGTGGCAGCAGCACATGGCAGGTGGCAGCAGCACATGGCAGGTGGCAGCAGCACATGGCAGGTGGCAGCAGCACATGGCAGGTGGCAGCAGCACATGGCAGGTGGCAGCAGCACATGGCAGCACATGGGAGGGGGCAGCAGCACATGGGAG
Organism: Closterium sp. NIES-65; assembly: GCA_948144175.1. NCBI lineage: Eukaryota > Viridiplantae > Streptophyta > Zygnematophyceae > Desmidiales > Closteriaceae > Closterium > Closterium sp. NIES-65. Next base: position 97,822 of record CANXME010002195.1, read on the forward strand.
GGGGCAGCAGCACATGGCAGGTGGCAGCAGCACATGGCAGGTGGCAGCAGCACATGGCAGGTGGCAGCAGCACATGGCAGGTGGCAGCAGCACATGGCAGGTGGCAGCAGCACATGGCAGCACATGGGAGGGGGCAGCAGCACATGGGAGGGGGCAGCAGCACATGGCAGGTGGCAGCAGCACATGGCAGGTGGCAGCAGCACATGGCAGGTGGCAGCAGCACATGGCAGGTGGCAGCAGCACATTGCAGGTGGCAGCAGCACATGGCAGGTAGCAGCAGCACATGGCAGGTGGCAGCAGCACATGGCAGGTGGCAGCAGCACATGGCAGGTGGCAGCAGCACATGGCAGGTGGCAGCAGCACATGGCAGGTGGCAGCAGCACATGGCAGGTGGCAGCAGCACATTGCAGGTGGCAGCAGCACATGGCAGGTAGCAGCAGCACATGGCAGGTGGCAGCAGCACATGGCAGGTGGCAGCAGCACATGGCAGGTGGCAGCAGCACATGGCAGGTGGCAGCAGCACATGGCAGGTGGCAGCAGCACATGGCAGGTGGCAGCAGCACATGGCAGCACATGGGAGGGGGCAGCAGCACATGGGAGGGGGCAGCAGCACATGGCAGGTGGCAGCAGCACATGGCAGGTGGCAGCAGCACATGGCAGGTCGCAGCAGCACATTGCAGGTGGCAGCAGCACATGGCAGGTAGCAGCAGCACATGGCAGGTGGCAGCAGCACATGGCAGGTGGCAGCAGCACATGGCAGGTGGCAGCAGCACATGGCAGGTGGCAGCAGCACATGGCAGGTGGCAGCAGCACATGGCAGGTGGCAGCAGCACATGGCAGGTGGCAGCAGCACATGGCAGCACATGGGAGGGGGCAGCAGCACATGGCAGGTGGCAGCAGCACATGGCAGGTGGCAGCAGCACATGGCAGGTGGCAGCAGCACATTGCAGGTGGCAGCAGCACATGGCAGGTAGCAGCAGCACATGGCAGGTGGCAGCAGCACATGGCAGGTGGCAGCAGCACATGGCAGGTGGCAGCAGCACATGGCAGATGGCAGCAGCACATGGCAGGTGGCAGCAGCACATGGCAGGTGGCAGCAGCACATGGCAGGTGGCAGCAGCACATGGCAGGTGGCAGCAGCACATGGCAGGTGGCAGCAGCACATGGCAGGTAGCAGCAGCACATGGCAGGTGGCAGCAGCACATGGGAGGGGGCAGCAGCACATGGGAGGGGGCAGCAGCACATGGGAGGGGGCAGCAGCACATGGCAGGTGGCAGCAGCACATGGCAGGTGGCAGCAGCACATGGCAGGTGGCAGCAGCACATTGCAGGTGGCAGCAGCACATGGCAGGTAGCAGCAGCACATGGCAGGTGGCAGCAGCACATGGCAGGTGGCAGCAGCACATGGCAGGTGGCAGCAGCACATGGCAGGTGGCAGCAGCACATGGCAGGTGGCAGCAGCACATGGCAGGTGGCAGCAGCACATGGCAGGTGGCAGCAGCACATGGCAGGTGGCAGCAGCACATGGCAGGTAGCAGCAGCACATGGCAGGTGGCAGCAGCACATTGCAGGTGGCAGCAGTACATGGCAGGTAGCAGCAGCACATGGCAGGTGGCAGCAGCACATGGCAGGTGGCAGCAGCACATGGCAGGTGGCAGCAGCACATTGCAGGTGGCAGCAGCACATGGCAGGTAGCAGCAGCACATGGCAGGTGGCAGCAGCACATGGCAGGTGGCAGCAGCACATGGCAGGTGGCAGCAGCACATGGCAGGTGGCAGCAGCACATGGCAGGTGGCAGCAGCACATGGCAGGTGGCAGCAGCACATGGCAGCACATGGGAGGGGGCAGCAGCACATGGGAGGGGGCAGCAGCACATGGCAGGTGGCAGCAGCACATGGCAGGTGGCAGCAGCACATGGCAGGTGGCAGCAGCACATGGCAGGTGGCAGCAGCACATGGCAGGTGGCAGCAGCACATGGCAGGTGGCAGCAGCACATGGCAGGTGGCAGCAGCACATGGCAGCACATGGGAGGGGGCAGCAGCACATGGGAGGGGGCAGCAGCACATGGCAGGTGGCAGCAGCACATGGCAGGTGGCAGCAGCACATGGCAGGTGGCAGCAGCACATGGCAGGTGGCAGCAGCACATGGCAGGTGGCAGCAGCACATGGCAGGTAGCAGCAGCACATGGCAGGTGGCAGCAGCACATGGCAGGTGGCAGCAGCACATGGCAGGTGGCAGCAGCACATGGCAGGTGGCAGCAGCACATGGCAGGTGGCAGCAGCACATGGCAGGTGGCAGCAGCACATGGCAGGTGGCAGCAGCACATGGCAGTTGGCAGCAGCACATGGCAGGTAGCTGCAGCACATGGCAGGTGGCAGCAGCACATGGCAGGTGGCAGCAGCACATGGCAGGTGGCAGCAGCACATGGCAGGTGGCAGCAGCACATGGCAGGTGGCAGCAGCACATGGCAGGTGGCAGCAGCACATGGCAGGTGGCAGCAGCACATGGCAGGTAGCAGCAGCACATGGCAGGTGGCAGCAGCACATGGCAGGTGGCAGCAGCACATGGCAGGTGGCAGCAGCACATGGCAGGTGGCAGCAGCACATGGCAGGTGGCAGCAGCACATGGCAGGTGGCAGCAGCACATGGCAGGTATGGCAGCAGCACATGGCAGGTGGCAGCAGCACATGGCAGGTGGCAGCAGCACATGGCAGGTGGCAGCAGCACATGGCAGGTGGCAGCAGCACATGGCAGGTGGCAGCAGCACATGGCAGGTGGCAGCAGCACATGGCAGGTGGCAGCAGCACATGGCAGGTGGCAGCAGCACATGGCAGGTGGCAGCAGCACATGGCAGGTGGCAGCAGCACATTGCAGGTGGCAGCAGCACATGGCAGGTAGCAGCAGCACATGGCAGGTGGCAGCAGCACATGGCAGGTGGCAGCAGCACATGGCAGGTGGCAGCAGCACATGGCAGGTGGCAGCAGCACATGGCAGGTGGCAGCAGCACATGGCAGGTGGCAGCAGCACATGGCAGGTGGCAGCAGCACATGGCAGCACATGGGAGGGGGCAGCAGCACATGGGAGGTGGCAGCAGCACATGGCAGGTGGCAGCAGCACATGGCAGGTGGCAGCAGCACATGGCAGGTGGCAGCAGCACATGGCAGGTGGCAGCAGCACATGCAGGTGGCAGCAGCACATGGCAGGTGGCAGCAGCACATGGCAGGTGGCAGCAGTGGGATTACTCTGGAAATGACGACGCCTGTGCGCGCTATGCTTGCTGCCACCCGCGCTACCAGCTGCAGGCAGGTGGGGGCGAGGGCGGGATGGGAGAGGGCGGGATGGGAGAGGGCGGGATGGGAGAGGGCGGGATGGGAGAGGGCGGGATGGGAGAGGGCGGGATGGGAGAGGGCGGGATGGGAGAGGGCGGGATGGGAGAGGGCGGGATGGGAGAGGGCGGGATGGGAGAGGGCGGGATGGGAGAGGGCGGGATGGGAGAGGGCGGGATGGGAGAGGGCGGGATGGGAGAGGGCAGATGGGGTGAAAGCAGATGGGGTGAAAGCAGATGGGGTGAAAGCAGATGGGGTGAAAGCAGATGGGGTGAAAGCAGATGGGGTGAAAGCAGATGGGGTGAAAGCAGATGGGGTGAAAGCAGATGGGGTGAAAGCAGATGGGGTGAAAGCAGATGGGGTGAAAGCAGATGGGGTGAAAGCAGATGGGGTGAAAGCAGATGGGGTGAAAGCAGATGGGGTGAAAGCAGATGGGGTGAAAGCAGATGGGGTGAAAGCAGATGGGGTGAAAGCAGTCGTGCCATGCATGCATGTGCAAAGCAGGTCAACACTCATGTACCTTGACAGGTCAACACTCATGTACCTTGACAGGTCAACACTCATGTACCTTGACAGGTCAACACTCATGTACCTTGACAGGTCAACACTCATGTACCTTGACAGGTCAACACTCATTTACCTTGACAGGTCAACACTCATGTACCTTGACAGGCGTGAGGGCGTACAGGCGACTCCCCACGTCGTATGGGGAATATGTGATGACCCACCTGCACGCAGGGGGTGAAGAGGAGTTGAATGCGATACGGTGGGGTGACAGTGCGTGTCAAGGATGAAGGGAGAGAGTGAGTGCGTGGCATGGACGGGCGTGGTGTGTATGGCATGGACGGGTGGAGTGTGTGTGGCACGGACGGGTGGAGTGTGTGTGGCATGGATGACACGAGGACGAATGACAAGTCCCATGTCTCCAGGGAACATCCGGAGCCTGGCAGCAACTGCAACGAGCATTGCAGCAGCGTAGCAGCAGAGGAAGAGGAAGAGAGAAGAAAAAAAAGCGTACCAGCAGAGGGCGAAGAGCAGGAGGACGGAGTCGTTGCGGAGCCACACAAAGTGATCCTGCGGTGTGGTGAAGTTTGGGAAGTTTGGGAAAGAATGGTGGAACATGGAAAGGTGCGGAGTGGAGATGGTGCAAGAAGACGGGAAGAAACTGCTTACCTTAGCATCTACAGCTTATTGAACAAGAACGAGCTCCTTCATGCAACTGATGCGAGCAATTACAACACCAATAACCCTCAGCAAGCACATGCAGAGTGAGGCACGCACATGCAGGAGGAGGGAGGTGAGCGTTCCTCCGCCATATCCGGTGAAGAACGCCGCCCAGAAGCACAGCAGCCAATGGCGTCGCAGCAGGGGCATCCGCACAGCTGCTGATGTGGCAAGCGCGTGGCCAACTATGATTAAATCGAAGGGGATGCTCTGAAAGGCCAATCCGGCGTCGTGCAGCTGCTGATGCGTCCTCTCGGCGAGCGTCACAGCCGCCGTGAAATACGGAGAGTCGGAGAGAGGAAGGAGGGAATGACGGAGGGAAACGGGGAGGTCCGTTGGAAGGACGGCGGAGAGCGAGGGACGAATGACGGCATCAAGCAGCCACGAGGAGCTGGCGGGTGCCATCGTGATGAGGAGCGTTAGGTCACGCTGTCATAAATAACGTCACGGGTGCTGCTGAGCTGAAATCGGCTGACCTGGTAGTATGTAGGTAGCAAAAAGTAGTTTAACTACGACTTAACCGCGCTTCCTCACGTGGTCACGCATAATAATTATTCGTAAGCCTAGAAAGTATCACCTAGTAAATAGGAAAGATAGTCTTACTGGAATGGTCACAAAAATGGCGCTGCGGATAGTATGATCATAAGAATGGTCGACCTGAGGACGCGTTCACGGGGTCCCGTTTAGTCCGGTTCGCAATGGCGCTCATGAACTTTTTGCTCCTATAAAATCAGAGAATCCAATCCGATCCAATTGTCCTGCCTGAACGGTCTTCTTATGAAGTCAGCCCCGTCCGACCTTGCACCGCGTGGGGAACGACAGTTTTCGCTAACCTTGGAAGGAGACGAACAAAGGGATAAATTTGGAAATCGCATGTCGCAGCGGGTTACCTCTTCGAGTTGTTCCAATCCCGTTTCTGCGAATGGTACCTCAACAGCAATCTTCCTGTCAGAACTGTAGAGTGACAGATCATTGACACAATCAAAGCAATGACCATTCGCTGCTAGTTTTTTCCACCCACCACCATCACGCATTCCTAGATTTTAGGAGGCTGTCGCCGTATTTGCCATGGCGACGTACTTCTTCGTACAGCTATGGCACGCCACCATCCTCCCGCTCCTCTCATCCTTCCTCCCCTTGGACCTTCTCCTCCCCGGCAAGTCCCTCCTTCCGCCGCTCCTGCACTCCGCAATGCCGCTGCTCGCGCGCGCGCACCAGCAGCTGCACGAAATCGGGGAAGCGTATAGCGCGGTGCCGTACGATCTGATCGTGGCGGGGAAGGCCCTCGCCACGTCGGCGATCGTGAGGGGGGTTCCGGCGGTGCGACGCCATTGGCTGCTGAGCTTCTGGGCGTCGTTCCTATTGGCTTACGGCGACTACTCCCTGCCCTCGCTCGTCTTGCAGGTGCCTTATCCTTCTGCTGCTCGTCTGTCTGCGTGCTTGCATTGTTGGATTTGTTACAATATGTCGTTAGAAAATCGTTATACGACCTCATTACAGGAGCACTTTGTAGTATCCCACTTCAATTCAACTCTTAATACGGGTCACCATTCGTAACGGGTCTCGCTTTAGCGGTACAATTGAGAACCCCAACCAGGAATCGCGTGATGTGTGCTGCTGTCGGGGGAGTCTGGATCTGAATGAGAGTGTCTCTGCTCGCGTTCTGTGAGGTCCACCCGCTGTTGCATGGGTGCGAGAGCATGGGAGCATGGACTTACGCGCATTCCACATGACTTGTCTGGATACCCTACCAGCAGTAAACTGTTGTGCCTATATGCTTCCTCTACACACCTTCCAACAACACAAACCCAGAACCTTCTTCCCCATTCCTCCCCTTTTCTCCCTCCTTCCTCTCCTCTTTCTCTCCCTTTCCCCCCCATTCTCCCCCCTTTCTCCCCACCTCTCCTTAACCCCCTCCTGCTGGCGATTCCCCACAAGCACAGAGCGACGTCGTGTGGCTGAAAAAGGAAATCATTCTGATCACATTCGCTGTCTGCTGGTAACCACGTTGTTTCGCGTGCCCAGCCAGGGACAGGTCCACGAAATATATGTCTGTTCACAACATGCTACAGTGCTGGTGCTTGGTTGTTGACAGTAACCTGTACACGCCATGTGCTGGTACCGGCAGAAACCTGTAGTATTCTAGAATCGTTTTGTAACCATGGTCAGCTGAACACCATGTTGTGGTAACCAGTTGGGTATGACGTGTTGAGAGGTGGTGCCATTGAGCATGCTCTGTCTGGTCTCCCCTTTGTCTCTCCTGTCCAGTGCCTAGAGAGGTGCACCCATTGCATGCTCCTTCACTCCATTGCTCTCTAGTCTCGTTTCCTCCGCAACACTCACACGCCATGCTCCGCCACACATCCAACAGTCAGGCCACGCAACCCATGTTCTGAGTGCGTGTGTGTGTGTGTGTGTGTGTGTGTGTGTGTGTGTGTGTGTGTGTGTGTGTGTGTGTGGGTGCGTGCGTGCGTGCGTGCGTGTGTGGGGAGCAGGTGGTTGATCAGCTACTGTCCGCGTGACATGGGCTACAAGGCGTTCAAGCTCAAGCCCATCAAGGTGACAGGGCAGGCAGCTTGAGTCTTGAAGCATGTGGCTACGCCATGCACCTCCTTGGGTTGTTGGTCATGCATTCCAGGAATTTTTGTGTGAAGGGTGCAACATTCATGGCGGGTGCAACATGCATGACGGGCGCAAGATGCATGGCGGGTGCAAGATGCATGGCGGGCGCAAGATGCATGGCGGGAACAAGATGCATGGCGGGTGCAAGATGCATGGCGGGTACAAGATGCATGGCGGGTGCAAGATGCATGGCGGGTGCAAGATGCATGGCGGGTGCAACATGTATGGCGGGTGCAAGATGCATGGCGGGTGCGAGATGCATGGCGGGCGCAAGATGCATGGCGGGCGCAAGATGCATGGCGGGTGCAAGATGCATGGCGGGCGCAAGATGCATGGCGGGTGCAACATGTATGGCGGGTGCAAGATGCATGGCGGGTGCGAGATGCATGGCGGGTGCGAGATGCATGGCGAGCGCAAGATGCATGGCGGGCGCAAGATGCATGGCGGGCGCAAGATGCATGGCGGGCGCAAGATGCATGGCGGGCGCAAGATGCATGGCGGGCGCAAGATGCATGGCGGGCTCAAGATGCATGGCGGGCGCAAGATGCATGGCGGGCGCAAGATGCATGGCGGGTGCGAGATGCATGGCGGGCGCGAGATGCATGGCGGGCGCCAGATGCATGGCGGGCGCAAGATGCATGGCGGGCCCAAGATGCATGGCGGGCGCAAGTTGCATGGCGGGCGCAAGATGCATGGCGGGCACAAGATGCATGGCGGGTGCGAGATGCATGGCGGGTGCGAGATGCATGGCGGGCGCAAGATGCATGGTGGGCGCAAGATGCATGGCGGGCGCAAGATGCATGGCGGGCGCGAGATGCATGGCGGGTGCGAGATGCATGGCGGGTGCGAGATGCATGGCGGGTGCGAGATGCATGGCGGGCGCAAGATGCATGGCGGGCGCAAGATGCATGGCGGGCGCAAGATGCATGGCGGGCGCAAGATGCATGGCGGGTGCAAGATGCATGGCGGGCGCAAGATGCATGGCGGGCACAAGATGCATGGCGGGTGCGAGATGCATGGCGGGTGCGAGATGCATGGCGGGCGCAAAATGCATGGCGGGCGCAAGATGCATGGCGGGCGCAAGATGCATGGCGGGCGCGAGATGCATGGCGGGCGCGAGATGCATGGCGGGCGCAAGATGTATGGCGGGCGCAAGATGCATGGCGGGTGACAGATGCATGGCGGGCGCAAGATGCATGGCGGGCGCGAGATGCATGGCGGGCGCAAGTTGCATGGCGGGCGCAAGATGCATGGCGGGTGCAAGAAGCATGGCGAGCGCAAGATGCATGGCGGGCGCAAGATGCATGGCGGGCGCAAGATGCATGGCGGGCGCAAGATGCATGGCGGGTGCAAGATGCATGGCGGGTGCAAGATGCATGGCGGGCGCAAGATGCATGGCGGGTGCGAGATGCATGGCGGGTGCGAGATGCATGGCGGGTGCGAGATGCATGGCGGGTGCGAAATGCATGGCGGGTGCGAGATGCATGGCGGGGGCGAGATGCATGGCGGGTGCGAGATGCATGGCGGGTGCGAGATGCGTGGCGGGTGCAAGATGCATGGCGGGCGCAAGATGCATGGCGGGCGCAAGATGCATGGCGGGTGCGAGATGCATGGCGGGTGCAAGATGCATGGCGGGGGCAAGATGCATGGCGGGCGCAAGATGCATGGCGGGTGCGAGATACATGGCAGGCGCAAGATGCATGGCGGGCGCAAGATGCATGGCGGGGGCAAGATGCATGGCGGGTGCGAGATGCATGGCGGGTGCGAGATGCATGGCGGGTGCAAGATGCACGGCGGGTGCGAGATGCATGGCGGGTGCGAGATGCATGGCGGGGGCGAGATGCATGGCGGGTGCGAGATGCATGGAGGGTGCGAGATGCATGGCGGGTGCAAAGATGCATGGCGGGTGCAAGATGCATGGCGGGTGCAAGATGCATGGCGGGCGCGAGATGCATGGCGGGTGCGAGATGCATGGCGGGTGCGAGATGCATGGCGGGTGCGAGATGAATGGCGGGTGCGAGATGCATGGAGGGTGCGAGATGCATGGCGGGGGCGAGACGCATGACGGGTGCGAGATGCATGGCGGGTGCGAGATGCATGGCGGGTGCAAGATGCATGGCGGGCGCAAGATGCATGGCGGGCGCAAGATGCATGGCGGGTGCAAGATGCATGGCAGGTGCGAGATGCATGGCAGGTGCGAGATGCATGCCGGGGGCGAGATGCATGGCGGGCGCAAGATGCATGACGGGCGCAAGATGCATGGCGGGCGCGAGATGCATGGCGGGTGCAAGATGCATGGCGGGCGCAAGATGCATGGCGGGCGCGAGATGCATGGCGGGTGCGTGATGCATGGCGGGTGCAAGATGCATGGCGGGTGCAAGATGCATGGCGGGCGCAAGATGCATGGCGGGTGCAAGATGCATGGCGGGGGCAAGATGCATGGCGGGCGCAAGATGCATGGCGGGCGCAAGATGCATCGCGGGGGCGAGATGCATGGCGGGCGCAAGATGCATGGCGGGCGCAAGATGCATGGCGGGCGCGAGATGCATGGCGGGCGCAAGATGCATGGCGGGCGCAAGATGCATGGCGGGTGCGAGATGCATGGCGGGTGAGAGATGCATGGCGGGTGCGAGATGCATGGCGGGTGCGAGATGCATGGCGGGTGCGAGATGCATGGCGGGTGCTAGATGCATGGCGGGTGCGAGATGCATGGCGGGGGCGAGATGCATGGCGGGGGCGAGATGCATGGCGGGTGCGAGATGCATGGCGGGCGCAAGATGCATGGCGGGCGCAAGTTGCATGGCGGACGCAAGATGCATGGCGGGTGCAAGATGCATGGCGGGTGCAAGATAAGATGCATGGCGGGTGCAAGATGCATGGCGGGTGCGAGATGCATGGCGGGCGCGAGATGCATGGCGGGCGCGAGATGCATGGCGGGCGCGAGATGCATGGCGGGTGCGAGATGCATGGCGGGTGCGAGATGCATGGCGGGTGCGAGATGCATGGCGGGTGCGAGATGCATGGCGGGTGCGAGATGCATGGCGGGGGCGAGATGCATGGCGGGGGCGAGATGCATGGCGGGTGCGAGATGCATGGCGGGTGCGAGATGCATGGCGGGTGCAAGAAGCATGGTGGGAGCAAGGTGCATGGCGGGCGCAAGATGCATCGCGGGCGCAAGATGCATGGCGGGTGCAAGATGCATGGCGGGTGCAAGATGCATGGCGTGTGCAAGATGCATGGCGGGCGCAATATGCATGGCGGGTGCGAGATGCATGGCAGGCGCAAGATGCATGGCGAGCGCAAGATGCATGGCGGGTGCGAGATGCATGGCGGGTGCGAGATGCATGGCGGGTGCAAGATGCATTGCGGGTGCGAGATGCATGGCGGGTGCAAGATGCATGGCGTGTGCAAGATGCATGGCGGGTGCAAGATGCATGGCGGGTGCAAGATGCATGGCGGGTGGGAGATTCATGGCGGGTGCAAGATGCATGGCGGGCGCAAGATGCACGGCGGGCGCAAGATGCATGGCGGGTGCAAGATGCATGGCGGGTGCAAGATGCATGGCGGGCGCGAGATGCATGGCGGGTGCGAGATGCATGGCGGGTGCGAGATGCATGGCGGGTGCGAGATGCATGGCGGGTGCGAGATGCATGGAGGGTGCGAGATGCATGGCGGGGGCGAGACGCATGACGGGTGCGAGATGCATGGCGGGTGCGAGATGCATGGCGGGTGCAAGATGCATGGCGGGCGCAAGATGCATGGCGGGCGCAAGATGCATGGCGGGTGCAAGATGCATGGCAGGTGCGAGATGCATGGCAGGTGCGAGATGCATGCCGGGGGCGAGATGCATGGCGGGCGCAAGATGCATGGCGGGCGCAAGATGCATGGCGGGCGCGAGATGCATGGCGGGTGCAAGATGCATGGCGGGCGCAAGATGCATGGCGGGCGCGAGATGCATGGCGGGTGCGAGATGCATGGCGGGTGCAAGATGCATGGCGGGTGCAAGATGCATGGCGGGTGCAAGATGCATGGCGGGCGCAAGATGCATGGCGGGGGCAAGATGCATGGCGGGCGCAAGATGCATGGCGCGCGCAAGATGCATCGCGGGGGCGAGATGCATGGCGGGCGCAAGATGCATGGCGGGCGCAAGATGCATGGCGGGCGCGAGATGCATGGCGGGCGCAAGATGCATGGCGGGCGCAAGATGCATGGCGGGTGCGAGATGCATGGCGGGTGAGAGATGCATGGCGGGTGCGAGATGCATGGCGGGTGCGAGATGCATGGCGGGTGCGAGATGCATGGCGGGTGCTAGATGCATGGCGGGTGCGAGATGCATGGCGGGGGCGAGATGCATGGCGGGGGCGAGATGCATGGCGGGTGCGAGATGCATGGCGGGCGCAAGATGCATGGCGGGCGCAAGTTGCATGGCGGGCGCAAGATGCATGGCGGGTGCAATAAGCATGGCGAGCGCAAGATGCATGGCGGGCGCAAGATGCATGGCGGGTGCAAGATGCATGGCGGGTGCAAGATGCATGGCGGGTGCAAGATGCATGGCGGGTGCAAGATGCATGGCGGGCGCGAGATGCATGACGGGTGCGAGATGCATGGCGGGTGCGAGATGCATGGCGGGTGCGAGATGCATGGCGGGTGCGAGATGCATGGCGGGTGCGAGATGCATGGCGGGTGCGAGATGCATGGCGGGGGCGAGATGCATAGCGGGGGCGAGATGCATGGCGGGTGCGAGATGCATGGCGGGTGCGAGATGCATGGCGGGTGCAAGAAGCATGGCGGGAGCAAGGTGCATGGCGGGCGCAAGATGCATGGCGGGCGCAAGATGCATGGCGGGTGCAAGATGCATGGCGGGTGCAAGATGCATGGCGTGTGCAAGATGCATGGCGGGCGCAAGATGCATGGCGGGTGCGAGATGCATGGCAGGCGCAAGATGCATGGCGAGCGCAAGATGCATGGCGGGTGCGAGATGCATGGCGGGTGCGAGATGCATGGCGGGTGCAAGATGCATTGCGGGTGCGAGATGCATGGCGGGTGCAAGATGCATGGCGTGTGCAAGATGCATGGCGGGTGCAAGATGCATGGCGGGTGCAAGATGCATGGCGGGTTCGAGATTCATGGCGGGTGCAAGATGCATGGCGGGCGCAAGATGCATGGCGGGTGCAAGATGCATGGCAGGTTCGAGATGCATGGCAGGTGCGAGATGCATGCCGGGGGCGAGATGCATGGCGGGGGCGAGATGCATGGCGGGTGCGAGATGCATGGCGGGTGCGAGATGCATGGCAGGTGCAAGATGCATGGCGGGCGCAAGATGCATGCCGGGTGCGAGATGCATGGCAGGCGCAAGATGCATGGCGGGCGCAAGATGCATGGCGGGTGCGAGATGCATGGCGGGTGCGAGATGCATGGCGGGTGCGAGATGCATGGCGGGGGCGAGATGCATGGCGGGTGCGAGATGCATGGCGGGTGCGAGATGCATGGCGGGTGCAAGATGCATGGTGGGCGCAAGATGCATGGCGGGCGCAAGATGCATGGCGGGTGCAAGATGCATGGCGGGTGCAAGATGCATGGCGGGTGCAAGATGCATGGCGGGCGCAAGATGCATGACGGGTGCGAGATGCATGGCAGGCGCAAGATGCATGGCGGGCGCAAGATGCATGGCGGGGGCAAGATGCATGGCGGGTGCGAGATGCATGGCGGGTGCGAGATGCATGGCGGGTGGGAGATGCATGGCGGGTGCGAGATGCATGGCGGGTGCAAGATGCATGGCGGGTGCAAGATGCATGGCGGGTGCAAGATGCATGGCGGGTGCAAGATGCATGTCGGGCGCAAGATGCATGGCGGGCGCAAGATGCATGGCGGGTGCAAGATGCATGGCGGGTGCGAGATGCATTGCGGGTGCCAGATGCATGGCGGGTGCCAGATGCATGGCGGGCGCAAGATGCATGGCGGGCGCAAGGTGCATGGCGGGCGCGAGATGCATGGCGGAGGCGAGATGCATGGCGGGTGCAAGATGCATGGCGGGTGCAAGATGCATGTCGGGTGCAAGATGCATGGCGGGCGCAAGATGCATGGCGGGCGCAAGATGCATGGCGGGCGCAAGATGCACGGCGGGCGCAAGATGCACGGCGGGCGCAAGATGCATGGCGGGCGCAAGATGCATGGCGGGTGCAAGATGCATGGCGGGTGCGTGATGCATGGCGGGGGCGAGATGCATGGCGGGTGCGAGATGCATGGCGGGCGCAAGATGCATGGCGGGCGCAAGATGCATGGCGGGCGCAAGATGCATGGCGGGTGCAAGATGCATGGCGGGTGTGAGATGCATGGCGGGGGCGAGATGCATGGCGGGTGCGAGATGCATGGCGGGCGCAAGATGCATGGCGGGTGCAAGATGCATGGCGGGTGCAAGATGCATGGCGGGTGCAAGATGCATAGCGGGTGCGAGATGCATGGCGGGTGCGAGATGCATGGCGGGTGCAAGATGCATGGCGGGTGCAAGATGCATGGCGGGTGCAACACATGCATGGCGGGTGCAACACATGCATGGCGGGTGCAACACATGTATGGCGGGTGCAACACATGCATGGCGGGTGCAAAACATGCATGGCGGGTGCAAAACATGCATGGCGGGTGCAACACATGCATGGCGGGTGCAAAACATGCATGGCGGGTGCAACACATGCATGGCGGGCTCAACACATGCATGGCGGGTGCAACACATGCATGGCGGGTGCCAGATGCATGGCGGGTGCCAGATGCATGGCGGGCGCAAGATGCATGGCGTGCGCAAGATGCATGGCGGGCGCGAGATGCATGGCGGAGGCGAGATGCATGGCGGGTGCAAGATGCATGGCGGGTGCAAGATGCATGTCGGGTGCAAGATGCATGGCGGGCGCAAGATGCATGGCGGGCGCAAGATGCATGGCGGGCGCAAGATGCACGGCGGGCGCAAGATGCATGGCGGGCGCAAGATGCATGGCGGGTGCAAGATGCATGGCGGGTGCGTGATGCATGGCGGGGGCGAGATGCATGACGGGTGCGAGATGCATGGCGGGCGCAAGATGCATGGCGGGCGCAAGATGCATGGCGGGCGCAAGATGCATGGCGGGTGCAAGATGCATGGCGGGTGTGAGATGCATGGCGGGGGCGAGATGCATGGCGGGTGCGAGATGCATGGCGGGCGCAAGATGCATGGCGGGCGCAAGATGCATGGCGGGTGCAAGATGCATGGCGGGTGCAAGAAGCATATCGGGTGCGAGATGCATGGCGGGTGCGAGATGCATGGCGGGTGCAAGATGCATGGCGGGTGCAAGATGCATGGCGGGTGCAACACATGCATGGCGGGTGCAACACATGCATGGCGGGTGCAACACATGCATGGCGGGTGCAACATATGCAAGGCCCCATCTCACACTCGCGACCCCTGGTGACTCAAAAGCGACCCCTGGTGACTCAAAAGTGACCCCTGGTGACTCAAAAGTGACCCCTGGTGACTCAAAAGTGACCCCTGGTGACCCATTACACCCATACTCAACCACCTGCAGAGTTCTTCCTCTCTCACCTTTTCTCACGCCTTTAAACCCCTTCTCACCCCTTCTCACGCCTTTAAACCCCTTCTCTCCCCTTCTCACCCCTTCTCATCCCATCTCATCCTTCTCATCCCACCTCTGTCCCCACTCCCCCTTTTCCCTGCGCGCATGTCACCAGGTGCTGTGCAAGGCGGCATCAGGCCTGGCTCGCACCAAAGTCATTCTCTCCATGGTGGGTGCCCTCCGCGCCTCTGCCCTCTGCGCCTTTGCCCTCTGCGCCTCTGCCTTTCCATGTCTGCCCTTCCATGCAATGTGCATGCCCTGTGGCTGTGCCCGCGTCTGGTGCCAAGCACTGCAAGTCATGGGGAGTCTGTTGAGTTCTGCCTGTTTGCTGTTCTGCCTGGACTCTTTGAGGTATTTCAACGAATATGTCTCAAAGAATATCAAGTATCCGTGACTCTGTCCATTCCATTCCATCCTCTCTGTGTGCCTGCTGTATCTCCCCGTCTGTGTGCCTGCTGTATCTCCCCCTCTGTGTGCCTGCTGTATCTCCCCGTCTGTGTGCCTGCTGTATCTCCCCCTCTGTGTGCCTGCTGTATCTCCCCCTCTGTGTGCCTGCTGTATCTCTCCCTCTGTGTGCCTGCTGTTTCTCCCCCTCTGTGTGCCTGCTGTTTCTCCCCCTCTGTGTGCCTGCTGTTTCTCCCCCTCTGTGTGCCTGCTGTATCTCCGCCTCTGTGTGCCTGCTGTATCTCCCCCTCTGTCTGCCTGCTGTATCTCCCCCTCTGTGTGCCTGCTGTATCTCCGCCTCTGTGTGCCTGCTGTATCTCCGCCTCTGTGTGCCTGCTGTATCTCCGCCTCTGTGTGCCTGCTGTATCTCCCCCTCTGTGTGCCTGCTGTTTCTCCCCCTCTGTGTGCCTGCTGTATCTCCCCCTCTGTGTGCCTGCTGTATCTCCGCCTCTGTGTGCCTGCTGTATCTCCGCCTCTGTGTGCCTGCTGTATCTCCCCCTCTGTGTGCCTGCTGTTTCTCCGCCTCTGTGTGCCTGCTGTATCTCCGCCTCTGTGTGCCTGCTGTATCTCCGCCTCTGTGTGCCTGCTGTATCTCCGCCTCTGTGTGCCTGCTGTATCTCCGCCTCTGTGTGCCTGCTGTATCTCCCCCTCTGTGTGCCTGCTGTTTCTCCGCCTCTATGTGCCTGCTGTATCTCCCCCTCTGTGTGCCTGCTGTATCTCCGCCTCTGTGTGCCTGCTGTATCTCCCCCTCTGTGTGCCTGCTGTATCTCCCCCTCTGTGTGCCTGCTGTATCTCCGCCTCTGTGTGCCTGCTGTATCTCCGCCGCTGTGTGCCTGCTGTATCTCCGCCGCTGTGTGCCTGCTGTATCTCCGCCGCTGTGTGCCTGCTGTATCTCCGCCGCTGTGTGCCTGCTGTATCTCCGCCGCTGTGTGCCTGCTGTATCTCCGCCGCTGTGTGCCTGCTGTATCTCCGCCGCTGTGTGCCTGCTGTATCTCCGCCGCTGTGTGCCTGCTGTATCTCCGCCGCTGTGTGCCTGCTGTATCTCCGCCGCTGTGTGCCTGCTGTATCTCCGCCGCTGTGTGCCTGCTGTATCTCCGCCGCTGTGTGCCTGCTGTATCTCCGCCGCTGTGTGCCTGCTGTATCTCCGCCGCTGTGTGCCTGCTGTATCTCCGCCGCTGTGTGCCTGCTGTATCTCCGCCTCTGTGTGCCTGCTGTATCTCCGCCTCTGTGTGCCTGCTGTATCTCCGCCGCTGTGTGCCTGCTGTATCTCCGCCGCTGTGTGCCTGCTGTATCTCCGCCGCTGTGTGCCTGCTGTATCTCCGCCGCTGTGTGCCTGCTGTATCTCCGCCGCTGTGTGCCTGCTGTATCTCCGCCGCTGTGTGCCTGCTGTATCTCCGCCGCTGTGTGCCTGCTGTATCTCCGCCGCTGTGTGCCTGCTGTATCTCCGCCGCTGTGTGCCTGCTGTATCTCCGCCTCTGTGTGCCTGCTGTATCTCCGCCTCTGTGTGCCTGCTGTATCTCCGCCGCTGTGTGCCTGCTGTATCTCCGCCTCTGTGTGCCTGCTGTATCTCCGCCGCTGTGTGCCTGCTGTATCTCCGCCGCTGTGTGCCTGCTGTATCTCCGCCTCTGTGTGCCTGCTGTATCTCCGCCTCTGTGTGCCTGCTGTATCTCCGCCTCTGTGTGCCTGCTGTATCTCCGCCTCTGTGTGCCTGCTGTATCTCCGCCTCTGTGTGCCTGCTGTATCTCCGCCTCTGTGTGCCTGCTGTATCTCCGCTGCTGTGTGCCTGCTGTATCTCCGCCGCTGTGTGCCTGCTGTATCTCCGCCTCTGTGTGCCTGCTGTATCTCCGCCTCTGTGTGCCTGCTGTATCTCCGCCGCTGTGTGCCTGCTGTATCTCCGCCGCTGTGTGCCTGCTGTATCTCCGCCTCTGTGTGCCTGCTGTATCTCCGCCTCTGTGTGCCTGCTGTATCTCCGCCGCTGTGTGCCTGCTGTATCTCCGCCGCTGTGTGCCTGCTGTATCTCCGCCTCTGTGTGCCTGCTGTATCTCCGCCTCTGTGTGCCTGCTGTATCTCCGCCTCTGTGTGCCTGCTGTATCTCCGCCTCTGTGTGCCTGCTGTATCTCCGCCTCTGTGTGCCTGCTGTATCTGCGCCTATGTCTCCTGCTCCCCCTCTGCTTGCCATGTCTCCTGCTCCCCCCAGGTGGATGCAGCAGTACAGCACTTTGGACTGCACGTCACAGTGGCGCCTCTCTTGATCGGCACGCTCTCTGGTGCTCCTTCGCTTGCGCCTTTTCACTCACCGTCTCATGCGTTTGCAATATGTGGGCGTTCCTTGTGCGGGCGTTCCTTGTGCGGGCGTTCCTTGTGCGGGCGTCCACACATGCGTCCATACATGCAGGGAAGGATGCACTGAGGCGTTACCACGATGCTTCAGCACGATGCGTCTGATAATGCAGCCGTGCCATGATGGGCACCTTCAGTAACGGGCAGGTGGGCTGCGGAGGCACCTTCTGGAGCGTGCAACCACGCAGAGCGTGATCTCATAGCGTGATTCGCATCAGAGCGTGATCTCATAGCGTGATTCACATCAGAGAGCGTGATTCACATCAGAGAGCGTGCTGTGCTGTGCAGTCTGCCATGCATCCAACACTCCCACCTCTACTTCTTTCGCATGTCCACATAACATTTTCCTTCTCACCCTGTCACTGTGTGCCATGCTGTGGAGGCGGCCGTATCGACGATGCTGTACCTGCCCACGTCTCCCTCCTGCCCCTCCTCATTTTCCCCTTCACAATCGTCAACCCCATCAATCCCCCGTGCGCCAGGCTGTGGGGGTCGGCTCATATACGACGCAGTGCTAGCCCTCGTCTCTCCCTCCGCTTCCAATCATCCCGAGCTGCTCTACCCCTCATGGTCCGTATCACTCCCCTCGCGGTCCGTATCACTCCCCTCGCGGTCCGTATCACTCCCCTCACGGTCCGTATCACTCCCCTCGCGGTCCGTATCACTCCCCTCACGGTCCGTATCACTCCCCTCACCGTCCGTATCACTCCCCTCACGGTCCGTATCACTCCCCTCACCGTCCGTATCACTCCCTCACGGTCCGTATCACTCCCCTCACGGTCCGTATCACCCACGTCAAGTATGCGAGGTGACTTTTGAGTCGGCTCAAAAGTCATATTGAACCTGCCCGCTACTGCTCGCTAGCCCCAGAACTCTAAGCTGCAATTTCATGCACTGCAGGTACTCGTGTTCGCGCACAGGTGCTGAACATACATGTTTCCCTATCGTAATCAATGAGGTGACTTGTGAATCGACGCATGCACTGCACTGCAGCTCACACATGAGCTGAACACACGCGTGTGTTCCTAACAAAAATCCTCCTCTCCGCCCCCCAAAAGGCTCTCTTATGCTCCTTTCTGCTCACTGCAAACATGGGCAACTAAGTGACTTTCTCACCACAGGTTCACTCGCCCGGCCTGCGTGGTCTCGCTCTTGTACCTGGACGGCCCTCACAGTGCACTGGACAGCAACGCGCTCTCACGTGCTGCTTTTCCTCCTCCCCTCTCCTTTCCATCAACCCCAGGTACTCGCGCTCGGCCTTCCTGGTGACCCTCTTCTACACCTTCACGGTGCATTGGACAGCATGGTGCTCCAGACATGCAGCCTATGAGGCCAGGGGGCATCGCCTCTGCTGTACTCACCTCTACCACATGCCACTCGCACCTGCTGCTGCTCTCCCTCCTCACCTCACCCCCTCTCCAACCCCCCCCAGGTACTCACGCTCGGCCTTCCTGGTGGCGCTCTTCTACACAGTAGCAGTGCACTGGACAGCAGTGTGCTCCAGACATGCTGCCTACGGGGCTATCGCCTCTGCCATGGTCTGTACCGCACTGCACCCTGCTGTCACCTGCCCTCACCTGCCCTCACCTGCCCTCACCTGCCCTGCGCTCACCTGCCTTCACCTGCCTTCACCTGCCTTCACCTGCCCTGCCCTCACCTGCTCTCACCTGCTGTAGCTGCTGGTGCTACTTTGAGCTGCTGCTGCACCCACTGTTTTCCCTGGTGAGTCGTTATTGCATTCATAGCATGACACATCCTTGCCTTCCTGCGTATTCCCTTTCTGCCTCCTGTTCCCTTACACCCTTCTCCTCACCATGCCCTCTCCCTCACGCTTTCCAACTTGCTAAGCTCCTACCCCCCTCCCCCTCAACCTCTTTCCTTCTCCTCATAACATGTTTCACGGTTGTCCCTTCCCCACCCATCGCCCACACCCACCCGTACCACTTCTTACCACCCACCCAACGTCCCTGCCCTCCTCATCCACCCAACGTCCCTGCCCTCCTCATCCACCCAACGTCCCTGCCCTCCTCATCCACCCAACGTCCCTGCCCTCCTCATCCACCCAACGTCCCTGCCCTCCTCATCCACCCAACGTCCCTGCCCTCCTCATCCAGCCGCCTTCACTGCCCCCCGCCCTGTTCGACCTTCCAGGTAGCCCACAGTGCGTGGGAGGTCGTGACTGACTCGCATCTGGACCCCTCTGCACCGCTCTTCAACCTTCTGCACACCATGCTGTGAGTCATTGAACTCGTTCTTACCTCCCTGCTCTCTTGCGTATCTCCCTGACTGCAATCGTTTGCCTGAGTGCATTCCCCATGCAGGCTGTAAGTGTTTGGTATACGTGCCACATGCATTACACACGCCCACCACCACATGTGCTGCCCACTTCCCTTGGAACACCAGCAACCGCATCTGTGTAACACCGTTCTCCCGAACCGAAACCCCTCTCCCTCGCTCCATCTCTCCCTCACTCCTCCTCTCCCTCATCCCTCGTCCCCCACTCCAGGTGCATCCCTCCCCCGCCCCCCACCCACGCATCACCCCACCAAGCTCCTGGCTCTCAGGCCAAGCCTCAGACCCCCGCCTCTACCACCACCAGCAGCAGCAGCAGCAGCAGCACAGCAGCAGCTGACGCCAGCAGGCCAGCCCCTGGCAGCAGCAGCACGGCCACCACCACCACGGGCAGCAGCAGCAGCGCAGCATTGTCACAGCCCAGCAGCAGGAGCGAGCAGGGAGCAGTGCGGCGCACCAAGAACAAGAAGACGTAGCTTCCTGTGGGGACGTGAGGTGGGATGGTGTGAGGCGGGGTGGGTGCGGTGGTATGTGATGGGGTGGTGTGAGGTGGGGTGGTGTGAGGTGCGGTGGTGCCCAGTGTGGAGGCATATGGTGAGGGTGACACTTGGGTCGTCTCGTACTTGGCATGTGACTTGAAATGTGGCGTTCAGTAGAGGAAGGCGGGGAAAAGGAGGATAGAGGAGAGGAGGGAGGAGGGCAAAAGGGGAGCAGCAGTCCTTCCGCATCACCTGACAGTAGCTGCGGATTCACCTGACTGGTTTGGAGACCTATTTATTGATGCCCTCGTGCTGCTCACACCAGCCCTGCGAGGGGTGGTTGGTGGACACAATAGTTATTCTTACTCATTCTTTCAGGGGGCTTTTGAGTCGACTCAAAAGTCGCCTCCTCATCCTCACGGTAGTCTTCATAGCGGTCCCTCCAGTGGCTGCTCGCCATGCAAGGGCTCCCAGAATAGCTTCGCGAGGCCCAGGCGTGTGGGTGGAGGCGCATCGGACATCTGACAGCTGTGGTGTTACACTGAATATCGGACATGCATCCGACAACTGTGGTGCTGCGCTGTGCTGCACTGCAGCCTTGCGACGGTTCTTAGTGTGGCAGTGGTCTGCTGGTGCGCTGACCGCTGATGCTTGGGGGCGACCAGCGACATGCATGGTGACATGCATGGTGACATGCATGATTAGGGAGGATTACCCTGGGCATAGGGTCATGTGATGTGAGGCACTTGTGTGATGTGCTATGCACGATGACTACCGTATCCGCCCGGATATAAGACAGTGTTGAATAGTAGACAAGGGTTGTCTATTATACGGGTGTCTCTTATAAACAGGCTAGCGTCATTATAAGACACCTATTTGTGTGTACGAGATAAGACATATGTGTCTTATAATCGAAACTGCAATATATTTTAGTGAAAATTGAAATACCGCGTACATTTTTACCCTTGCGACACGCGAATTCTGCCACGCGCTGACTCACGTACTACCAAATTTGCCTCTGCAAGTATTCTCCATGACGTAGCGTCCCGAACAATGGTTGCCGAAGTGACACCTTCGCAACATCCATACTCATAATGAGAAACTCTTTTCACGATGTGTACAAATATTTCTAAGAATTTTAAAAAAGTTTCCATTTATAAGACTTATAAGACACCCAAAACCTCCCCAAATACAAGATAACCCAAGCATTTTTTTTAGTGTACGAGATAAGACATATATGTCTTATATCCGGGCGATGACGGTACCGTATTGTAGTGTACTGTACCACTGTGTTGCCACCGCACAAGAGCTTGCGTTGCGTACGTGGTTGTCGGATGAGCCTGTGCTGTTGGAGCACCGTGTCTTGGTCATCCTTCTGAGCGCTGAGACAAGCATGAGTAATATTGCAACTACAGCGTGCATTCATCTCATGGCTTCAGTGCTGTGGGCTGGCATACACAAACTCAGATGATGCCTACGTACTACCCAACCCTACTCAAGGGAAACAAGTGATGCGCTGAAGACGCCGCCAGGAAAGCGCCCAGAGTCATCGTAGCCCTGTGTGCTGCCCCCCAGTGCAACCCTCTCCAGGCAGCAGCTGCTGTGACACTCTCGCTTGACACACTAATCACAGCACGAGCACTCCCCCCCCTCCCACACTCTTCCACGTGCCCCTGGTGCAACGAGCTTTCAAGCCGTCCTGTCCTGTGCCTGTCCATCAATAAGCCATCCCAACGGCGCAGTCATGGCTATTGTACAAGGAAACCATATGCAGCAATAATCCAATTATTGAACTAGAAGTTGTTGTTAAGCCGAGAGGACCATATGGACTCGTGCCGAGAGGACCATATGGACTCGCGCACCTGGCTGACGCCACCAGCTTCTTCCCTCGTCACGCGTCACACATCCCGGCTGGGAGGGGCCCTGTGCCCGCCGAAGAAGCTGCCAGGAAGGCACTTGCGGTCGAAGGGCCCTGGGAAGACCTTTTTGCCTTGAGCCTCCTCCCATGATGTGAACTCCCTGAACCTGATGGGCGGCTTGCCGAATATGTGCAGGAACTGCAGGCGCTTCTTGCCGCTGTTCACCAGCTGGAAGAGAGGGGGAGGGGAAGCAATATGCAAGTTGAGATGCGATAGGCAAATGAGGGAGGCCCGAGTGGGGGAAGCGGGAAAGCGCCCCGGTGCGCCTGGTGAACAGTGTTGCGGGGAGTGATCAGATCAGGGTGAAATTGGCGAAAAGGGCTGCGAACGCTGCGACCTGTTCCATCCAACTAACACACCCCTTGATTGATTCAGTAGAAAATGCCCTCGAACAGATGATTTGCTACCTGCCCAATGGTGCACCCTTTCCAGGAATCTTCAATGTCCAGTTCTAGCCTGCTACAACCTGTTTCGCCTCGTTGCCGTACCTGGTGAACGGTGTTGCGCGGAATGATGACGGTGGAGTTGGCATGGAAGGGCGTGGAGGCGAAGGGTGCCGGCGACACCTGGTCTGTGCTGTTGGGACGGAAGCGCAGCGCACCCTCCCCTTTCAGCACCACCACCACTGTGTCCTGCAGGGGGGGAAGGGGAGGGAGGAGGGGCAGGGGGTGCGTCTCAAGAAAAGGAGCAGGTGACATGACACCAGGTCGGTGCTCTTGGGACGGTAGCGCACCGCGCCCTCCCCCTTCAGCACCACCACCACTGTGTCCTGAGGTGAGGGGAAAGCAGAGGGGGTGCAGGGGGGAAGAGGGGGACGATGGGGGACAAGTGAGAGACGTAGTGACAGGCGGTGGAAGCGCAGCGCAGCGCAGCCTCGCCCCTCAGCACCACCACCACCACTGTGTCCAGGAGGGAAGCAGAGGGGAGAATAAGGGTGGATAAAGGATGACAAGTGGCAGAAAATGATTGGTGAATGAGTGACAGGCAGTGGAGGGGACAGAGCGACCTCCTGTCCTGACCCAGCAGCAGCAGCAGCACCGCCATCACCACCACCACCACCACCACCACCACCACCACCACCACCACCACCACCACCACCACCACCACCACCACCACCACCACCACCACCACCACCACCACCACCACCACCACCACCACCACCACCACCACCACCACCACCACCACCACCACCACCACCACCACCACCACGGTGTGTTGCTGAGAATTCTCAAAGGCGTGGCAGGGAGGGAGAGGGAGAGCAAAGCATGGGGTGTGGGGAACGAGATGGCAGGAGAGGTGGGGATACGGGCGAACAGAGGACGATCACGAGCGTAGACAGCATCTGTTTCTGAAAGTTATCGGACCAAGTTGCACTCTTGATGTGACTGCCTGTGCACGTACTGCTGTGGCAGATACTGCTGTGGCAGATACTGCTGTGGCAGATACTGCTGTGGCAGATACTGCTGTGGCAGATACTGCTGTGGCAGATACTGCTGTGGCAGATACTGCGTGGCTGCCACGCGTTGGCCAGGCCAGCTGGCCAGTGTGCAACTCGGTGGGCTGCCAACGCACCTGCTCCTGCCCAGACCCACACGCCAACGTTGGTGGCATAGCCCAGGGCGAACGTTGGTGGCATAGCCCGGGGCGAACGTCTGAAGCCACACCTCCACGCCCTCACACAGTGACCACCGCTTTCCTCTCCCTTGCCCCTCACCTGCTGCTGCACTGCCTGCTCTCCCCTGCACCTTTTGAGTCGACTCAAAAGCACTGCCTGCTCTCCTCTGCACCTTTTGAGTCGACTCAAAAGCACTGCCTGCTCTCCCCTGCACCTTTTGAGTCGACTCAAAAGCACTGCCTGCTCTCCCCTGCACCGCCTCTCCCTCAGTCGCCCTCACCCCTTTCCCCCCCACTCACCTGCTCCTGCGAGCGCACGTTGGTGGCGTAGCCCGGGGCGAAGTTCTGCAGCCACACCTCCACGCCCTTGTTGCCGTGATGCACGGCGCCCGATAATGTCACATGCACCAACCCCTCGAACCCGAAGTTCTCTGGTGGGAGGGGACGAGAGGACGAGGAACAAGAGGAGGAGGGGAGGAGCGGACGAGGGGAGGAATGAGGGACCTGCAGAGCACGACTAGAGCTACCTCCGCGCCCTTGTTGCCTTGCCCTGATGGATGGCGCCTGACAGCGTCACATGCACCAACCCATCCGAGTCCAAAGTTTATCTGGCGCCAGCAGTGGCACGGAGATGGGTTGGCGCGGCGTAGAGGGGGCGTGTTGGAATGAGGCGTTTGTACGACTCGATTCAAGCCTCATCGCTTCAAGCTGTGATGCCCTGCCTCTCTGCTGTGGTACGGATGGTTAAATCTCTGAACTTACCCTGGTAGAGCTTGTTGATCTTCTGCACCACGGGTCGCTCCGTGAAGCACATGGGCTGCGCGTCCGCGCGCCGGGGAGCACAGGCGAGCGCGACCGCGACGACACACACCAGCGCGCGCGCGAGCGCGCGGGGTCTGTCGGCGTAATCTGACGGCCGCGGCTCCATTACTATCCAGCTAATCAATCGGCCGGCTAACCGCGGAAATTCGAGCGGTATTAAATATCTCAGTGAGCTCTAGAGATGGCCGGGGGAAGGGAGAAAGGCGAAGGACGCAGGGTCGGCGGGGAATGGCGGGGGTAACGGCAGTCGGTATCCTCGAGGCCCTCGTGATTGGGCTTGGATGGAATTCAACTAGTGTTTTTGGTGGGTCACGGCTTTGGGTAGGAACTGGAATTTCTGTGCGTCCCTACTGCTTTCGTGCGGTGCAGTTCGGTTTCTACGGTTTTCGAGAAAGGGTATGCAAGATACAGAGGGAAGCATTGCGGTTCCTCCTGTTTGCACCCAGACTTGAGTTGCCACCCAGACCACTCGATATCAGCGCGCAACTCTGGAAACTTCGGATTCGTTTGGATGGATCGCCACGCAAACGTTCAAATTCTAATCAAAGCTGATACAAAAAATTGAGAGCACAATTTATCATACCACTATCCTCAAAGACGGCTCCCATCCCATTAATTAGTGTAATTACTCTTTTTTACTCAGATTCGAACTCTAGTCGGTGCAAAACCACCCCATTTCTAGCAGCTGCATTTCTTCCCCACCTACCCAGTCGTGGCTCCTGCGGACATAATAGAATGTGTGTGCATGTGCATGTGCCATACGGGATAATGGGAGTGAGCAAGAGCAATGATAGCATGACGCCAAAGAATGAAAGAGAGGGAAAGTGGGGATAACACATAAACATAAATAGACAGGGAGCGGATGAGAGACGATGAACAACAAGCACAACGCTCAGTGCGAGTGAGAAAATCAATCCTAGCAAAATGCAAGCGATTTTGAGGTGACTAACCTGGCCAATGCCTGAGATGACGAAATCCGATCGATGAGCAAATGCAATAGAGTTAACAAAGCCAACCTGGAAGGAAGGGCACAGGTAGAGTGAGTGGTGGAGGTAGAGGGTTGTAACAGAGCTTGAGCAAAAGAACAACAGTTGAATGTCTTGAGGCCACAAACAGCAGATCATGGATTCAGATGAGTGATAGTGGGAAAAAACAGTGAGAAAGGCGAGGGACGGGTGTGGTTTAGGACAAGAGGGAAAGAAAAGGGAGAAACGTGGGAAGGGTTGAAGTGAGGAACAGGGGTGAGGGGTGGACGTGAGGTGGTATTGCCGGTCCAGCCAGCCAATGCACCGCACCGCACCGTTGGAAGTGATCCCACGGGGCGCAGCCGGTTCGCTGACGTGTCGCAATGCCACAGCCTGAGAATGCCGTCGCCCGCCCCGCTGGCTGCCAGGTCAGAGCCGGGCGCCACGGCAACAGCCCCCACCCACGACTGCACTGCACTCGCTGCTGCTGCCGGTGCTGAGACAGACGGAGCAGCAGCAGCAGCAGCAGCAGCAGCAGCAGCGGCGGCGGAGGCAAATGGTGCAGCGTCAGGGGCTGCATCTGCTGGTTGTTGGGCAGCAACGCCGTTGGGCAGGCCATTTTGAGCGGCATCAGCAGCAGCAGACGTGGCAGGTGTACCAGCAGCAGCAGCAGTGGTGGTGGTGCCATGCGCTGCCCGCACGACATGCACGGGCTTCTTCTTGAGGGCGGACCAGAGCGACAGCGACCCGTCGTCACCCCCCGTGATGAACGCGGAGGGCGAGAGGAAGGCGCACGAGTCGAGACAGGAAGGGGCCGGTGCTCTGAACACCAGCTGTGTCTCCTCGGGTACCTGGCATGAGATGGATGGGGAGAGGGGGAGAAGGGGGGAGGAGGAGATGGGGGGGAGGAGGAGATGGGGGGGGAGGAGGAGATGGGGGGGGAGGGGGAGATGGGGGGGAGGGAGAGATGGGGGGGGAGGGGGAGATGGGGGGGGAGGGGGAGACGCCAGTGATGAAGGTAAAGGACAAGCGGAAGGCACACGAGTCCGGACAGGAGGGCGCCGGCGCTCGGAAAACCAGGTGCGTTTCTTCATGTACCTGTGGTGGGATTGGAGAGAGAGAGAGGAGGAGGAGGAGGCAAAGGGGGAACAGCTGGTGTTGAAGGCGGACGGAGGAGACGAAGGGGCATGAGTGAGTCCAGGCACAAGGGCGCTGGCGCTCGCAACACCAGCTGCGCCTCCTCGGGTACCTGCCATGGGATGGCCGGGGGAGAGGAGGGGAAGGAGGGGAAGCAGGCAATGAGAAGTGCAAAAGGGGGCGGCATGAAGGAGCAGGCGCACCCCACAGCACCTGGGCATCCCTCAGTGCCTTGCCTGCCCTTGCCTGCCATTGGGTGCTTAGTGCAGTTGGAAGAACACAAGGGCAGCTCAAGAGAGCAGAAGCAGTGAGAGCGGGGCACAATGTGGCCTCCGAGTCCCACGGCTCCCAACCCCACTTGCCCCCCACTCCCCCTGCACACCCCTTCCACGGCCTGCATCAGATAGCACCTCCCCCGGGCATGGCCCACCAACATGCACCTTCCATAGCCGGCAGATGCAGACTATCGCCACGAACACCACCCTGTGCACCAGCTGCCTCAGCGTCTGCCGCACCTCCCCCAGGCATACCTCCCCCCCAACCACATGAACCTTCAAAAGCTGGCAGGTATGGTCACTCACCACAGAGACCGCCAAACAGCACCTGTCTCACCAGATACCACCTCCCCCAAGCATTGCCCCCCAAACGCACCTTCCAAAGCCTGCAAGGACAGTCCCTGGCAACAGACACGACACGAACCTCTGCGGCTGCCTGAGCGCCTGCAGCGCACTATCCCCCCCTGGTGTGCTGTGCACATACCCCCCACCCCTTCCCCACCCACACGAACCTTCCAGAGCCGGCAGGTAAGGTCCCTGGTCTGCGGCTGCCTGAGCGCCTGTTTTACCAGAAAGCACCTCACCTCCTCCAGGAATACACCCGTTCTCCTTCTTCCCACCCACACGCACCTTCCAGAGCCTGCAGGTACGGTCCCTCGCCACAGAGACGACCCTCTGTGGCTGCCTGAGCGCCTGTAGCGCCACTATCTCCGCCTGGTGGCCGAACAGCGAATCCATGTACGCCACATCAGCGCAGCTCCACAGCTTGATGCTGCGGTCGGCGGACGCGGAGAAAAGGTCGAGCGATGCCGGCCGGAAGGCGAGAGACATGACCGCCCCCCTGTGGCCCGCAAACGACTGGCGCAGGGGAAGGAGAGAGGGGGGAGCGCGGGTGGGGAGTGGTGAGAAAGGGGGGGAAGGGGGGTGGGGGGAAGAGGAAAGGAGACAGGGGAGGTGGAAAGAGTGAGAGGGTGAGGAAGGAAAGCAATATGACTGCTCCCTTGTGGTCGCACACGAAGGGTCTTCCAAGTTCCCAAGCCCAACTCAAAGGTTCCTAGCCCCAAACCCTGAACCCCGAGCCTTGCCCCTCACCTTAACGTGCGCTGTGCTCCATGTGTTCCACAGGCGCACCATGCGGCGGCAGCCCCGGCCGTTGAGTTCTCATGTACCTACCTCTAACCATAATCCCTAAACCCCACACAAAAGCCCCCACCTGCCGCTGACCTTGACGTGCATGTGGTGCCACAGCTGCCCCACGGGATCTTACCCCCTCTCTCCCACCACTGAGTACTCATGCGTCCTGGAACATAATCTGCCGTGACCTTGTCACTTGACTCGCTGTCACACCAAACATAAGCCCCCACCCTTAAACCCCATCCCCTGCCCCTCACCTTGACGTGCGCGCGCGTGCGCGCGTCCCACAGGTGCACCATGCGGTCGAGCCCCCCCGCCGCCAGGTACCGCCCGTCGTCGCTCACACTCACGCTCAGCACGTGCCGGCTGCTCTTCCCCCCCTTCCCCTTCCCTTTATTCCACCCTCCGCCTCCGCCTCCACCACCTGCCCCCGCGCCCCCATCCGACCGGGAGTTGGGGTTTGAGTTTTCGGGCCAGGGAAACTTAAAGCTGGTTCCCGACTCGACGTCCCAGCCCACTATTAGCCCGTCTTTTGACACCGCGAAGCCCGTTCTGTCGTCCAATGAGAGCGCGACACCTGTCACCGACTGCTTATGTCTGCGTCCCACTGTTTGCCCTGGCGATGCTGACGTAGACGGGATGAACCGGGTTGCGATTCGCCGGATCACCCTGCCGCTCTCTTCTAACGCATCTTGCTTTAATCGGGCAGCTATTATCGCGTCCTGCTCCTCCCTTAAACCCTCGTCCCCTTCCTCCTCCCCCTCCTCGTCTCCATCCCCTTCCTCCGCCTCCTCCTCATCTTCGCTCTCCCCTTCCCCGCTTCTATCCTCCGCCTCTTCCGCCTCTTCGTCCGCCTTCTCCCGCGCGGCCAGCGCCGCTGCTCGCTTCACTTCCGTCAGGTACGACCGCGCAATGCGCAGGCGCTTCGCCTCCGCGCTCTCCGCCAAGCGCGCATTCTCCCCCTCCCCGTCCGATCCGATCTCCGCGTCCTCTTCCGCCGCCTCCTCCGCCCGCGCGAAAAACGACTCTTCCCGCTCCCCGTCGTCAATTAACTCGTTCCGAGGTCTTTTCCGCCCGGCTCCTCCTCCCCCCGCGCGACCCCTTCCGCCTTTGCCCCGCCCGCCACCGCCTCCTGCTCTCCCCCCACGTCCCCGCCCACGGTCACCGCCGCGGGCACGATACATCCTGCCTCCGCGATTCGCGGGGACGAATCGCAGCACTCTTTTGTTTCAGACGCGGACTCACGAATCGGGCA
Organism: Closterium sp. NIES-65; assembly: GCA_948144175.1. Classification (NCBI taxonomy): domain Eukaryota; kingdom Viridiplantae; phylum Streptophyta; class Zygnematophyceae; order Desmidiales; family Closteriaceae; genus Closterium; species Closterium sp. NIES-65. Next base: position 127,269 of record CANXME010002195.1, read on the forward strand.
AAAAAAATTGGCCAAGGTCTGCCTGTAACGACACTAGCCCCGCGACGACAGCGGCAGCAGTCGAACAGGATGACCAAGTCACAAAACTCGGCTTTGGGTCTTGGGGACGGAAGGAGGTGGTCTGGCGGGGTTCGCGGGTGTTGGGTTCGCTATTGCGAAAAACTCGGATCTCACCGAATAGCCACGCGAGCCTGATAATTTAAACATAAACTGCATCATTAAAAAAAAAAAACACTTTCAGATTTTCTCATGTTTGGCCCATTGCTAGCGCTTGAAAGAATAGTAAGTGTTCTAGAATGCGCAACCCCCTGAGAAGACAGCCCAAAGCTTCCAATACATTGAATGGGCACTCTGTCTAACCACCCAAAAAGAAGTGTATCCGAAGCATGGAAATCTACTGTAGAAAACATGAATATACAGTCCAATGCAACGATGACAAGGGATAAAAAGAAAAGAAAATAATCACACACTGAAAAAAGAGCCTTTCTATACTCTTATCCCACCTCACATCTCATTCCTGTGACCGTACTACAATCCAAACTAGTAGGTCCACTCACAGCTCAATGCCTTCCACCCCAACCTATTCAGCACCCCACGACGCAGTACTGGCCATTCTCGGAGGGCCAGTCGCATGCACGCGGGGCAGCAGCATAGTCAGGCTCACGGGGAGACCACCACAGCAGTCCCACCTCAGCACCACCCAACCTTTCATTGCCTGACTCCTCAGCACCCCACGACGCAGTACTGGCTGTTACCCGAGGGCCAGGTGCAGGCGGGCGGGCCAGCAGCATAGTCAGGCACGCGGGGGACGACCACCGCAGTACCACCAAAGAAGCACGTTCCAGGCTGGTGGTTGTGACGGTAGAAATATGCATTGAAGGCGTGAGACGCATGCTGTACCAGCGCACCATCTCCCTGCCAGCACGCCCCTCCCGGCAGTATGGGAGAGCAGTCCACCCCGCCCGGCCCACACGCCCAGTCCAGCGCCCTCTGCACCGCCCCCATGTCTGCCGCGCAGCCACCCCTACCGCCTCCGCCCGGCGCCACGACACCTCTGGGGGGGTAATCCGGCTCGGGGGAGTATTGGGGGTATACGGGGTGAACGAGGCCCGGAGGGGGAGAGTAGGGGTCAGGGATCTCCTGGCAGGCAGCAACGCAGAACTGGCCGTTGGACGACGGGAAGGTGCAGGCGGCCGGGCCGGCAGCGTAGTCGGGCACATGTGGAACCACCACGGCATTGCCTCCGAAGAAGCAGGAGCCGGGGCGGTGCGCGTGGGAGTGGAAGATGGAGTTGAAGGCCACTGACGCGTGCAGGGCGAGGTTGCCCGGCTGGAAGCACGCCCCGCCCGGCTGGATGGAGGAGCAGTCGGCGCCGCCGGGCCCACACGCCCAGTTGAGTGCGTTGAGGAGTGAGCCTGGGGCCACGCCGCAGCGCAGGTGGTGAGCGGTGGTGGGAGGAGGAGTGGTGGTGGGAGGAGGGATTGTGGGAGGGGTGGTAGTGGGGGGAGGGGTGGTTGTGGGGGGAGGGGTGGTGGGAGGAGTGGTGGGAGGAGTGGTGGTGGGGGGAGGGGTGGTTGTGGGGGGAGGGGTGGTTGTGGGGGGAGGGGTGGTTGGAGGAGTGGTGGAGGGGGGAGGGGTGGTAGGAGGAGTGGTAGTGGGGGGAGGGGTGGTGGGAGGTGTGGTGGTAGGAGGAGGGGCGCTTGGAGGAGCGTTTGTGGGAGGAGGTGTGGTGGGTGGGAGGACCGGGGGGATCGGGACGCCATCAGCAGGGGGGTCGACAGGAGTGGCATCATCTGCATCACCGTCAGCAGCTCCACCACCGGCACCACCATCATCGGCATCACCGTCAGCAGCACCACCACCACTGGCATCACCATCATCGGCATCACCGTCAGCAGCACCACCACCACCGGCACCACCATCATTGGCATCACCGTCAGCAGCATCACCACCATCCTCAGCATCACCAACATCATCGGCATCACCATCAGCAGCTCCGCCACCACTGGCACCACCATCATCGGCATCAGCATCATCATATGATTCATTCCCTGCTGCTGGGTCCGGAGGGCTCACTGCCCCTCCACTGCTGCCACCACTACCGGTGCTGCCACCACTACCGGTGCTGCCACCACTACCGGTGCTGCCGGTGCTACCGGTGCCACCACTGCCGCCACTGCCGCCACCTGGAGTGGCAACCACTCCTCCACCAGAGCTGCTGGAACTCCCACCTCCGCTCCCAGACGCTCCCCCCGCACCCTGTCCCTGTGCCTGCCCCTGTCCTGCCGGTGCAATCAGGGTGCTGTGCTTCGCTGCCCTTGCCACTGGCACGGCCACCGTACCTGTTCCCACGGCTCGGGTTGGTTTGGCTCGAGCTGGCTTGGCTCGTGCCGTACCAGCGTGCTGGTTTGCTGCCACGTGGGCAGAGGGACGGGGTTTGCCGTTGTGGTGGCCAGGCGTGGCATGGGCCGAACCGCCGTGGTAGTTTCCCGGACGCTTCACCAGCTTGGCTTGAGAGCCCGAGCCTCGAGCCCCGGCTTGGCGTTTGACCGGCTTGGCTCGGGTACCTTGGTTCGGAGGAACAGGCGTGGGACGTGCCATGGCGCGTGGCGGGCGGCGAGTAGCAGCAGTGCGAGGGACCATGGGCTTGAGTGCGGCAGTGCTGTCGGCACTGTCAGCAGTGTAATAGTCGCCGCCACTGGGATAAAGCGAGTCCTCTGCATCGGAAGGTTCAGCGAAATACTCGTCACCTCCACTCCCATAGTCGTTACTCCCGTAGTCGTCACTCCCGTAGTCGCCCTCCCATGTGCTGTTGCCATCGCTGCTGCTATCATCCCAACCTCCCATACCATCGTCCCAGCCTCCCTCCGAGCTGTCGTCCCAACCTCCGTCCGAACCATCGTCCCAGCCATCCTCCGAGCCTTCCCCCGAGCCTACATCCCAGCTTCCTTCGGAACCATCATCCCAGACTCCACCCGAGCCGTCATCCCAGCCTGCATCCGAGCCGTCGTACCAGTTCGAGCCCGAAAAATCTTCCCAAAATTCATCCGAACCATCTTCCCAACCTCCATCTGACCCGTCAACCGACTCTCCTTCCGAACCTCCTTCCAAGCCACCATCCCAGCCTCCTTCGAAGCCGCCGTCCGAGCCATATTCCGAGCCTCCCATCCTGCCGTTTTGCTCATCTATGGCGTCCAGCATCGGCCAATCACCGCCTGCGCTCTCCTCACTCACCGAACCACCGTCCGAACCTGATCCTGAGTCAGTGTATCCCGCCAAAATCCCTCCCGGGGGGCCTCCCATCTTCGCGTTTTGCTCCGCTATAGAGTCCAACATCGGGTTACTGTATCGAACCACACTGTGCTGTCGAGGCGCCCGACTACCGTGGCGGCCATGACGCGGACGGCCGAGCCGCTGCATGCTGTCGTAGGCCGGACCGGCGCTGGAGGAGGCGCGAGGAACCTCTTCGAGAATTTCCACCTCGTCGCCGTCTCGGTCAGTCCCATCGAATACTTTCACTTTCTGCCCCGTGCTACGGTCAAACTTGATAGTACCACCATCGCTGTCCGCTAGAAGCTCGCGCGGACGGAACCTCGGCCCTCCGCCGAGCCTTGCCTCATGACCGGGCCTGCGGACGAGCCTCGGTGCGTGGCTCGTAACGAGCATCCTGGCTCGCGAGTTCCGGACTCGGCGAGTTTCTGGGCGCGGCAGCCGCCTGCGCGCGAAGCGGACGACTTGGATGGGCGGAGTGGTGGCGGAAGGGGGGGAAGGCGGAGGCGGAAGATCGGGGCTCGAGGCCGCGCGGAGATGGTGCTGGTGCGCGATGGTTGGGCGCAGCTGGTGGCTCGTGCGGTGCTGAATGCTGTGCCTGCGCGCCGCGCGCGCCCGAATGGGTTCGCCGCGCCGCCCTGTAGTGTAGTACTGGCTCGGGAAGAACCTTCCGCGACCTGCGGCGGACTGGAGAGCGCATGCGACGAGCAGGAGGACGACCGCGACCCGTGCGGACGCCATGATGACGACTAACCTAGCAGAGCAGTGCCCTAGTGAGACGTACACTAACAACGGTTGCGAGCCTTTCTTTGTCCCTCGTGAAGAAACGCTATGGCACTCGGCAGAAGGTTCTGTGCTTTCTGCTCCGCGTGCAATCCACAGGTGATCCCTTTGAAAGAGGCTGCTTCTAATGTGCTCTACGTTCGCCCTTGCTTACTCTAAAGAGGTAATGGATTCAGAAAGCCAAGCCTCGGGTTTTGAATTGTGGGTGCCAAGAGGGATGAGGGGGAAGAGGTAGACAAGCAGCAGCAAGAAACCCCATGCATTGCTGGCAGTCAGTCGAGCCAATTTCGCCTCGCAACGACTCCAGCGCAGCAAATGTCGAATTCACTCCTCGTTCTTTGGTATCCGCGAAACAGCGCATTTCATTGCCTTGGTGGAATTCGCTGCGATACGTAACAACGAGGCCGTGGAGTCGCCAGCACCACCTCTGACTGCTCTCAACTTTCGCTGGACTCGGCAGGAACGGGGTTCGCGAAAACAGAGCTGCCACGTGTAAGTATATCCCCTTATGCGACTGCTTGACGAGTACCAGGTGCCACGACTTCGCAGGACTGACTGCGCCAGGCGAACGAACCAGGGGAAGCCTGAGGGAAATCTGAGACTTGACCGCAGCGACTGGGCTGGCCAGTGCTGGGCTCTTCGGCGCTGACGTGGTACAGCGGGTCAACCGCCCTTCATATCCGCGATGTGAAATCCAGCACGGAAAGGAAAAGCACCTATAATTCGTTCAGATACATTTTGTAACTTTGTGAAATGACGGTAAGAAATAGAAAAAACATTCTGTACATACTAGTGTTTTCATAGATTCACTACGGAATAAAGGATACGATATTGAATTGATCCTCAAGTATAATGCTGCAACTATGGTATGTGAAGGTTACAGAAGGTTAAGTGAGACACCATAGGTCTCACACATTCACATCACACGTCAACGTTGAACTCCAAACAATTCCACGTACAGCACTAGCGTGCAGCCACGTCATTTCAACCCACGAGACACCCTCCACACGATCCTTCTATCGAGTACAGATTTCTCCTGCAACGTCCCCCACCGCCTCCCTTTCTCGTTTGGATAAACCTCTGATACTCATTTCGCGCATGATTGATCTAGAATCTCCCGGTTGCATGTCCCATAGTGATCTGTCCTGCAGCTACATGGTGATTTGTCTGAAATACTAGCGCAAGCTGTCTGCTGTTTCTCTTCAGATATTATTAGAGCAGCCTGCTTCTCGTTTCAATTGCAGCAACCCTAGATATTACCAATCTGTTTGGATTACCGCTGACGTCCAGTGATCTCGCCGTCCCAGTCATGGCGTCAGCATTGACTCACATCGGAGCAACGCGTCTCGCCACCATTCGTCCAGAGCCCACCGCCACTCTCAGAACTCCCGCGAGCCAGCCTTCGTCCTTAACATGGTTACCACCAGCCGGTATACGCCACTCTGTGTCGCGAGTTTCCGCTGATCTCGTCGGCGGGCGCGGGCCCAGTCACGGCTGGCCGCACGGAGGCAACCGCTCGGCGCGCTTAGAGGTGACGGCGAGGGCGGGAGGCGCGCGGCCGCGGCCCGCTGGTGCGCGGCCGTCGCAACGGCCGCCGATGAGACGGCAGCAGCAACAGACGGAGGATAAGGACGGACCGCTGATGAACAGTGATATCAGGTGAGACGGACCGCAGGTGAACTGAAAGCAGGTGATTCGCACTGCAGATGAACACTAATATCGACGGACCGCAGGTGAACAGTAGATCAGATGAGACGGAGTGCAGGTGAATGGTGGACAGGTGAGTCGAATCGCATGCCAACAGCCGTGCTAGATAAGCAATAATAAGAAGGATCCCTGACGTTAGGTGAAACTTCCCAGGCTTGATTAGATTAGAAGGCAAGCCGTGAGCGACGGGGGGGGGGGGGGGGGGAGAGAGGTGGGGAGGTGGCGGGGGGGGGAAGGGGGGCAATGCAGCCTCTGGAGCGCAATGCATCGTAGCCCGTGGATCGCTTGCCTCGGGGCTGTCGCGACGCGTCCCATTGGAGACCGTTTGGTTAGCATGGATTGTGGAAAGTTCGGTCCGATGCGTCTCAACGTAGGCTTTAGTTTGCGCAGCAGATTTGAGGCGGAGCGGATTAAAGCGGTCACCTGTGCGTGCATTTCGCCGCACACGACGCGCGAGCTGTCGGCGAGAGCAGCTGCAGGCGTCTGAGCCGTGGCACGGTGCGCTATCTTGACGCGTCGCGAGGGTGTCTTTGAGGCGCCTTGGAACGCGAAGGTTGACTCGACGCGCTGTTTCGACGCGGCTCGTGCGTGTTGTTGAAGTGGTTCGTCGAACTATATCCGATTCAGAGTGTGAGGGGATTGGGTGCGGGGGGTTAATGCTCGGGTGTGGGGGGGTCGCGCGAAGCACTGTGATCACGACGGGTGCGCGTGTGGGGGGTCCGTGTGGGTCGCGGTAAGAAAATCCCCTCCATTGCCGACAATGTTGATATCACTTTTGAGAATCACGATGTTCTTAAAAGAGACTTCCCTCCTTTGCCGACGACGATCTCGCAGCGTTCGCTCTGCCGCAACGCGAACGACCTGGCCATCGCGAGTCGAGCCTAACCGACCTAACGGTCACCATGTTCGCACCGCGTTTTCATTTTGATGTGCGAATCGATTGCGTGTGTGGAGTCTAGTCGAGTCGAGTCGGCTCACTAGTCGCCACATGCCAGTCACTAGTCGAGTCGATTCGCCATGCACCATCCACCAGTAACCATGTAACATCCACCATGCACCATCCACCATCCACCATCCACCATGCAACATGTATCTACGTACCCCGTATGCCAAACCATTCTGCACCCATCCATCCGTCCCTCCACGTGGCAGGGTGCCCACGCTGCGGCTGCTGGCAGAGGACCAGGCTCTGGTGAGTGCAGCAGCACCGCGTGGCTGCTCGGAGGGATTCTCCTTGGCGCCCCTTTGACCTCTGTCAATGCACACTTGCTGCTTTCTTCGCGTAGTGTAGGCGAGCGAGAGAACAAGAGCATTGAACAAGGAGTCCTTCTCGAGTTATTGTAGGTGTACATCTTTGTTCTCTCTCGCGCTGCGCCTCCCATCTCCTAGTCTCACCGTCGCCCTTTTTTATTACCTGCCGCTGTGACTAACTTGAGCCATGGCTGTAGTCGTGGCCGTTCCTCTCCTCTCCTGTTCCTGACTGAAACTCACTGTGCCTTCCACTCGCCCCTCTCTTTCTCCCTTTCCCGCTCCCTCTGCCTGTGCCTGTCTGCCTGCCTGCCTGCCTGTGCGTGCCCGTCTGTGCGAGCGAGCATGAGAGCAGCTGGGGATAGTATCGAGAGAGGAGGCGCTCTCCAAGGCCCGAGAGGCGGGGCTTGACCTGGTGAGCCGGTGCTGGGGAGTTTTGAGGCGTTCTGTGATGTGATGAGGCGTGCTGCGGCGTGCTGCGGCGTGCTGGGGTGTACTGGGGTGTGCTGGGGTGTACTGGGGTGTGCTGGGGTGTGCTGGGGTGTGCTGGGGTGTGCTGGGATGTGCTGGGGTGTGCTGCTGCGATTCCACCCAGAGGTAGGGTTGCAGAGTTGAACCTGGTGAGTGGTTGCTGCTGTCCCGTTGGGAGAGCCCGTGATTGCTTCTCCATTCGCTCATTCTTCCGCTTTCATTGCCCCACCTCAGTTACCCTCCCCTGCCCTCCCTCCGTTACCCTCCCCTGCCCTTCCCTGCCCTTTCCTACCCTCCCCTACCCTCCCCTGCTCTCCCTTACCATCCCCTACCCTCTCCTGCCCTCCCCTACCCTCTCCTGCCCTCCCCTGCCCTCCCTCCCTGCCCTCCCCTCCCCTCCCCTCCCCTCCCCTCCCCTCCCCTCCCCTCCCACCCCTACCCTCCCCTGCCCCCCCCCCCCTCCCTCCCCTACCCTTCCCTGCCCTTCCCTGCCCTCCCCTACCCTCCCCTAACCCCCCCTAACCTCTCCTGCCCTTCCCCGCCCTCCCCTGCTCTCCCTGCCCTCCCGTGCCCTCCCGTGCCCTCCCCTGCCCCCCCCTGGTCAGAACTTGAGCTTAGAATCTATGAATTAGTAATGAGCTTGAAGCTCTTTAAGTACATCCACAATGAGCAAGAAATGGATGGGGAGGGAATCGGGGGCAATATCTAGAGATTGGGGTAATCCCAAGGCAATTCCCAACTAGTGGGTTGGAGATTGCTTGCAGATCACATTTGAGTCTGGTTGGGATGTGGGCGTACACCCAACCAAACACAAGTGCAAAGTATACTAAACTAGGATATATAAAGTACAAGTACAAAATGTGAGATTGAAGGCTAACACTAACACCCCTACCCTCCCCTAACCTCTCCTGCCCTCCCCTGCCCTCCCCTGCCCTCCCCTGCCCTGCCCTCCCCTGCCCTCCCCTCCCCTCCCCTCCCCTCCCCTCCCCTCCCCTCCCCTGCCCTCCCCTCCCCTCCCTTCCCCTCCTCTCCCCTGCCCTGCCCCGCCCTTGCGTGCCATGCATGCGGGGGTGAGAGCAGGTGATGATAGCAGCGGATGCCAAGCCGCCTGTGGCACGAATCATGGACTACAGGTGAACGCTCAGTGCTCACCTCACCCACTCACATGGGCTGTTTGTGTAGGAGGCGTACTGACATTTCAGTGATTGCGTCTGGTGTATGTGAGTATGCACTCGTTTGTGTGCTCGTTTGTGTGCTCGTTTGTGTGCTCGTTTGTGTGCTCGTTTGTGTGTGCTGTTTACCTTCAGCTCCCTCCCTCAGCCTCTCTCTGGTAAGCAATCATACTCTGTCTTGCTTCTGCTTGTTTACTGCCTCATCCCGTCCCACCTGTTTCATCCTCGTTACAGCAAGTTCCGGTACGAGCAGCAGAAGAAGAAGCGCGAGCAGCAGAAGAAGGCTGCTGCCAGCCGCCAGGAGCTCAAGGAACTCAAGATGCGGTCAGCTCCCTCACTCACCCTCTCACTCCCTCACTCGTGCCAATCCAGCCCTTCTTCCATCCCTGTAATCCATTTCTTTGTATTATCAAGGACATGCCGACAGGAGCTCAACATGCGGTCAGCTCCCCACTCCCTCACTCCCTCACTCCCTCCCTCCCTCACTCACTCACTCACTTCCTCACTCACTCCCTCGTTCGTGCCAACCCTTCATCTCTGTGAGCAAATTTTTAGAATTCTCAGACCTTGGGATTGCATGTCAACCTTGGGATTGCATGTCCACCTTGGGATTGCATGTCAACCTTGGGATTGCATGTCAACCTTGGGATTGCATGTCCACCTTGGGATTGCATGTCAACCTTGGGATTGCATGTCCACCTTGGGATTGCATGTCAACCTTGGGATTGCATGTCCACCTTGGGATTGCATGTCAACCTTGGGATTGCATGTCAACCTTGGGATTGCATGTCCACCTTGGGATTGCATGTCAACCTTGGGATTGCATGTCAACCTTGGGATTGCATGTCAACCTTGGGATTGCATGTCCACCTTGGGATTGCATGTCAACCTTGGGATTGCATGTCAACCTTGGGATTGCATGTCCACCTTGGGATTGCATGTCAACCTTGGGATTGCATGTCCACCTTGGGATTGCATGTCAACCTTGGGATTGCTTAGTTGAGAAAAAGTTTGCATGTTGACGTTGAGAACGCACACTCTCACTTCCCTTCCCCACAGCTTCTCTACCCTTTTCCCCTCCTCCACTTTTCCCTCCTGCAACTTTCTTCTCGCCCATCGCCCCTCCCCACCCAACCCCTTCCCTGCTCCGGCCATTTGTCTAGTAAGGCATGCGTCCACTTGTCGTGCCGACATACCTGTGAGAGTGAGTGAGTGTGAGGCATTTGCAGCATTCGAGGCAATCGCCCCTTGACTCTCCTTGTGCGTTCCCCCTCTCCTCCCTCCTCCCCCTCCCACCCAGGTAAAACATCGACACGGGCGATTACAACGTGCGACCCAATTGTGAGTGACGTGAGGCATCAGTGCTTTCACTCTGCTTGTGCCTTCCCCGACCCTCCACCCCCTCCCCACTGGTCCTCCCCAGGTACAACATTGACACGGGGGACTACAACGTGCGCCTCAAGCAGGCGCTCAAATTCCTGCACGATGGCGATAAGGTGCGGTGCATGATGGCGATAAGGTGCGGTGCATGATGGCGATAAGGTGCGGTGCATGATGGCGATAAGGTGCGGTGCATGATGGCGATAAGGTGCGGTGCATGATGGCGATAAGGTGCGGTGCATGATGGCGATAAGGTGCGGTGCATGATGGCGATAAGGTGCGGTGCATCTGGGGAAGGCGTGTGGTGCATCTGGGGAAGGGGTGTGGTGCATATGGGGAAGGGGTGTGGTGCATATGGGGAAGGGGTGTGGTGCATATGGGGAAGGGGTGTGATGCATATCGGGAAGGGGTGATGCATGGTGGGGAGAAGGGGTGATGCATGGTGGGGATAAGGAGTGATGCATGGTGGGGAGAAGGGGGGATGCATGGTGGGGAGAAGGGGTGATGCATGGTGGGGATAAGGAATGATGCATGGTGGGGAGAAGGGGTGATGCATGGTGGGGAGAAGGGGTGATGCATGGTGGGGAGAAGGGGTGATGCATGGTGGGGATAACGAGTGAAGAATGATGGGGATACTGTGTACGGCAAAATAAGAGCTACAAAAGACTTTTCCGCATATGTTTCCCCATTCCTCATCTGTCCCTTCTCCCCTCCCTTGCCGTCTGCCCTTCCTCCTTTCTGCCCCTCTCTCCACCTTTTCCACTCCCGCCTTCGGAGTGTGTGTGGGAGGGCAGGTGAAGCTGACGGCGCAGTTCAGAGGGCGCGAGATGGAGTTCAAGGAGCTGGGGGTGAAGCTCTTTGAGAAGTTCCAACACGACGTCGCTGAGGTGAGAGCATGGTGTGGCTGGTGTGAGAGCATGGTGTGGCCGAGGTGAGAGCATGGTGTGGCTGAGGTGAGAGCATGGTGTGGCTGAGGTGAGCAAATAGCATGGTGTGGGCTGTGTTGCCTTCACCTGTGGGCACACTCTTGACCACTCACCTTCTTCCCTCTGCCCTGTTGCTCCCTCCCTGCAGCTGGCGATAGTGGAGTCGAAGGCGCATCTGGAGGGGCGATCGGTGCACATAGGTGCCAGCGCGCAACAAGGCCACATTCACCCCCCTCACCTTAATGCGCGTGCCTCTTCTACTCATGTCTTTCCCACTCCCCTTGCAGCTGGCGATCGTGGAGTCGAAGGCGCATCTGGAGGGGCGGTCGATGCACATGGTGCTGGCGCCCAACAAGGCCGTGCTGCAGCGCATGGCTGCCGCCGAGGAAAAGAGCCGGCGGGCGGCGGAAAGGAGCAAGCGTGCCGAGACGCGTGGAGTGGTGTCTGGGAGTGAGAGTGACGGGGGGGAGAGTGGGGGGGAGAGTGATGGGGAGAGCGATGGGGAGGAGGTGGTGGAGGTTGTGAAAGAGAAAAGTGGGCGGCAATAGGTGATGTGGAAAATTTGGGTGAAGAAAACGGAACGAAATGCATATTTTTGGAGATAAGCTATAATGGTAGTTTTTGGTAGTCAACATCTGCTACCGTATTTTGGACAAAACACCCCCCAATGATAGAGCACCCCCGGGTAGCTTGTGCAGGGTGGATGCTATGGAAGACCTCGATTTCACTATACCCCCCTTTTTGGATGATTTTTTATAACACCCCCCTTATCTTACTGATTCTATATTATAGCTGTTAACGAGTAGGTGCAAATATGGAAATATATCGCGAAAATTCCTCGCTCGATGGAATTTCTCTTTTCTTTCACATCGAATCTGCCGAGATTCCCCCCCGCCCACTATTTCGCTGTCGCCACGTACTGGAGAATCTTCCGCTGCATGTGGCCGGGGGGGTGCCAAATGACATTTTCGAGGGGTTGATGACGTTCGCGTCGAAACTGGCATTCGCGCCTTAACATGTGATGTTTAAAGCCCAAAGCCCGAATTACAAAGTCAAAAGCAAACTGGTGACACTGTGCCTCCCGCACCTTCCTCTGCCGAACCACGTCGAGGGATCCCCACCTGCTTGGGGCTGTGCCCAAAAGTGATGACAGTTTGGTGGCGTGACGGTAATTCAGCAAAGGCATTGACTTTCCAGTTTGGGGCGGTTGCTTGGGGCCCAGTGTTGCGATTCACTTTGCTTTCGCCCATTCTTTTCGCGAATCATTGGGTTCGCTTTTGTTCCGAACCATTCCCCCAACATCCTCCCGAACTTAGGTTTTACCGAGTTGACCAGCTTTGAGTAATTCGGGGTTTGGCCTTTAAAAGCCCATGGTAACACTCAACTTCTCTAATAAAAAAAAACTAACACTAAAATATACCATCTATATGCACCCGGGTATTATGTAGCTTTTTCCTATGAGAAGACACCCCCCTTTTTTTCCCTATATTTTTAGATCTACCCTAAGGTGCTATGTCCGGGAGAATTCGGTGAGGAAAGTAGAACGAGAATGGATTGACTAAGGAATGAGAGTGATATAAATATGCAACCCTAGAAATGTGTACCCCATATAGACTACCCCACTATAGCCTACACAATATTATAATTTGACACACCCCCATTGACAAAATAAAAGAGAACAAGGGGTCACAAGACCAGTCAAGCACAGCAAGGCAAAGCTCAGGGTGGATCACAACGTCACCACACAGTCCGAGCACAAGGTCAAAGCCACAAGGCCAGTTCACATGCAGGAGTGCACATATATATATAAGACTAAACAAGCAAGAGCAGGTATATATATATGTAAGAGTACAAGCAAGATCAAGAGGTCAGCAAGTGAGGCAAGACAGGCACAAGACCCAGCTGAGTGCAGAAGCCCTGATGATCACAAGGCGGAAGTGCCTTGGTGAAAACATCAGCAGTGTTGGCCTCAGAGGCCACGTACGCAAGTCGCAACTGACCACGCTGCTGCAGCTCACAAGCAAGAAAGTAGCGGAGAGCAATGTGCTTTGTTCTGTGCTCCAGGTGCTGCTCCCGACACAAGGCTAGCATGGCCTTGTTGTCTACGTACAGCACCGGAGGAGAACGAGGCGGCTCTCCGAGGTCAGTCAGCAGGTAGGTAAGCCAGCGAAGCTCTTGTGCAGCCATGGCCCCGGCGTAGATCTCAGCCTCACAACTGGAGCCGAGAACAGAAGACGAGCGAGTAGCCCGCCACGAAACAGAGCCGAAACCAAGGCTGAAGGTGTAACCCTGTGACGACCGCTGCGTAGCCTGGTCGTTTGCCCAAGAAGCGTCCGCGTGCCCAGTGAGGACCACTGGACTTTACCCTCCAAGCACTAGCCCCATGCCCGACGTACTGCACAAGTAGCGCAACACCCTCTTCGCTGCAGCCATGTGCTCTGGTCTGTGTCTCCCAGGAGCAACATAGCGTGCAAGAATGCTAAGAGGGTATGCAAGGTCAGGTCGTGTGCAGGTCATCAGGTACATGAGGCAGCCAACAAGCTCTGGGTACGGGCCACTCGACTCTACGGACTCATCCGAAGGAAGAGCTGAGAGCGAGTGGCGAGTAGACAGAGGAGTGGCCTGAGGCGAGGAGTACATGAAGCCGAAGCGCTGAAGGACCTGCTGCACCATGTGTGAACTAGTCAGGGTGATGGTGCGGCTTGCTCTGTCCCGGGTGATCTGCAAGCCAAGGTAGCTGCGCAGTTCACCCAGGTATGTGCACGTGTGTCTCTTCTGCAGCTCGGACTTCACGTGGGCGAGTCCAGCAGTGTCAGCTGTGGCAAAGACCAAGTCGTCGACGTACACGAGGATGTAGAGCGGCGGCAGAGAGGTGTCGGTGCGTAGAAACAGCGACGGGTCAGCAGTAGAGGGAGCAAACCCAAGAGCCGCAAGTGTAGTCCTCAGTGTGTCGTGCCACTCGCGCGGTGCCTGGCGGAGACCGTAGACTGGCCGTCGGAGGCTCCACTGGGTGCCAGGAGGGAAAGTCACAGTGAAGCCAAGTGGACGGCACAACCAGATCTCCTCGTGCAGGCTACCCTGCAAGAAAGCAGTGCTGAAGTCAAGGGAGTGTAGCTCGTAGTCACGCTGAGCGGCTATGTGTAGCAGCACCCGAAGAGTGGTCATCTTCGGGGTGGGAGAGAAGGTCTGAAAGTAGACAACTCCCTGCCGCTGACTGAAGCCATGAGCCATGTACCGCGCCTTGAAGACAGGTGGAGAGCCCGGCGGCCGCTTCACCCTGAAGATCCACATGCCACTGACGATGTTCGCCCCAGGAGGGGGAACCGCGTCAACGTAGGTGCCTGTGGACTTCCAGGAAGCCATCTCTGCATCCATAGCTGCCTGCCACTGAGAGGAGTAGGGGCCCTCTATGGCCTCCGCGTAAGAGCGCGGAGTCGGGATGTCTAGTGCATCCGGGTCTCCCTCAGGGGTAAGCAGTACGGACGCGAGATGAGGTGAAGCAGCAGCCAGACACTGGAACTCCTCCTGCCTGTCCTCAAGGACGTCCGTGCCAAGAGCACACTCACCCCCGACGGACGGAGGACAGACACACGCAGACTCAGCAACAAGAGTAGCAGCGTAGTCTAGACGACAGCTAGCAGCAAAGTCGACGAGCTCAGCCACAAGAGCAGACGCAACAGTGGACTCAAAGGAGGGGTCAGTGACGACAGTAGCAAGGAGACGCGTGACAGTAAGACTGGTAGCACGAAGAGAGTCCGACTCAGGGTCGGCAAGCGCAGGAAGAGAGGACTTAGGAGGAGAGGGCAAAGGGGCACGCAGAGGAGCAGTGGACGGACGCACAGACATCCGGTGCGTGCCAGGGACAGGAGGAGGACGCTGACGCGAACTGCGACCACTAGTGCGAGCATCACGAACAGGCGACGAAGGACGAGACGCAGGCTCACGACGCTCAGCAAGACCTCCAGTAGGACCAGTGTACGGAGAAGGAGAAGGCAGTGGGGAGGCCGGCGGTAACTGTGACTGTGACTGGACAGGCGGTGGACACTCTAAGGGAGGAGGAAGACCAAGAACCTGCTGAAGGAGCGGAACAAAGTACGGCCGAGGCCGCGCGGCGACTCCAGACACAGCAGGGACAGCACCAGCACCCCCAGCAGCAGCACCAGCGTCAACAGCACCTCCAGCTCCAGTACCTCCAGCAGCACCAGCATCACCCGCAGCAGGACCGCTGCCAGGACTGACAGCAGTAGCCTCTGCGCCAACACCCTCAGCAGCTCCGACTCCAGTAGCACTCGCAGGACTAGCACCTCCGAGACCGGCGGCACCAGCACCCTCAGCACCCGAAGAAGCACCAGCTCCAGTAGTACGCCTCCAACGCCGGGCAAACCACTCGCGCAGCTCCTGTGGAGAGAGTGGCTCCCGCCGAGACGAAGCACCCGGAGAACCACCAGGCCCAGCACCGCCAGACGCCACACAAGCAGGTCCAGCGGCCGCGGGCTCCGCACCCCCAGGCTCTGTAGCTCCAGACTTAGCACCCCAAGGCTCAGCAGCTCCAGACGCAGCACCCCCAGGCGAAGGACCCCTAGGCTCAGCACCCCCAGTCGTAGCACCCCTAGGCTCCGCACCCCCAGTCGCAGTACCCCCAGGCTCAGCACCCCTAGTCTCAGCACCCCCAGGCTCAGCACCCCCTCGTTCAGCACCCCCAGAGTCAGCACCCCCAAGCTCAGCACCCGCAGCAGTGCCAGAGTCACCAACAACCTCGACCGGCCCGACTGCGTCTACCTGGGACACACCTGAAGGGGCAGGACCCTGAGGGGGGAGGGGGTCTACCTGAGGGGGACCTGGCACAAGGAAGTGCGGCGGCGGGGGGAGGGAAGGAGTGCGGTAGGGTAAGAGACGGTAGTAGGGGACGGACTCGTCGAACGTGACGTCCTGGGAGGACAGAACACGACGAGAGGAGGGGTGGTAGAACGGCCACCCAGGGGCGTCAGTGGGGAAGCCAAGGAAGACACAGGGAGCAGCACGGGGGGACAGCTTGTCCGCAGACAAGTCGCGGACAAACACCCGAGATCCCCAGACATGGAACGCAGACGCATCGCCGACCTTGCCCGTCCACAGCAAGGCTGGGGAGGTCTCCGGCCTGGAGACCCTGGGGTGAAGGTTGATCTGATGCGCAGCGTACCAAACCGCAAACGGCCACAGAAAATGGGGGGCAGCCGCATGCATCATGGACGTACGAGCGACGTCCATGACCATGCCAATGCGGCGCTCAGCAATCCCATTTTGCTGTGGAGAGTTCGGAAGCGTAAAGGTCTGGCGGATGCCTCGCGCACGACAGTAGGCTCGCAGAAGGCCAGAGGAGAACACTCCGCCTCGGTCAGAGTGCAGACGCAGAACAGGAAAGTCCGAGCCGAAGCTCCTCCTGAGCTGGAGACGAGCTGCGCGGATCCAGTCGATCAACACCTCAGTGACATCACCTTTGCTGCGCAAAGGGAAGACTGTGGTGTAACGCGAGTAGTCGTCAACCACCAGCAGGAAGTAGCGCTCGTGACCCTGTCCACGGACGCGGGCTGGGCCCCACACGTCCATGTGAAGCGTCTGCAGCGGGGCCTCCGTCGGGGGAAACTGAGAGGAGTGAGGGGTAGCCCGGAGCCGCCCTTCAACACAGGGGACACAGGAAGGACCAGGCCCTGGAGGAAGGGGAGGGAGGGACCGGGGAAGACCAGAGACAAGGACACGGGAAGCCATGCCTCGTAGACGAGGCAGAGAGGGGTGACCAAGACGGTGGTGCCACAGGAGAGTCTCGTGAGACAGGAGGCGACACGAGCAGGGGGCAGACTCAGGACCAGACCTGGACGCTGCAGCAAACACCTGACCCGACGCAGCTACCTGGCCAGACGCAGGGACAGGAGCGGACCCAGTGGTCAGGGTGTAGAGACTCGACCCCGACCGACGCGAAAACGTGGCCAGGTGCCGGCCCGTGCGGGCGTCCGAGCAGTGGGTCACCCGCTGACTCGCAGGAGTAAACTGGTGAACCCCCGCATCCTGCACGTCAGCACCACTCACCAAGTTCGTAGAGAACGAGGGGAGGTAAAGACCAGACAAGGTGCCAGAGGGGGCAGCCGGACACGAGAGGACAGTGGAGATGTGAGAGAGGACAGGACCCCCAGAGGGGTCTGCCAGGGAGATTGCAATCGGCCGGCCAAGCGGCGTGAGTGTGGTGCGGTCTCGAAAGAAGGAGCGAGAAGCCCCTGAGTCAAGTGTGAAGGTGAGGGAGGCCGAAGCCGACGCGGTACCTGAGAGCGCAGCCTCACCAGCACCTGAGGGCGTAGACGCGCTGGCACCTAGAGCAGCAGCCTCAGTGGCACCTAGCGCAGCAGTACCAATGCCCAGGTCGGGCGGGAAACACCGGTAACAGTCACCCTCATCACTAATAGTCACAGCATACATGGCAGCAAGGATAGCATCAAAATCAAGATCATAGATAGCTACACCTGCCTTAGACAGCTCTCCCCAGCGGGGGATCTCACTAGCCTCCGGGAACTGCTGACGCCAAGCGTCTGTCAGGCGGCCAAAGCAGCGCTGGGTGGGGTGAGCACCCCCACACTGCTCACCCGCGCGGTCGCCGGAGCGAAGGACGTAGGTGCACGGACCAAAACCCCCACCACGTTGACGCTGCGTGTACCACTCACGGAGCTGCTGAGGAGGGGGGATGTCCCGAGAACGCTGCTGCTGCTGCTGCTGCTGCTGGCGCTGACCACCACTGGAGCCGCTCCGCTGCGAAGCACCACCCCGACCAGCTCCACCTCCTCCGCCACCGCCGCCTCCACCTCCGCCACCACCGCCGCCTCCGCTCCCACCGCTACCGCCTCCGCCGCCTCCGCCTCCGCTGCTGCCACCACCACCTCCACCCCCGCCACCACTCCCACCGCCATCCCCACTCCCTCCACCGCCTCCACCGTCACCTCCACCACCCCCGCTAGCTCCACCCGCGCCCTTGCCCCCCTTGCCCTTGCCAGAGCGGCGTCTCCCGCTAGGGGCAGACGCCGCACCGACCGACTCAAGACCAATGAGGTCGGCCGCAACAGCAGAGGCGACAGAGGGCAACAGGGGGGAAGGGGAACACCCCTCAAAGATGGGGGTGCGAGGGTCACCACGAGAGGCTCCTACAGCGACTATGCTCTTCTCCGCTGCTAGGAGGGCCTTCTCTAGGAGGTCAACAGTGAGAGTGGTGGGACAGACTGAGAGGAAGTGGTCCCTGACTACGCGAAGGGAGTCAGGGAGGCGGGTGACTATATAATAGAGAGTGATGTACATGGGGGGGGGGGGTTCTTGGCGCAGAACTCAGCAGGAAGCGCGGCGCGGTAGCGAGTGTCACTAGTGCGGAGGTGCGTAGTGAGGTCAGCGACTGTGGGAAAGGCACCAAGGTCAGGGAAGAGGTACGATAGCATGAGGCGGCTCAGTGCAGCAGTGGCAGGGGAAGAGTAGCGCGCAACTACAGCGTCGTACAAGGTCTGAGCACTCTTGTACTGACTAAAGTGCGCGCGCTCAGTGGTAGGCAGGTGGCGACGCACAGCAAGACGTGCAGCAGCATCGTGCGTGGCCCACTGGGAGCGAACAGTGGGGTCAGCATCAGCAGCAGGGGCAGGAGAGGCGCCAGAGGTGAGGTCAAAGAGGGAGAGATCGTCTGCCCTATCGCACTATAGGAAAAGCTGCAAGTCATCTACCCAAACCTCAAAGTCAATGGCTCGACCCTCAGCGTCAAAAGCGAGAACACTGGGGGTAGCCATGACAGCAGTAGACTAGCAGTACCAACTGTAGGACAGGGGCAGTGCAGTGACAGAAGCGCTGCTCTCACCAGACAGGGCGGGTCGGGCAGCTCAGCAGTACAGCAACACGGCAACACGGCTGCTCGGAAGGCTCAGCAGCAACTGCGGCTCCGTGGTGCCAGCGGCTCGGCTCCTCAGGCGGCTCGGGCGGCTCAGGCGGCTCGGACGGCTCGGGCGGCTCGGGCGGCTCGGGCGGCTCGGGCTGGTTGGGCGGCTCGAGCGGCTCAGGAGAGTCGGGCGGCTCGGGCGGCTCGGGCAGCTCGGGCAGGTCGGGCGGCTCGGGCGGCTCGGGCGGTTCAGGCGGCTCGGGCGGCGCGGGCGGTGTAGGGCGGCAGGGCCGCTGGTGCGAGGGGCGGCGGGGCCGCTGAGAAGGGCGGCGGGGCCGCAGTTGAAGGGCGGCGGGGCCGCTGAGTAGGGCGGCGGGGCCGCTGAGAAGGGCGGCGGGGCCGCTGAGTAGGGCGGCGAGGCCGCAGTAGAAGGGCGGCGGGGCCGCTGATTAGGGCGGCGGGGCCGCTGAGTAGGGCGGCGGGGCCGCTGAGTAGAGCGGCGGGGCCGCTGAGTAGAAGGGCGGCGGGGCCCCTGAGTAGGGCGGCGGGGCCGTAGCGAGGGAGGCAGCGGGGCCGCAGCGAAGGGCGGCGGGGCCGCTGAGATGGGTGGCGGGGCCGCAATGTGGGGCGACGGGGCCGCCGAGAAGGGCGGGGCCGCAGCGACGGGCGGCGAGGCCGTGGAGACGGGCGGCGGGGCCGCAATGCGGGGCGACGGGGCCGCTGAGAAGGGCGGGGCCGCAGCGACGGGCGGTGGGGTCGCTAAGTAGGGCGGGGCCCGCTGAAAAGGGCGGCGGGGCCGCTGAGACGGGCGGCGGGGCCGCACTAAAGGGCGGCAGGGGCCGAATCGGCGGGCGGCGGGGCCGCTAGGGGAAGGGGCCGCTAGGACGATAGGGCCGCTAGGGCATAGGGGCCGCTAGGGCGGCTCGGCGAGGTGAGAGCCCGGAGAGCGACTCGGGCGGAGCGCGCTTCGGGCAGGAGAAAAAAAAGAAACTCGATGTGGTGGGCCCTAGGCACAGTTCCCAAGGGGGAACCTGCTCGATACCATGAGGAAAGTAGAACGAGAATGGATTGACTTAGGAATGAGAGTGATACAAATATGAAACCCTAGAAATGTGTACCCCATATAGACTACCCCACTATAGCCTACACAATATTATAATTTGACATACGGTACTTTGTTGAGGGCTTGCTAGTGGTTGTTCATACGGTATTAATTTTTTACGTCTGTAAAGAATTTCGTAACCATTCATGTTACATCTGTAACGAATTCGTCTCATTTGTCCTGCTGGCCCTAGTCAACCCTGTCGGTCCTCGAGAATCCTCAAGTCGCATTGGTTGAAGGTTATATTACCGGTAAGGTCGTAACCATGTACCGTCTAGCCACGAATATAGGCGCATATGCGCTTATAATAAAATCGGTTTTGTTATCGGCGGCGCTTGTAATTGAGGAATGGCCATAAGTGCCGGCGCTTTTATAATGTCAAAAATGATTTTTGGTTTTAGAGGTACGAAACTGAAACCATCAATAAGGCGAATGAGACCATGTACTGTGCGCATGGGATCGTGCATGAAATCCCGCCGAAAACAGCCGCGACTCGCTTTCCCACCGCACAAAGCCTGTCCCAGAGCAACGCACTTGCCAGCGATGACGTGCATCCTGCCTTGCGGCCCATTAGGAATGTCATGCGCTGCCAGGGTGCACCATTTCACCCGAACCTTCGAGAAGGGGGTGGAATATCTCTGCCAGCGCAGCAAATACGTGCCGCGATTCCCTCCTCTGTGGGTTTAGGCAGGGGGATACCCGACTATCCCTGAAGAGGACCTCGAGCCGCACACCAGAAGGGGTCCCCTCCAAACCCTCATTTCTTCTCCAATTCTTTCACTTTCTCATTTAGATTCTTGGTCTCTCCCGCCATGTTGCGGAAGCCATGGCCGAATTCTCTGGCACTCATTTGTTGTTCAAGAGGAAACCTACTCGTAAGCCCGCCTTCGTAGTTGACGCGGACGGATGGTACTCCCGTGTCCCACCTAGCCCACCAGAGCCACCACAGCCTCCAGCGCCTCCTGCGCCGCCTGCTCCCCCTGCTCCTCCTGCGCCTCCTGCGCCTCCTGTTCCTCCTCTTCCTCCTTCTCACCCGTTGCCGATGTCTCCTGTTCACACGGGCAATCCTCTCGTGCTCACGCTTTTGCTCCCCTCGGCGTTCGACGAATACCTCTTGGAACCAGAGTCCAAGAAGCCCGCAAATGAGTATGTGGATGCTGATTATGTGCCAGGACAGCGGTGGGGCCGTCTCGACGATTGTACGTGGGACGAATCTGCAGTCGGCGCTGACGACGATATCCCTGACGCTGAGAAGGAGGGTCTCGAGGAGGGCGGCAAAGGCGCCGAGGGTGGCACGGAGACTGACACCGAGGCTGGCGCCGCTGAAGATGTGTTTCTTGAGGGGGCGCCGGACGCTGACGAGGATGACGGTGTTGAATATTGGTCACGTGACGGGCTCCCAGAGAAGTTGCCGATACCTACCTACCCTCCTACTAATCGCAAGCGGCCCCACCCTGCTTCACAGAACCGTGATGCCCGCCCCCCTCTCCCAGGCATAAGCTCAACGATCACAAGCGTCAAGCCTACAGTATACCGCCGCCGAAAACTGAAGTATGTCGCGCTTCTGCAGGTGGCGGTTTCCGTACGTGCGCTCGCTCGCGAGAGTGGCATACACCGCAAGTGCCTCTCCAACTAGAAGCGTTCAGCGGATTTCCTGAAGGAAGCTCACTCCGCACGGAAGCGGATGCACGGTCGTGGGAGATCGTGGTGGTACGACCGATGGAGCTGAAGGTGTACAAGCGACTCCTCGAGTGGCGCTGCAAAGGAAGCGGTGTGTTGGTGGGCCGCCTGTGGGAGTGGTCGAAGTGTCAAAATATATGCATGCTATATATGTGTAGGCTGTAGTGGGGTAGCCAATATGGGGTACAGCCTCAATTAGGGTTTCATACTTGTACCCAACTCTTCCATAGTGCATTCATTTCTGTCTCTAGATTCTAACATGGTTTCAAAGCCGTAGGTCCGTAGGACCGTCTTTATTTTTTCGGGCCCACCTACCGCTACCCCACGACTGTGACTGTGACTGTGCCTGTGACGTGCTGCGCTACGCGCGCCGTCTGCGTGCTGCCTGCTGTCTGCTGACTGAGCGGTCTTCTGCTGCTTAGAGCGCGCTGACCTGATTCCTACGCGCGGCCCGTTTTTTCCCCCGCGCATCACCCAAGCTGCCCGAGTCGCGCCTCGGCACAGCCCGCGCGCGGCTCGCTGCTGCTCCGCGCGCCGCTTCTGCAGCCCGCGCTGCTTGCTGCAGCCCCGCGTGTCGCGTCCGCTGCCCGCAGCGTCGCGCTGCAGCCCCGCGCGTCGCGTCCGCTGCCCGCGCATCGCGCTGCTGCCCTACGTGCCGTGCCTGCCGTCCTCGCGCAGCCCGCTGCGGCTTCGCGCGCCGCGCCTGCTGCAGCCCCGCGCATCGCGGCTGCCCCTGTTTGTCGCCGCGCCCCCCCCCCCCCCCCCCCCCCCCCCTGGACGTCGCCCCGGCCTGTCGCGATGCCCCCCCCCCCCTAGACGCCGCCCCTGCCTGACTGCCGCCGTCGCTCCTGCAGCAGCTGCTGCGGAACCTCCTGCTGCTGTCGCGGCCCCACCCTGCAGCAGTCCTCGCGGCCCCGCCCTGCAGCAGTCCTCGCGGCCCCGCCCTGCAGCGGTCACGGCCCCGCCCAGCAGCAGCTATCGCGGACCTGCTCTACCGCCGACGCGGCCTTGCTCTGCCGCAGCTGTCGCGGCCCCTCCGTCGCCGCCGTCGTGCGCCTGCCCGGCCGCCGTCCGCCGAGCGCCGGCCCTGCTCGCCCGGCGAGCGCCTGCCTTTCCCGCCACTGGTGAGCACCTACCGTGTTCGCGCGATGCTGCGTCATCTGCCTGCCTGCCTGCCGCACCTGCCCTGCCCGCGCTACTACTGCTGCTACTTCTGTTACTGCTACTAGGCTGCTGGTGCTGCTACTGCTGCTACTTTTGCTACTGGCGGTAGCCAGATGCAGCTCCAGCGACGTCCACGCGAGTCTCTCCTGCCCCACCAGCTTCGTGAGTGGTACACTAGTTGGGGTTGTGGCGGTAGCCGTCGTAGCTGTCGCCCTGGAGCTGGTCAGTTGGGAGCGTCTGGCAGTGGCCAGCTGCAGCTGCAGCGGCGTCCTCGCGAGACACTTACGTCCCAGCTGCTTCACGAGTGGTACGCTCATAGTAGAGGGTCTCGGAGTACCGTTCGCTGCCCGTACATCGTTCGCACAGGTGATCGGGCTGGTCAGGCTTGCAGGACGCTTGGTCACACATAGTCCCGCTGCTTCGCCTGTCTGAGCGACGCCTGGCGTACCAAGTTTGGCGACGAGGCTGAGCTCCACACCTGGCTGGAGCTGCTTAGGCAGAGGGTAGATATCTTTGCTCTTGACTATGATGCCATTCTCACTGCTATGTATGCATTGCCTACTAGTGCTACGGTGCCTGTCACCTGTGCGTACCGCCTGACCCAGGTATAGAGCCTGCTGCTCTAGGTAATGGTGAGGCTGCTGCTCTAGGTGCTAGTGCGTCTCCTGCACTAGGTGTTGGTGAGGCTGCTGCTCTAGGTTCTAGTGCGTCTCCTGCTCTAGGTGCTGGTGAGGCTACTGCTCTAGGTACTGGTGAGTTTGCTCTCTCTGGTATTGCGCCTGCTGAGGCCTTGTACACCTTCACACTTGACTCAGGTGCTTCCCACTCCTTCTTTCGCAACAGCACCACCCTCACGCCGCTCAGTCGGCCGGTTCCAGTCTCCCTGGCAGACCCCTCTGGGGGTCCAGTCCTTGCTTACTCCTCCACGGTCCTGCCGTGTCCAGCGGTCCCGTCTGGCTCCCTCAATTTTACCACCCCACCTCGCGCCGTGTCTTCCCCTCTCAAGACGTCACGTTCAACAAGTTGGTTCCCTTTTACCGTCTCTTCCCCTAACGCACAGCCCCTCTCCCCGCCCCCGCCGCTCTTCCTCGCACCAAGTGCTCCCCAGGTAGCCCCCCTCCCCGCTCCCAGTCCTGCTCCTTCAGGTGTGTCTCAGGTAGACCCTCCTCCCTTGA
Source organism: Closterium sp. NIES-65 (assembly GCA_948144175.1). Lineage (NCBI taxonomy): Eukaryota > Viridiplantae > Streptophyta > Zygnematophyceae > Desmidiales > Closteriaceae > Closterium > Closterium sp. NIES-65. Next base: position 151,220 of record CANXME010002195.1, read on the forward strand.
CTGCGCCGTTTGAGGTCACTGGTGACTCAGGTCCTGCTGAGGGTGGTCCTTTTCAGAGTGCTGCTTCTGGGGGTGCTGAGCCTGGGGGTGCGGAGCCTGGGGGTGCTTGTTATAGTCACAGTAGGCTCCAATGTGCCTAAAACGAAAGATAGAGTGCACAGTTGGATTTCTGCACAGCGGCTTCAAACGTTCATAGCGATCTGCTCACAACTCAAAATGACTTCATTCAACTTGGATCTGGAGCGCCTTAACGTCGCCTACAATAGGCAATTTAGATCGCACGCTTTCATTAAGAACTGACGACACATCGTCGGTTTGAACGAACGGCACTATAGCAGCAGCATAGTCTTAGAACACAAGATAGGAAGAGTTACGAGTTGGGAATGACTCCCAGCTCCAACAAACCCCAAGAGCCGAGGTACAGTGATGTGGAACAGTGCCACACTGTCCTCAACCACGAAGGGTCTCGAAACTACCCCTCACTAGGGCCTACACCAGGTGAAATGTTACACTACACAAAGTAATGTAACTATCTTCAATATCTTGAGGTGCAGCCTTTTGGCGAGCTTCGAAATCACTTGAAGCTTGTCACCAAGGCTCGAGCTCTTCATCACAAACTCATCCTTGAGTTCTTGATGGGTCTTCTGCACACACCTGCGACACGCTGAACGTTCGACACAGGACAAAATAGAAACCACACACGACAAAAATAGAAACCGCGCGCGAGACACAAATGACCACGCAACACGCGTCTAGCGATAACTCGCTATTGACTCGACACACACACTCGATATCCTGACTCAACATTCACACACAATTATAAGCATGAAATATATATTATCCCATGCCCTCATACCATTCCATACACACACACATGCATGCACACGGACAACAAGCCGAGTGCAAACCGTAGGGTTGCACCAACAAACTCCCCCTCGGATTGTTGGCCTTAGGATATGTTGCTCTCTCAGTTCAAAGCCATCCCAGCCAGCTTGCAACACTTCCAATGCTGCTGCTCCACCAGCCTCTTAGTCATCATGTCAGCCGGCTGCCCCGTGGTCTTCACGTACCGCAACTCAACTTCACCCGCGGTCACCATGCTCCTTGTCCAATGCCACTTCACCCTCATGTGCTTTGTGAGTCCATGCAACATAGGGTTCTTAGCAAGAGCAATGGCACTCTGGCTGTCACAGTAGAGTGGGGTAGGTCCTTGCTGCTCCTCCCCCAATTCAGCCAACAAACGCCGCTGCCACACAATCTCCCGTACGGCATGGAAGAGTGCCATGTACTCGGACTCCACCGAGCTCAAAGCTTGGTCAACCTGCTTCTTGCTCTCCCAAGTATTTGGCCTCCACCAACACAGCATATGAAGCCTCCCACACTTGTCATGTCCTCTGGTTCTGATGCATATGAAGCATCCGAGTAAGCGGTGAGGAACAAACGCCCGGGTTCAACACCATCCGCGCCCTTTTGGCGCCTTTGTGCCGCCGCCGAGTATTGCAGCCCAACGGTCGGTGTTTGGCCAAGATACTTGGCCACCCTCATTCCAGCTGCTACCTGCTCCTCATTAGGGCATTGCACAACCCTAGCCAGCTGCCCGGTAGCAAACGCGACGTCCGGTCGGGTGTTTACCGCCGCATACATGAGGCTGCCCACCAACGAGTGAAAACGGCGCCTCTCCTCTTCTCCAACGCTCTCCTCCTCTGGCCCCTTCACACACTTGAACCCAGAGGGAAAGGGAGTAGCCACATGACCTTCACTCTGGCCGAAGTTGGCGGCCAACGCCTCCAGGTACTTCCGTTGGTGCACTCGCATGCTCCGCTTCTCCACGTCTCGTTCGATGTGGAGCCCAAGGTAGAAGTTCACGTCACCAAGGGACTTGCACTTGAACTTTTCTTGCAGCTTCAGCATCACCTCCTTCACAAGGTCAGAAGAGGGTGAGAAGATGAGGATGTCATCCACATATACCACCATGAAGCTCCTCTGCTCCCCCTCGCCAAGCATGAACAAGGAGTGATCGGCCGTTGAGGGAGTGAAGCCGATCCCCTCCAACACTTTGCGCAGCTTCATGTACCATTGCCTAGGGGCCTGCTTCAGCCCATAGAGGGCCTTCTTCAGCTTCCACACTCTGCCACTACCATTGTCAAACCCCTCTGGCTGCGCCATAAAAATCTGCTCCTCAAGGATGCCGTTAAGGAATGCCGTTACGATGTCCATTTGTTTTACTACTCATCCTTTGATGGCGGCTCCCGCGAATAGGGTTCGCAGCGTCGTCGGCTTCACCACAGGGGCAAACAGCTCCTTGAAGTCCACCTTCTCCTTCTGCTGGTACCCTTTGGCTACAAGCCTAGACTTGTAGCGCTCGATCTTGCCGTCGGCATCCGACTTGATTTTGAAGAGCCACTTGGACGTTATCGCCGTACGCCTCTCAGGTAGCTCCACCAATTCAAACGTGTCATTCTCCTCGATGCTCTTCAGCTCACTCTCCATGGCCTTCTTCCACTCCTCAGCATCACTACTCTCCAAAGCCTCCTTGAGAGTTGCTGGTTCTCCCGGCATCTCCACCGGAGAGAAGAACGCGAAGGCACACTCCTCGTAGTCACTCTCCTCGTCGTCTCCGACCATCATTGCCGCTCCGGCCAGGGCTGTCTTGCCCTGCTTTCCCGGCGCATCATAGGTCAGCCTATTAGGGGGTTGAAATCTCCTCTTCCCCCTTCCTTCCTCCTCAGCTGCAGGGACTTGAAGGCCTTGGCGTTGCTGCGGTGTGGCTCGAATCCGTGGAGCACTCGTAGTACGGGAAGGGAGTGACGGTGCACGCTCGCTCACTTGCTGCACCTCTTCCTCTTCTTCCTCTGCATCATTGGCCTCGTCTCCCCCCTTCACAAGGGAGGATTGCCTCGTGGTTGTACTGCCGCTGCTCAGCTCCAAAGGCAGCTCCACATGCTCCAAACCGGAACTCTTCACCTCCCCAAACTGCACGCCTATCTTCGCCTCATTCTCCGCCTTCCAATCCTTGTACATGAAGTTCTCCATGAACTTGCAGTCCCTGCTCACCAAGAACTTCTTGGTGAATGGGTCCCAAAGAAGCCATCCCTTGCTGTTTTGAGCCATGCCCAAGTGCACGGCCCACACCGCCTTGGCACCAAGCTTGTTGTGCCGAAGATGCTTAGGCACGAGCGCCATGCACATGCACCCGAACACCCGAAGCATATCCACCTTTGGCTTCCTTCCTAGCCACTCCACATAGGGCACCCATTTGTCTACTCCCACATGAGTCAAAACTCTGTTCTTGGCCACACACGCGCTCCGCACCGCATCAGGCCAGAAATAGTCGGGTAGCCCGGCTTCAATGAGCAACCCGCGTGCCGCCTCCGTAATCGTCCGATTCGCTCGCTCGGCGATGCCGTTCATTGCAGGGGAGTATGGCATGGTGAGGGAGTGCCGAATACCATTCTTCTTCAGCCACAACCCAAACTCCTTGCTCAGGAACTCTCCCCCTCGATTGGTGCGGATTGGCTTGACTAGACGGTCTTGTTGCCGCTCCACCATCGGGAACCAATCCGTCTTCAACGTTTCAGCCACGTCGCTCTTCTTGGCCAGCACATACACCCAAGTCATGCGGGTGTAGACGTCGACAATGGTGAGGAAGTACTCTGCTCCAGCAACTCCAAGCTTCAGGGGGCCCACCACGTCCATCACCACTTCATCAAGTGGTGCCTTTGCCGTCGCCTCCGAACTAGAGAACGGGAATCGGGTAAACTTGGCTTGGATGCACGTCGGGCAGCCAAGTACCTCATCGGGCTCCCCCTTCACACGTATGCCCGCAACCATCTGGTTCTTCACTATCTGCTGCAAGATAGGCAGGGCCACATGCCCCATTCGCCGATGCAAGGTGAGCCAATCGCACTCCCCCGTAGCCGAAGTCGGATTGGAGAATGCCGCGCTCGCAATAGCGCCCCACATACTCTCTCTGTAGTCCTCCGCTATTGCCTCGGGGTTCTCCTCACCCTTTTGCTGCTCCTTGGCTGCTGCACCACTCCCCTTAGGTTCATTGAGCTTGCTGGTCTCTCCAAGAATGCACTTCTTGGACTTCTTCTCCTTAGCGCGACCGTCCGCGCTATCACTGCTACCAACCGCTTCACCCTTGGCGCTGATGCTTGCTGCCACTTGCCTCTCGTTAGGCATAGGGACCACAGGGATCTGCCACATCTCGTTGTAGACATCCCTGTCCTCATGAAGGTCCCAGAGAATCCGGTCACCAATCCTCGCAGTGTAGGTCTTGGCTCCCTTCGAGTTCGTGTCCATGCCGGCCTTTGCCAACCGCCGCACGGAGATCAGGTTCGCAGCAAGGCTGGGCACCCAAAGCACGTTCTTGAGGCCCACCATCTTCCCATCAGCACCCTTGAACATGGCCTTGCCCATGCCTTTCACCTCCGCTCGCTGCCCCAAAGCCGTTGTGACATGCTTCACCGGTGACGGTTCGAGTTCGGTGAGCAAGTCCGGGCGAGGTGTCATGCTATAGGTAGCGCCACTATCGATCACCCAATAATCCAAGGGGTGTAGGGTCACCTTCCCCACAGCTGCTGGCTCCTCAAAGCCTTCATCCTTCTCTGAACCAGCTGGTACTTGCGTTGACACGAAGTAAGATAGACCCGGGTACCGATCGTTGCTCGGGTCCTTGTCGTTGTCTCCGCTCTTCATGTTTGCAGCTCCGCCACCGCGACCGCCACGGCCTCCACGGCCTCTTCCTCTCCCTCCTCCTGCTCCTCTACCCTCCTGGCCTTGAGTAGGGGTCCATCCTTCAGGGAGTTTGAAGCAATCGCGCCACATGTGCCCGGTCTTGTGGCAATAGTGACATTCACAGTCAAATCGGCTGCGACCGCGTCCGTAGCTCTTGTCGTCGCTGCCGTAACCGCCACTCCCACGGCCTCCGCCGAAGTTGCTGCCACCAAACCTTCCTCCCCTTCGTCCTCTACCTCTTCCTCGACCATATCCACGGCCGATGCTCGCTGCCCCAGCGCCATCCGCACTCGCCAACTCACGGCGGCGGAAATCCTCTTGAAGGATAACTCGCTTCACGTCTTCATGCGAGAGGCGGGGCAACTCGCGATTAAGGTTGATGATGAGGGAGGACCATGACTCAGGGAGTAGGGCCAGCAACTTGGTCTTCTTTTGGAGCTCACTATAGTTCAAATCAGCTCCCTCAAGCCGCGTCAACAAGTCGAAGAATTTCTGCACCCCTTCTTCAATCGCTTCATCCTCTTCAATTCGTAGTGTCACCATTTGCCGTTCCAACACCACAGCTACCACCGCTGTTGCAGGAGCGTGTACACCCTTAAGAGCAGCCCATGCCTTTGGTCCCTTCTCTAGTTCACGCTGGAATGGCTTGATGTGACGGATCTGGTTGCTCCCCAACGCTTGCCCAAGTAGGAGGTAGCCTTGTGCGCTCTTCCGCACCCACGGGCTCTTCTCCGGGTCGTTCTCGGGGCGCTTCTCCGTTCCTTCCATCACCTCCAGCAGGTCATAGTGATCAAACACGTTCTCCATTCTGAAGGACCACTCAGCAAAGTTGTCACCGTTGAACTTGTCAAGGCCAAACACTCTAGGCTCGTCCCTGGATGGGCCAACGCTTGGTTGCACGGGCGCCATGGCTGAGTCACGGGGTTGGCCTTGAGCTTGGGCTTCTCCACTACCACCAGCACATCTGCCACCCCTTTCCTCAGGTCCAGCCATTGTCGAAACTGCTCCAAGGGGCTCTGATACCACTTGTTATAGTCACAGTAGGCTCCAATGTGCCTATAACGAAAGATAGAGTGCACAGTCGGATTTCTGCACAGCGGCTTCAAACGTTCATAGCGATCTGCTCACAACTCCAAATGACTTTATTCAACTTGGATCTGGAGCGCCTCAACGTCGCCTACAATAGACTATTTAGATCGCACGGTTTCATTAAGAAGTGACGACACAGCGTCGGTTTGAACGAACGGCACTATGGCAGCAACATAGTCTTAGAACACAAGATAGGAAGAGTTAGGAAGAGTTACGAGTTGGGAATGACTCCCAGCTCCAACAAACCCCAAGAGCCGAGGTACAGTGATGTGGAACAGTGCCACACTATCCCCAACCACGAAGGGTCTCGAAACTACCCTTCACTAGGGCCTACACCAGGTGAAATGTTACACTACACAAAGTAATGTAACTATCTTCAATATCTTGAGGTGCACCCTTGTGGCGAGCTTCGAAATCACTTGAGGCTTGACACCAAGGCTCGAGCTCTTCATCACAAACTCATCCTTGAGTTCTTGATGGGTCTTCTGCACACACCTGCGACACGCTGAACGTTCGACACGGGACAAAATAGAAACCACCCACGACAAAAATAAAAACCGCGCGCGAGACACAAACGACCGCGCAACACGCGTCTAGCGATAACTCGCTATTGACTCGACACACACACTCGACATCCTGACTCTGTTGTGTGATGCAACCATATGCATTCACGTCTGTCTGCCTCCCATCATGTGTTTGTGCGTTGCATGCGTGGTGTGAGCGTGTGCAAGAAATTTGTGTCTTGTGTGGTTTGGATTTTCTGTGTGTGTGTGTGCATGTTATTTGGCTTGAGCAGATATCTGAAGTGATTCCTCTACTCAAGAGCTTTCCGACGAACCAAGAATCGTCGCGATCGGAGCACAACCAAGAAAGTTACGAACATTGGAGTTCGTATGCTTATATATTTTGGTTGCAGCTACTTTGGGAAGTTGTGGCATTGACTCAATATGGGGTACAGACTTGTGGGGGTTGGGAAATTCGAACCCATCACTGTAGATGCTGCCAAGAGGTTGGGTGAAGCCAAACCAGGTTGGTAAGTGTAGCCAAGTTGAGGTGAGGTGGATGGCATGGGTTGGAAAGTGACAAAGGTCAAAGTTTGTTGCCTATGGGGAAGGGAATTGTGTGGCATGGGGTTTCCTTGGTTGAGGACTCTCTCTTGGGACCTTCCCTCTCGTCCTCCTCTTCCCCTCCTACCAGGTTTAGTGCTACTCTAATGTTCTTTTGTGGGACTTGTGAGTTAATTGTGATTGAGTTAAATTTCTGTGGCAGCATACCCCTTAGTGCGCCGAAAAGCATAACTCAAGATATGCTTTATATTTTGATACGATTCAAATTGGGAAATGTAGCCACGGTCTAGGGCTACAACATAGTCGACTTTCGTGGGATTTTAACTGTGCACCTTTCGTCGACAACGTTTCTTGTGAAGTCAACGTTTCTGTCCAGAAATTGAGACCAACGATTTTGAGAAATTTGGGCACCTAATCTTCATAGACTCCGTCCTTAGTCTCTAACAGACTCAACATTCACACACAATTATAAGCATGAAATATATATTATCCCATGCCCTCATACCATTCCATACACACACACATGCACGCACGCGGACAACAAGCCGAGTGCAAACCATAGGGTTGCACCAACAGTGCTGGTCCTGGGTGTGCGGAGCCTGGAGGTGCTGAGCCTGGGCGTGAGGAGTCTGGGGGTGCTGAGACTGGGGGTGCTGCACCTGGGGGCGCTGCGGTGTCTGGTGAGCAGACTCCCTGGAGCGGCCGTCTCCGTAGTCGCTCTGCTGGTGCCTCGCCGCTGCACTCTCGTCGTCACCTCCCTCTCTCCCCTGAGCACCTGCGTGAGTGGTACGTTGGCCGTCAGGGTCGAGCTGCTGGAGCTGGGGGCCCTGCTTCGGGAGGCGCTGGTGTTGGAGGCACTTGAGCCGGCACTGTCCCTCTCTCCCCACATCAGCTGCGTGAGTGGTACGTTAGCCGACAGGGTCGCGCTGCTGGAGCTAGGGGCCCTGCTGCAGGAGGGACTGGAGCTGGTGCCTCTGCTACTGGAGTTGTTTCTACTGGAGTTCCTGGAGGTGCTCGTACTAGAGGTACTGGAGCTGCTAGGACTGGAGGTCCTGCAGGACCTGGAGGTGCTGCTGTCGACTCTGAGGTTGGAGGCCCTAGAGCTAAAGGTGCCGGTTCTGGGGGTACTACTGCTGGTGGCGCTGGAGCTGGAGGTTCTGGAGCTGCTGCGGGTGCTAGCGCTAAAGGTTCTAGAGCTGTTGGAGGTGTTGGCGTTGGTGGCGCTGGAGCTGGAGGTTCTGGAGCTGCTGTCGGTGCTGGCGCTGGAGGTTCTAGAGCTGTTGGAGGTGCTAGCGCTGGGTGGCGCTGGAGCTGGAGGTTGTGGAGCTGTTGGAGGTGGTGGCGCTGGTGGCGCCGGAGCTGGAGGTTCTGGAGCTGCTGCGGGTACTGGCGTTGGAGGTTCTGGAGCTGCAGGAGGTGCTGGAGCTGCTGGTGCTCGTGGCGCTGCGCCGCCGCGACTGTTCTTCGCTCCGCCGTCACCTTCGTCTCTACAACCGCCTGGCTCCGTGCTACACCAGGCTCTTAGCCTCCCGTCTTCTACTAGTCTTCCGTTACAGCCTGGCTCACCGCTGCCTACTCCTTCTCCTTACACTGAGCTAACAGGCAGTCTTGCTGAGCGTCGTGAGCCTGTGTCTCATCCTGTCTCGCCTGTTCGCACTGCACGCACTGGTCGCACTGGTCGTCGTGTTCCTCGTGAGCGTCCGCCGGCTGTCCCTGGCACACACCTCATGGCCCTGCGTCCTTCCTCTGCTCCGCAGCGTGTTCCCCTGCCGTCTCCTCCTGAGTCTTCTCTGCCTGTCGTTGCCAACCCTGAGTCTGACCGCGCTCGTGCTACTCACCCTACTGTCACGCGTCTGCTAGCCACAGTTGTCACTGAGCCGTCGTTTGAGTCTGCTGCTGCGTATGCCTTAGTCGCTCAGCTTGTTGACTTTGCTGCTGCCTGTTGTCTAGACTACGCCGCTAGTCTTGTTGCTGAGTCTAAGTCTGTCTGTCCTCTGTCCGTCAAGGGTGAGTCTGTTTTTGGCACAAATGTCCTTGAGGACAGGCAGGAGGACCTTGAGTGTCTTGCAGCCGCTGCGCCTCATCTCGTGTCCATGCTGCTTGGCCCTGAGGGAGACCCGGATGCTCCAAACATCCCGACCCCGCGCTCTTACGCTGAGGCGATCGCGGGTGAGTACTCCTCTAAGTGGCAGACAGCCATGGACGCATAGATGGCATCCTGGAAGTCCATAGGCACTTACGTTGACGAGGTTCCCCCTCCTCGGGCGAACATCGTCGATGGCATGTGGATTTTCAGGGTGAAGCGGCCGCCAGGTTCTCCGCCTGTCTTCAAGGCTCGTTACGTTGCTCGAGGTTTCAGCCTGCGAGAGGGAGTTGAAATCTTCCAGACCTTCTCCCCGACCCCGAAGATGACCACTCTTTGGGTGCTGCTGCACGTTGCCGCTCAGCGTCACTACGAGCTTCACTCTCTTGACTTCAGCACAGCTTTCTTACAGGGCAGCTTGCACGAGGAGATCTGGCTGCGCCGCCCTCCTGGCTTGACTGGGTCGTTACCTCCTGGTACCCAGTGGAGCCTCCGGCGGCCGGTCTACGGTCTCCGCCAGGCGCCACGTGAGTGGCATGAGATACTGAGGACGACACTTGCTGCTCTTGGGTTTGCTCCGTCGACTGTTGACCCGTCGCTGTTTCTGCGCACCGACACTTCACTGCCGCCGTTCTACATCCTCGTGTATGTCGACGACTTGGTCTTTGCCACTGCTGACACTGAGGCTCTCGCCCTGGTGAAGTCGGAGCTGCAGAAGAGACACACGCGCATAGACCTGGGTGAGCTGCGCAGTTACCTTGGCTTGCAGATCACCCGGGACAGAGCACGCCGCACCATCACACTGACTCAGTCACACATGGTGCAGTAGGTCCTTCAGTGCTTCGGCTTCACCTGGTCCTCGGCACAGGCCACTCCTCTGGCTACAAGTCACTCGCTCTGAGCTCCACCTTCGGACGAGTCCGTAGAGCCGAGTGGTCCTTACCCAGAGCTTGTGGGCTGCCTCATGTACCTGATGACCTGCACTCGTCCTGACCTTGCGTACCCTCTTGGCCTTCTGGCTCACCACGTGGCTCCTGGTAGGCACCAAAAGGTGCACATGGATGCTGCTGAGAGGGTACTGCGCTACTTGTGTAGTACATCGGGCATGGGGCTCGTGCTTGGAGGGCGGAGCCTAGTTGTCCTCACTGGGCACTCGGACGCTTCTTGGGTTGACGACCTGGCTACGCAGCGGTCGTCAAAGGGTTACACCTTCAGCCTTGGCTCTGGCTCTGTTTCTTGGCTGTCTACACGCTCGTCCTCTGTTCTCGGCTCCGGTTGTGAGGCTGAGATCTACGCCACAACCATGGCTGCATAGGAGCTACGCTGGCTCACCTACCTGCTGACCGGCCTAGGAGAGCGGCCTCGTTCTCCTCCAGTGCTGTACGTAGACAACAAGGCCTTCATTGCCTTGTGTCAAGAGCACAGACTGGAGCACAGAACGAAGCACATCGCTCTGCGTTACTTCCTCGCTCGAGAGTTGCAGTAGCGTAGTCAGCTTCGTCTTGCTCACGTAGCCACTCGGGCCAACACTGCTGATATATTCACCAAGGCACTTACGTCTGGTAATCATCAGCGTTTTTGTACTTTGTTAGGTCTTGTGCGCACATTTCCTCACTTGCTGTAGACTTTGCTTGTACTGTGATCTATATATGTACCTGCATGCTTGCTCTGCTAGGTAGAGATCACTGTGCTATTGTTGTTGCATATATACCTCTGCATGTGAACTGGCCTTGTGGCCTTTGCTTGTGCTCAATGTGTGTGGTGACGTTGTGATCCACCCTGAGCTTGCTTTGCTTCTCTTGACTGGTCTTGTGACCCCTTGTGTCAAACTCATATGCTATAGTCTATCTAGGCTATAGTGGGGTAGACACTATAGGGTACAACACTTCTAGGTTTCCTACTTGTACCCACATGTTTCCTAGTCAACCATTCCTCATTCTTCACATGGTATCAGAGCGGGTTCCCCAGTGGGACCGTTTCTTCCTAGGGCCCACCTTCGGAAAACTTTTTTTTAGCCTGCCCTAAGCGCGCTTCACGTCCTGCCCTAAAATTTCGCGGCCCCTTAGTGGCCTGCCCCTTAACGGCCCCTTAGCGGCCCCTTCGCGGCCCCCCTTTTAGTGGCCCCTTCACGGCCCCTTTAGCGGCCCCTTTGAGGCCCCTTAGCGGCCCCTTCGCGGCCCCTTTGCGGCCTCTTAGCGGCCCCTTCGCGACCCCTTTGCGGCCCCTTAGCGGCCCCTTCGCGGCCCCTTAGCGGCCCCTTCGCGGCCCCCTTTGCGGCCCCTTCGCTGCCCCTTCGCGGCCCCCCTTAGCGGCCCCTTCGCTGCCCCTTCGCGGCCCCTTAGCGGCCCCTTCGCGGCCCCTTAGCGCCCCTTAGCGCCCCTTAGCGGCCCCTTCGCGGCCCCTTAGCGCCCCCTTCGCGGCCCCTTTGCGGCCCCGCCCCGTTGCCCGTAGCGGCCCCGCCCCGTCGCCAGTTGCGGCCCCGCCCCGTCGCCACCCGGATGTCGCCCCTGCCTCGTCGCAACGCCTCAGCGGGACCCGCGCGTCGCCCCTGCCTCGTCGCGACGCCCCTGCGGGACCCGCGAGGTGCGGCTCCTACGCGTCGCGACGCCCCAACGGGACCCGGGCGTCGCCCCCCGCTCGTCGCGACGCCCCTGCGGGACGCGCGCGGCGTCGCCCCTGCCTGCCGCGGCGCCCTGCCCTAACCCGCGCCTAACATGCAGCAGCCGCCCCTGGCCCCTGGAGCAGCCGCCCTTGCAGCAACCGCCCCTGCAGCAGCCGCCCCTGGCCCCTGGAGCAACCGCCCCTGCAGCAGCCGCCCCTGCAGCAGCTGCCCCTGCAGCAGCCGCCCCTGGACCTCCCCTAGCCCCTGGAGTAGCCGCCCCTGCAGCAGCCGCCCCTGGCCCCTGGAGCAGCCGCCTCTGGCCTCTGGAGCAGCCGCCCCTGCAGCAGCCGCCCCTGGCCCCTGGAGAAGCCGCCTCTAGCCTCTGGAGCAGCCGCCCCTAGCCACTGGAGCAGCCGCCCCTGCAGCAGCCGCCCCTGGCCCCTGGGGCAGCCGCCCCTGCAGCAGCCGCCCCTGGCCCCTGGAGTAGCCGCCCCTGCAGCAACCGCCCCTTCAGCAGCTGCCCCTGCAGCAGCCGCCCCTGGACCTTTGCAGCCGCCCGTGGCCCCTGGAGCAGCCGCCCCTGGCCCCTGGAGCAGCCGCCCCTGCAGCAGCCGCCCCTGGCCACTGGAGCAGCCGCCCCTGCAGCAGCCGCCCCTGGCCCCTGGGGCAGCCGCCACTGCAGCAGCCACCCCTGGCCCCTGGAGCAGCCGCCCCTGTAGCAACCGCCCCTGCAGCAGCTGCCCCTGCAGCAGCCGCTCCTGGACCTCTGCACCCGCCCCTGGCCCCTGGAGCAGCCGCCCATGCAGCAGCCGCCCCTGGCCTCTGGAGCAGCCGCCCCTGAAGCAGCCGCCCCTGGCCTTGGAGCAGCCGCCCCTGCAGCAGCCGCCCCTGGCCCCTGGAGCAGCCGCCCCTGCAGCAGCCGCCCCTGGCCCCTAGAGCAGCCGCCCCTGGAGCAGCCGCCCCTGCAGCTGTCGCGGAGCCCTCGCCCTGCAGTGGTAGCGGCCTCACCATTGCCACTGTCGCCTGCCCTTCTCGCCACTGGTGAGTACTGCCCTGCCCGTACTGCGCTTACTGCTGCTCTTGCTGCTACTGCTCTTTCTACTGCTACTGCTGCTCCTGGTGTGGCCAGATGCAGCTCCAGCGCCGTCCACGTGAGTCCCTCACGCCCCAACAGCTACGTGAGTGGTACGCTAGTTGGGGTTGTAGGGGTGGCCGCGCTGCTACTGCTGCTACTGCGGCTACTACTGCTATTGCTGCTCCTGGCGGTGGCCAGATGCAGCTCCAGCGACGTCCGTGTGAGTTCCTGATGCCCCAGCAGCTTCGTGAGTGGTACGCTAGTTGGGGTTGTTGGGGTGGCCGTAGTGGGAGTCGTCCTGGAGTGAGTAGTTCGGGAGCTTCTTGTAGTGGCCAGGTGCAGCTACAGCATCGTCTGCGCGCGGTCCTTTCGCCCCAGACGCTTCGTGAGTGGTACGCTCAGGGTGGAGGGTCACGGGGTACTGCTCGCTGCTCGTACGTCATTCGCACTGGTGCTCGGACTGGTCAGCCTTGCGGGACGTTTGGTCACACAGAGTCCCGCTGCTTTGCCCGTGTGAGCGACGCCTGGCGTACAGAGTTTGGCGACGCGGCTGAGCTCCCCGGCTGGGTGGAGCTGCTTAGGCAGAGGGTAGATATCTATGCTCTTGACTATGATGCTATCCTCACTGCCATGTATGCATTGCCTGCTAGTGCTGAGAGTGCCTATTACCTGTGTGTGCCGCCTGACCCCGGTATCCAGTCTGCTGCTCTAAGTACTGGTGAGGCTGCTGCTCTAGGTGCTGGTGAGGGTGCTGCTCTAAGTGCTCGTGAGTCTACTGCTCCAGGTGCTGGTGAGTCTACTCTCTCTGGTACTACGCCTACTACGGTCTTACACAACTTCACCCTTCACATCTACACACTGACTACTGAGTCTCCTTCGGTTACTGCGTCTGGTCAGGCAGCTGCGTCGGGTCAGGTGTTTGCTGCAGCGTCCAGGTCTGGTCCTGAGTCTGCCCCCTGCTCGTGTCGCCTTCTGTCTCACCACACCCTCCTCTGGCACCACCGCCTTGGTCACCCCTCCCTGCCTCGTCTCCGAGGCATGGCCTCCCGTGTCCTTGTCTCTGGTCTCCCCCAGTCCCTCCTTCCCCTTCCTCCGGGGCCAGCCCCTACCTGCGTTCCCTGCGTCGAGGGGCGGCAGCGCGCCGCGCCTCACTCCTCCGAGTTTCCGCCGACAGAGGCTCCGCTGCACACTCTTCACATGGACGTGTGGGGCCCAGCCCGCGTCCGTGGACAGGGTCACTAGCGTTACTTCCTCCTGGTGGTTGACGACTACTCGCGTTACACCACAGTCTTCCCCTTGCGCACCAAGGGTGAGGTCACTGGGGTGTTGATCGACTGGATCCGCGCTGCTCGTCTCCAGCTCAGAGAGAGTTTCAGCTCGGACTTTCCTAATCTGCGTCTACACTCCGACAGAGGTGGAGAGTTTTCCTCTGTTGACTCTGGTGCTGCTGGGGATGCTGAGCCTGCGGGTGCCGGGTCTGGGGGTGCTGAGCGTGAGCGTGCAAAGCCTGGGGGTGCTGGGCCTTGGGGTGCTGAGCCTTGGGGTGCTGATTCTGGAAGTGCTGAGCCTGGGGCTGCTGAGTCTGGGGGTGCTGAGCCTAGGGGTGCTGGGCTTGCTCGAGTGGAGCCTGGTGGTGCTGGGCCTGGAGGTCCTTCGCGTGCTTCGTCCCGGCGGGAGCTACCCTCTCCCCAGGAGCTGCGTGAGTGGTTTGCTCGCCGCTGGAGTCGTGCTGCTGGAGCTGGTGGTGCTACTGGTGCTGGAGGTTCTGCGGCTGCTGGAGGTTTTGGAGCCACGGGTCCCGGAGGTGCTCGTACCGGCGGTACTGGAGCTGCTGGGCCTGGCGGTGGTGCTGGTGCTGAAGCTGGAGGTGCTGCTGGCGTCGGTGCTGCTGGACGGGCTACTAGAGCTGGTGCTGCTGCGTCTTCTGGTGGTTCTGTTGGAGCTGGAGGTGTTGGCGCTGGGGGTGCTGCTGGAGCTGGTGCTTCTGGGGGTGCTGGAGTTGGTACTGCTGGAGCTACTGGGGGTGCTGCTGGAGCTGGTGGTGCTGCTGGCGTCGGTGCTGACGCTGGGGGTGCTCGTGCTGTCCCTGCTAGTTCTGGAGGCGCTGCACGGCCGCGGTCGTACTTCGTTCCGCTCCTTAAGCAGGTTCTTGGTCTTCAGCCTTCTTCTGGTCCTGCTCCTTCCTTCGAGTGTCCACCGCCCGTCCAGTCCAAGTCAACGTTACAGCTGGCCTCCCCGCTACCTGCTCCTTCTCCTTACACTGGTCCTACTGGAGGTCTTGCTGAGCGTCGTGAGCATGCGTCTCGTCCTGCGTTGCCTGTTTGTGTTGCTCGCACTGGTCGTCGTGTTCCGCGTCAGCGTCCTCTTGCAGTCCCAGGCACGCACCAGATGGCACTGCGTCCTTCCACTGCCCCACTGCGTGCCCCTTTGCCGTCTCCTCCTGAGTCCTCTCTTCCTGCCCTTGCTGACCCGGAGTCGGACTCCCTTCGTACTGCCAGTCCTACTATCACTCGTTCCTGGCTACTATTGTCACTGACCCTTCCTTTGAGTCCACTGCTACGTCTGCTTTAGTTGCTGAGCTTGTCGACTTCGCTGCTCACTGTCGTCTAGACTACGCTGCTAGTCTTGTTGCTGAGTCTGAGTCTGTCTGTCCTCCGTCCGTCGGGGGTGAGTGTGCTCTTAGCACAGACGTCCTTGAGGATAGGCAGGAGGAGTTCCAGTGTTTTGCTGCTACTTTACCGCATCTCGTGTCCATGCTGATTGCCCCTGAGGGAGACCCGGATGCACTTGACATCCCGACTCCGCGCTCTTACGCGGAGGCGATAGAGGGTCCCTACTCCTCTCAGTGGCAGTCTGCCATGGACGCAGAGATGGCTTCCTTGAAGGTTAACACACACCTACGTCGACGAGGTTCCCCCACCTGGGGCGAACATCGTTAGTGGCATGTGGATTTTCAGGGTGAAGCGGCCACCGGGTTCTCCGCCTGTCTTCAAGGCACGTTGCGTGGCTCGAGGCTTTAGTTAGCGGCAGGGAGTTGACTACTTTCAGACCTTCTCCCCCACCCCGAAGATGACCACTCTTCGGGTGCTACTGCACATAGCCGCTCAGCGCGACTACGAGCTTCACTCTCTTGACTTCAGCACTGCTTTCCTACAGGGCAGCATGCACGAGGAGATCTGGCTGCGCCACCCACCTGGCTTCACTGGGTGGTTTCCTCCTGGTACCTAGTGGAGCCTCCGGCGGCCAGTCTACAGTCTACGCCAGGCGCCTCGTGAGTGGCACGACATATTGAGGACTACACTTGTGGCTCTTGGGTTTGCTCCTTCTACTGCCGACCCGTCGCTGTTTCTACGCACTGACACCTCTTTGCCCCCGTTCTACATCCTCGTGTACGTCGACGACTTGGTCTTTGCTACCGCTGACACTGCTGGACTCGCCCACTTGAAGTACGAGCTGCAGAAGAGACACACGTGCACAGACCTGGGTGAACTGCGCAGCTACCTTGGCTTGCAGATCACCCGGGACAGAGCACGCCGCACCATCACCCTGACTCAGTCACACATGGTGCAGCAGGTCCTTCAGCGCTTCGACTTCACGTACTCTTCGCCTCAGGCCACTCCTCTGTCTACTCGCCACTCGCTCTCAGCTCTGCCTTCGGATGAGTACGTAGAGCCGAGTGGCCCATACCCAGAGCTTGTTGGCTGCCTCATGTACCTGATGACCTGCACTCGTCCTGACCTAGCATACCCTCTTAGCATCTTGGCACGCTATGTTGCTCCTGGGAGACATCAACCAGAGCACATGGCTGCTGTGAAGAGGGTGTTGCACTACTTGTGCAGTACGTCAGGCATGAGGCTCGTGCTTGGAGGGCGGAGTTTAGTGGTCCTCACTGGTCACGCAGACGCTTCTTGGGCTGACGACTTGGCTACGCAGCGGTCGTCACAGGGTTACACCTTCAGCCTTGGTTCCGGCTCTGTTTTTTGGCGGTCTACCCGCTCGTCTTCTGTTCTCGGCTCCATCTGTGAGGCCGAGATCTACGCTGGGGCCATAGCTGCACAGGAGTTACGCTGGCTGACCTACCTGCTGACCGACCTGGGAGAGCCACCTCGTTCTCCTCCAGTTCTGTACGTAGACAACAAGGCCATGCTGGCCTTGTGTCAGGAGCACAGACTGGAGCACAGAACGAAGCACATTGCTCTTCGCTACTTCCTTGCTCGTGAGCTGTAGTAGCGTGGTCAGCTGCGTCTTGCTTACGTGGCCTCTCAGGCCAACACTGCTGATATCTTTACCAAGGCACTTCAGTCTTGTGATCATCAGCGCTTTTGTACGATGCAAGGTCTTGTGCCTACTTGGCCTCACTTGCTTACTTCTTGACCTTGCTTGTACAGTGCTCTATATATACCTGAACTTGCTTGTTTACCTTTATATATATGATCCTGCATGTGAACTGGCCTTGTGGCCTTGAACTTGTGCTCGGAATGTGTGGTGACGTTGTGATCCACCCAGAGCTTGCTGTGCTTTGCTTGACTGGTCTTGTGATCTCTTGTTCTCCCCCACTTTGCCTATGGGGGTGTGTCAAACTCATATGCTATAGTCTTTCTAGTCTGTAGTGGGGTAGATACTATAGGGTACAACACTTCTAGGTTTGCTACTTGTACCCACATGTTTCCTAGTCAACCATTCCTCATTCTTCACACCTTGTTCTCCCTCACTTTGCCTATGGGGGTGTGTCAAAGTATATGCATGCTATATATGTGTAGGCTGTGGTGGGGCAGCCAATATGGGGTACAGCCCCGTTTAGGGTTTCATAATTGTACCCAACTCTTCCATAGTGCATTCATTCTTGTCTCTAGTTTCTAACACGAAGGAGTTTATGAAGGTTCTCTTCCCTCTGGAGAAGTGGAAGGGGAGTCAACGGTGGTCGGAGCGGTTTCGGAAGCGCTTGAATCTAAGCGTCCGCATGAAGTCAAGGGTTGCACTGAAAACTGCCGATCGTAAGATTCTATTTGCATCCGGCATTCATTTGTGCTTATCCAGGAGTTGTACTTACTGCAACCGTATGTTTCGCCGTGTCTCCCACCGTCTTGTAGATGTTGTAGAGCAGTGCCGGAGTTTTTGGCAGTTGGTCCGAGACAAGCAACGCGAACGCGGCATCGAGACCACGTGGATCATCAACGCCAACCAGACTCCTCTCTGGCTGGAGATGCCCGCCACCACGACCGTTGAACAAGCAGGCGTTTGCTCGGTGCCCATTAGGAGTTCCAGGTACCAGAAGGAGCGCGTGACCGTGATGTTGGCCTGCACGGGGGACGGTGCCAAGCTCAAGCCGTGGGTTTTTTTTTAGAGGAAGACGCTGCCGAAGGGCGACTTTCCGCCTGGTAAGTGATGTTTTTTAGATGTGTGTCATACACGTTTTTCTTTGCCGTTTCATTAATTTCTTGTTTCACATCCCGATGTTTACTGTGCAGATGTTGTCGTGGCGTGCCATGAGAACGGGTGGATGGACTCCGCGGGCGTCATTCGCTGGCTCGAGGAGTGTGTCAAGCCGTTCTTGAAGCCGTCTTTCGGTAGGCACTCCAAGAGCTCCATGTTGGTTCTAGACTCCTACCGCGGGCACCTCACCAAAGGGGGTGAAGGAGAAGTTACGCGAGATGAAATGCGTGCCGGCGATCATCCCGTCGGGCTGTACGGGGGAGATTCAGCCCCTCGACGTCTCCGTCAACAGGAGCTTCAAGGCCTCCGTCCGTCAGCACTACCAGAAGTGGTTTCAAGAGGAGGGGCAAGAACAGCTGACTAAAGTAGGTACGGAATTGAACAGGTTTCTGTTTATCCACTGTAATAAAACCACCCCTAGTTTTTGCCTATTCACGTGATCTAATCACCATTGTTTCTTTGTGTTTTAGGGAATCTCAAGAAGCCGCCACCTAAAGTGGTCCTGCGGTGGATCTCGCGGGCCTGGAGGGCAGAGCCCGCTGACCTCATCAAGCGGGCATTCCTCACCTGTGGCATTAGCAACGCGCTTGACGGCAGCGAGGACAGCCTCGCCGTGGCGCACAGGCGGACCCAACTGACCGTGGAAGTGGATGTTGACGACGACATCATCGTCGATGGCTTCTTCGGCAACAACTGCCAGGAGCCTGAGTCTGACGAGGAGGAGTAGATTTCTGGTAGTTGGGTCCTTGGTAGAAAGGCCTTTGTAAACGCCTGTGAATTGAGTTCGAAGTAGGGTACCGTAGTTGTAATCCTTGGTGCTAAATTTCTAATGAAATGCTTCGAGAGATGTTCATTGTAAGTGTTTTGCTAAAAAATAGAAAAAATGTATAAAGGTGTGCGCTTATATTAAGTACGGGAAAAAAATGGGGTGCACTTATTATCAAGGAACGGCCATAAGCGCCATGCTCCAAATATAGGAGCCGGCGCCTTTAATCGGACGGCGCCTATATCCGGGGCCATACGGTACAGCAAAGCATAGAGCAGCTGGAAATATGGTATACAGAAACCAACAGCCCAAAGGCGTACGTAGGAAACACGTTATTTCTTTATCAACTGATAACTTCAAGTCGCTTTGGCCCGAATTTCCAGCTGTGCAAACGACTTGGCAATAGGGCTCCATATTGGTATCAGGCTGAGCAGAAAAAACGGAGTGGGAACAAAACGTTTTGCTAAAAATTAGACAAATCAGCCATTTTATGCCATTTTACACTACAAATCTAGTAAAATTTCCTCTTTCTTGACACCAAATTGCTGAAAAATCAGCCCCAGTTCTAAAAAAGGTATGAAATCTCAGTCTTTTTTACCTTCTAAGGCCCTGCTTGGCAACCTCAACTCGTCCAGGTTGGCAACATTGACAATACGTCACGTGCCAACGGTGTTGTTATTACTGAAGGATCGTAGTGTCACAAAGTAGGAAACTAGAATGACTAGAAACAGGACAGTACAAGGTTTGTGTAGGCAAAACCTAACAATACTGTACCCCATAAGGAGTGCCCCACTACAGCCTACAATATAGTTCTGACACACCCCCATAGGCAAAGTGGGGGACAAGCAAGAAAACAGGGCAAGGTCAAGCTCAGGGTGGATCACGACGTCACCACGCATTCTGAGCACAAGTACAAGGCCACAAGGCCAGTCACATGCATGGTTATAAATCAAGGTGAACAAGCAAGACACTGATCTCAACCTAGCAAGGGTAAGCATGCAGGTGCAGGTATATATAGATCACAGTACAAGCAAAGTCAAGAGGTGAGCAAGTGAGGCCAGGTAGGCACAAGACCTAACATAGTACAAAAGCGCTGATGATCACAAGGCTGAAGTGCCTTGGTAAAGATATCAGAAGTGTTGGCCCGAGTGGCCACATAAGCAAGACAAAGCTGACCACGCTGCTGCAACTCTCGAGCAAGGAAGTAGCGCAGAGCAATGTGCTTCGTTCTGTGCTCCAGTCTGTGCTCCTGACACAAGGCAAGCATGGCCTTGTTGTCGATGTACAGATCTGGAGGAGAACGAGGCACCTCAACCAAGTCGGTTAGCAGGTAGGTGAGCTAGCGTAACTGGTTTGCAGCCATGGCCCCAGCGTAGATCTCAGCCTCACAATTGGAGCTGAGAACAAAAGACGAGCGGGTAGACTGCGAAGAAACAGAGCCGGAACCAAGGCTGAAGGTGTAACCTTGTGACGACCGGGGCGTAGCCAAGTCGTCAACCCAAGAAGCGTCTGCGTGACCAGTGAGGACAACTCGAGCCCGTCCTCCAAGCACGAACCCCATGCGCGACGTACTCCACAGGTAGCGCAACACCCTCTTAGCTGCATCCATGTGCTCTGGTCGGTATCTCCCAGGAGCAACATAGCGTGACAAGATGCTAAGAAGGTATGCCAGGTCAGGTCGAGTGCAGGTCATCAGGTACATGAGGCAGCCCACAAGCTCTGGGTGCGGGCCACTCCTGCTGAAGGACCTGCTGCACCATGTGTGACTGAGTCAAGGTAATGGTGCGGCGTGCTCTGTCCCGGGTGATCTGCAATCCAAGATAGCTGCGCAGCTCACCCAGGTCTGTGCACGTGTGTCTCTTCTGCAGCTCTGACTACACGTGGGCTAGTCCAGCAGTGTTAGCAGCAGCAAAGACCAAGTTGTCGATGTACACGAGGATGTAGAACGGCGGCAGAGTAGTGTCGATGCGGAGAAACAGCGACGGGTCAGCAGTGAAAGGAGCAAACCCAAGAGCCGCAAGTGTAGTCCTCATTGTGTCGTGCCACTCATGGGGCGCCTGAAAGAGACCGTAGACTGGCCGCCGGAGGCTCCACTGGGTACCAGGAGGAAACCACCCAGTGAAGCCAGGTGGGCGGCGCAGCCAGATCTCCTCGTGCAGGCTGCCCTGTAGGAAGTGTGTGCTGAAGTCAAGAGAGTGAAGCTCATAGTCACGCTGAGCAGCAACGTGCAGCAGTACCCGAATAGTGGTCATCTTCGGGGTGGGAGAGAAGGTCTGTAATTAGTCAACTCCCTGCCGCTGACTGAAGCCTCGAGCCACGTAACGTGCCTTGAAGACAGGCGGAGAACACGGCGACCGCTTCACCATGAAAATCCACATACCATTGACAATGTTCGCCCCAGGTGGGGGAACCTTGTCAACGTAGGTGCCTGTGGACTTCCAGGAAGCCATCTCTGCGTCCATGGCTGTCTGCCACTGAGAGGAGTAGGGACCCTCTATGGCCTCTGCGTAAGAGCGCGGGGTCGGGATGTCTGGTGCATCCGGGTCTCCCTCGGGGGCAAGCAGCATGGACATGAGATGAGGTAAAGTAGCAGCAAAACACTAGAACTCCTCCTGCCTATCCTCAAGGACGTCCGTGGTAAGAGCACACTCACCCCCGACAAACGGAGGACAGACAAGCTCAAACTCAGCAACAAGATTAGCGGCGTTGTCTAGACAACAGCGAGCAGCAAAGTTGACAAGCTCAGCAACTAAGGCAAACGCAGCAGTGGACTGAAAGGAAGGGTCAGTGACAACACTGGCCAGGAGACGCGTGACAGTAGGACTAACAGCACGAAGGGAGCCACACTCCAGGTCAGCAAGGGCAGGAAGAGAGGACTCAGGAGGAGACGACGGAGGGACACGCTGCGGAGGAGTGGAAGGACGTAGAGCCATCTGGTGCGTGCCAGGGACAGGAAGAGGACGCTGACGTGAACCACGAAGACTAGTGCGAGCAACACGAACAGGCGATGCAGGACGAGACTCAGGGTCACGACTCTCCGTAAGACCTCCGGTAGGACTAGTGTAAGGAGATGGAGCAGGCAGTGGGGAGGCGGGCTGTAACTGTGACTGCGAATGGACAGGCGGTGGACACTCTAAGGGAGGAGGAGGACCAATAGAAGGCGGGAGACCAAGAACCTGCTCAAGGAGCAGAACGAAGTACGGCCGCGGCCGCGCAGCGCCTCAGAACCAGCAGGGACAGCACCAGCACTCCTAGCGTCAGCTCCAACTCCAGCAGCACCACCAGCTCCAGCAGCACCTCCAGCAGCTCCAGTAGCGCCAACTCCAGCCCCCCTAGGAGCACCGGCTCCACCAGCACCTCCAACGCCAGCACCTCCAGCAGCTCCAGCTCCTGCAGGACTACCAAAAGCCCCAACAGCTCTAGAAGCGCCAGCCCTAGTACCTCCAACAGCACGTGCTCTAGCAGCACCGCCAGCTCCAGCCCCTCCAGCAGCTCCAGCTCCAGCAGCACCACCAGGCCCAGCAGCTCCAGTACCTCCAGTACGAGCACCTCCGGGACCAGTGGCTCCAGAACCCCTAGCAGCTCCAGAAGCAGCAGGACCTCCAGCGCCCGTAGCATCACCAGCTCCTGCAGCACGGCTCCAGCGCCAAGCAAACCACTCGGGTGCTGTGGAGAGAGTGGCTCCCGCCGGGACGAAGCACCCGAAGGACCTCCAGGCTCAGCACCTCCAGACTCCACACGCAAGGAAGAGCGGTGGGGGGGGGGAGGGGGGCAGTGTGGAAGGGGAAGAGACGGTAGTAAGGAATTGACTCGTCAAACGTGACGTCCAGAGAGGACAGAACACGGCGCGAGGTAGGGTGGTAAAACTACCAACCAGGCGCGTCATGGGGGGAAGCCAAGGAAGACGCAGGGAACAGCACGGGAGGAGAGCTTGTCCGCAGACAAGTCGCAGACGAAAGCTTGAGATCCCCAGACACGGAACGCAGACGCATCGCCAACCTTCCCCGTCCACCGCAGAGTAGGTGTAGTCTCCGGCATGGAGACCCGGGGCTGGAGGTTGAGCTGATGCGCCGCGTACTGAACCGCGAACGACCACAGAAAATGGGGAGCAGCCGCATGGATCATGGACGTACGAGCGACGTCCATGACCATGCCAATGCGGCGCTCAGCAATCCCATTTTGCTGCGGAGAGGCCGGAAGCGTGAACGTCTGGCGGATGCCCTCCGCACGACCGAAGGCTCTCAGAAGGTCGGAGGAAAACTCTCCACCTCTGTTGGAGTCTAGACGCAGCACAGGAAGGTCCGAGCCGAAGCTCTCGCTGAGCTGACGATGGGCAGCGCGGATCCAGTCGATCACCACCCTAGTGACCTCACCCTTGCGGCGCAAGGGGAAGACGATGGTGTAGCGCGAGTAGTCGTCAACGACCAGCAAAAAGTATCGCTCGTGACCCTGTCCACGGACGCGGGCTGGGCCCCACATGTCCATGTGAAGAGTCTGCAGGGGAGCTTCCGTCAGAGGAAACTCGGAGGAGTGAGGAGCGGCGCGCTGCCGCCCCTTGACGCAAGGAATGCAGGTAGGGGTAGGCCGCGGGAGAAGGGGAGGGAGAGACCGGGGAAGACCAGTGACAAGGACACGGGAGGCCATGCCTCGGAGACGAGGCAGGGAGGGGTGACCAAGGCGGTGGTGCCCGAGGAGAGTCTGGTGAGACAGGAGGCGACAAGAGCAGGGGGCAGACTCAGGACCAGACGGGGACGCTGCAGCAAACATCTGACCCGACGCGGTCACCTAACTAGACTCAGCAACCGGAGGAGACACTGTAGTCAGGGTGTATAGGCTCGACCCACGCTGACGGGTGAACGTGGCCAAGTGCCGGCCTGTCTGAGTACACGAACCATGGGTCACCCGCTGACCTCCAGGAGTGAATTGGTCAACCCACGCGTCCTGAAGGTCAACTCCACTCACTAAGTTCGTGGAGAACGAGGGGAGGTGGAGGCCAGACAGAGAGCCAGACGGGACCACCGGACACGGCAGAAGCGTGGAGGAGTGTGCAAGGACCAGACCCCCAGAGGGGTCAGCCAGAGAGACTGCCTTTGGCTGACTGAGCGGCGAGAGTGTGGTGCAGTCGCGAAAGAAGGAGCGGGAAGCACCCGGGTCAAGGGTGAAAGTGTGCAAAGCTGCAGAAGGCGCTGTACCAGAGAGAGTAGACTCACCAGCAACCGGAGTAGTGGACTCACTAGCGCCTAGAGTAGCAGCCTCACAGGCACCTGGGGCAGGAGACGCACCAGCACTTAGAGCAGCAGCCTCACCAAGACCTAGAGTAGCAGAATCTCTACCTGCGTCAGGCGGCACACACAGGTAACAGGCACCCTCAGCACTAGTAGGCAATGCATACATGGCAGTGAGGATAGCATCATAGTCAAGAGCAAAGATATATACTCTCTGCCAAAGCAGCTCCAGCCAAGAGGGGAGCTCAGCCTCGCTGCCAAACTCTGTATGCCAGGCGTCGCCCAGACAGGAGAAGCAGCGGGACTCTGTGTGACCAGCCGTCGCGCAAGGCTGACCAGCCTGAGCACCTGTGCGAATGACATACGGGCAGCGAGCAGTACTCTGTGACCCTCTACTCTGAGCGTACCACTCACGAAGCTGCTGGGACGAAAGGATCTCGAGCGGACGCCGCTATAGCTGCACCTGGCCACTACAAGAAGCTCCCGAACGACCCGCTCCAGGGCGACTCCCACCACGGCCATCCCTACAACCCCAACTAGCGTGCCACTCACGAAGCTGCTGGGGCGAAAGGATCTCGCGCAGACGTCGCTGAAGCTGCACCTGGCCACTACAAGAAGCTCTCGAACGACCCGCTCCAGGGCGACTCCCACCACAGCCACCTCTACAATCCCAACTATCGTACCACTCACGAAGCTGCTGGGGCGTGAGGGACTTACGCGAACTTCGCTGGAGCTGCATCTAGCCACCGCCAGTAGCAGCAGGAGTGGCAGTGCACAGGTGGAACAGCACTAGCCGCAGGGCAGAGCAGCGCGGCTCAGTAGGGCAGGGCGGCGCGGCTTGGCCGAGCGGCGCGGCTCGTCTGGGCGGCGCGGCTCGGCTGGAAGGCACGCGCGGCAGCACGCTGGTAAGGCAGGCACGCGGGCAGTGTGGGTAGGGCAGGTGCTCACCAGAGGCGGGTAGGGCAGATGCCACTGGCGGCGGTTGGCAAGCGCCAACGGGCACGAGTAGGGCAGGTCCGGTGCTCGACGGTTGGCTGCAGGGGCTCGACGGGCGGCTGCAGCGGTGCCGCGACGGCGGCTACGACGAGGTCGCGACGACGGCTGCAAGTACAACGGCGACTACGACTGGGCAGGGCCACGACGGCGGCAACGGCGGGGCAGGGCCACGATAGTGGCTACGGCGGGGCCGCGACGGCGGCTGTAGACGCGAAGGCGGCAGGGCAGGGCAGGGGCGGCCGCCCCAAGGGCGGGCGCGGGGTGGGGGAGGGCGCGGGCGGGCCGCAGATGAGGCAGGGCGCAGCGGCCAGGGGGAGGGGGGGCGGGGTGCTGCGACGAGCAGGGACGGCGCCTAGGGGGCGCCGCGACGAGCAGGGGCGATGCCGCGCGGGTCCCACAACGGCGTCGCGAGCAGGGGCGACGTCGCGCGGGTCCCGTAGGGGCGTCGCGGGGTCCAGCGACAGCATCGCGGGGTCCAAGGGCGAATTCGCGGAGTCCAGGGGCAGCGCCGCGGGGTCTAGGGGCGGCTTCGCAGGTGCAGGGCAGGCCCGCGCGCTGCCGACAGGGCGGGGCGACGGGCAGGCGCTCGAATGCGCGGGTAGGGCAGGCGCTAGAGGGCGCAGGTAGGGCAGGCGCTTGAGGGCGCGGGTAGGTAGGCGCAAGGTGCGTGACGGGGCAGGCAGGCACGGCAGTGCGCTTCGGGTAGGGCAGAAAAAAAGTTCGTAGTGGGCCCAAAAAAAAATGTTCCCACTAGGGAACCTACTCAGAAACCATATCACCAAGTAAGAAACGAGGATGACTAGAAACAGGACAGTACAAGGTTTGTATGGGCAAACCCTAACAATACTGTACCCCATAAGGAGTGCCCCACTACAGCCTACAATATAGTTCTGACACGTAGTGGATAGGATAAGCCTTTTAAGTATGTGAGAAGACTATGGAGTCTCTGTAATGACCTTGTTGATAAGGTTGAAAGAACAAGATAACTATAACACAGGAGTACATGAATATAAATAGCAATCCTAGCTAGCCATGTACTCTGAGGGGTACATTCCCTTATTAACTGGATTACATTGCTATAGTAACCACGACTATTGCCATTCTTGACAGTTACCACGTTGCATCTCGTAACTGCTACGTGCGGTTACTGGGTAGTTAAGGGTCACGACCGCTGACTGTCTTTGACTGTTGACCTTCGGGTAACCCTCGATCTTCCGCAAGCTCTATACGAGCTATTGCGATACTGATACAGTCGCGTTGCTTCGTTATGTAGTGACGCGAGAGTGGAGAGCCTTCGGGAATGTTTCCATAACCTTCTCGGTTATTCCAACACTCCCCTTCATTCCTGAAGGTGAGCCACGTGGGATTTCTTCGAGATCCCGCAGAGGTCGGTGCAGTGCTGGAACTTCTGACGTGGCAGTTTCTTGGTCAAGAAATATTGTGAGGATCTCGGATCGAGCTCAGAAAAGAGAGTTTGAATTGAATCATCCACCTGGGTACAACACGAGGCTATATATAGTCTCGACACAAGGCCACTTACCCAGGTGTTACGCGAATGTTCTGAGGGTCGCGAAGCGTCCTGAACAGAACCTTCTCGAACTCAGTAAAAAGCAATTTGGTGGAAACCGAATAGGCTTGAGTTCGGTACACGTAACCTGGTTAGGTGCTATAACTAAAATAAAATATAGGAATGCACCTAACTTAGGAAATCAAGAATGTCTATGCATGATAAATAAAACGCAAGCTAGATATAGCATAATAAAGTCCAGGCAAGCTAACAAAGCCATCATAAGCCGTTGTACTCTCAAACGTCCCCCCCTCAAAGTTGGGTGGCGTGAGATATACCCTGATTGACAAGATAGTCCTTGAGAGCACGGCGTGCGTTGCCCATATCAGCTTCTGCAACCCAACTGTCCTCAGTGGGGTCGTATCCCTTCGAGCGTATCAGGAACTTGAGGGTCTTGCCACTGCTGCATCGATGAGTGAGAACGCGCTCCACTTCGTACTCGGGTTCATCTTGTATGAGAACAGGTGGTGGTGGCGGTAGCTGCCATCCCTGGAACTGTTGGTTGGGGTCCTTGTAGGGTTTCAGTAGCTGGACATGGAAAGCGTTGTGAAGCTTCCACGTATCTGATAAGCGCAAGTGGAATGTTACTGGTGTCACCTGTGCCCCAACGAGAAAAGTACCAGAGAAGCGAGGCCAGAGTTTGGATGGGAGGTGAGACAGGTATAAGTTGCGCGTGTCAAGAAGCACCTGATCTCCGACTGCTACGGAGTGATCTCGTCGCTTTCGATCGGCATACTTCTTCTGGGAGGTCTGCATCGTGGTGAGACGTCGCTGAGTCTTCTCCCATAGTTGCTGCATGGTGGTGACCAAGTCGTGTGCGGCTTGGACATGTGCCAGTATGGTTGGCTACTGCGGTGTGAGTGGTTCCCGTCCGTAACACAGGAAGAAAGGAGTTTTCCCTGTGGCCGCATGTGAAGCGTCGTTGTAAGCGAACTCTAGGGTCGGTAACTATGTGTCCCAGTAACTGACGTCGTCTTTGGAAGCTGTGCGCAGTAACTGTTCAACCGCTTGATTGAGTCGCTCTGTCTGCCCGTCACTTTGTGGGTGGTATGCTGAGGACATCACAAGTTAAGTCCCCAATAATCCCATGAGCTCCTTCCAGAACTTACTCATGAATTTGGGGTCTCTGTCTGAGATGAGTGTAGCGGGGATGCCGTGGATGGTGATGATGCGCTCGAAGAAGAGGCGAGCAGTTGCTTCAGCTGGAGCTGTGGCGTTGGTCGGTATGAAGTGACCCATTTTGGAGAACTTATCGATTACTACGAGAATGGAATCGTGCCCCCGTGAGGTCGAAGGAAGTCCTGTGATGAAGTCGAGGCTAACGACCTGGCATGGCGGCTCCGGTATGGGTAGAGGCTGTAGTAACCCTACTTTTTTCTGCTTGTTGCTCTTCAACCGCTGGCATGTGTCGCATGAGGTGACAAACTGCTGCACGTCTGCTGCCATCCCGGGCCAGTAGTAATACTTCGCTATTCCCGCTAACGTCTTGTTGCTCCCGAAGTGTCCTGCGTATGGTACGTCATGAAACTCCTCCAATAGGATCTGTCGTAGCGGGGCATATTTCTGTACCCAAACATTTCCTGAACCCTTCGCTAAGTCTTTCTCCCACTATAACAGCTTCTTAGTCTGTGCTGTCGCGATTTCTGCGTCCACGGAGTACCCATGTTGGAATAGACCCCTGAGGAAAGGGTTCATCCCGTCGAGCTGGATGCCTGCTACATGTCCGGGGCGGCTCAACGCGTCTCCCTTGTTGTGTAGCCCGGGCTTGTAGACGATGTCGTATTGGAAGTGAGTTTCCAGGAAGTCCACCCACCGCACGTGTCGTCGTGAGAGCGTCGGGTGCGACTTCAGGTATTTGAGGCTGCAGTGGTCAGTATAAACTGTGGTTTTGGCTCCCTTTAGGTAACACCTCCACGCCTTGAAGACTACAACTATGGCTAAGGCTTCCTTGTCCTGGATGGGGTAGTTTAGTTCTGCTCCGTGTAGCTGTTTACTGAGGTAGGCGATAGGCTGTAAACCGTTCCCGTGATCCTGCATCAGTACTGCTTCGACTGCCTGGTCACTAGCGTCTGCTTCAACTACGTAATCTCTGTCTGGATCTGATAGGATGAGTTCTGGCGTTGTAGTCAGTGCTGTCTGTAGCTGTTCCATGGCTTGTTGATGAGGAGTATCCCATTTGAACGGTGTATCCTTTTTTCAGTAGGTCTGTCAGTGGCGTTGCTATCTTAGCGTATTGTGGCACAAACCTGTTGTAGTAGTTGGCAAAGCCTAGGAACTACTGCAACTCCTTCACGTTTTCCGGTACTTTCCATTTCTTGACGGCTTTGATTTTCCGCGGGTCCACGTGTACCCCCTCGGCACTCACTATGTGCTCAAAAACTGCACCTTCTTCAGTGCGAAGTCGCTCTTTGACAGCTTCACGTAGAATTTGTTTTTCCTGCAGGATCTCGAGCACCTTCCGTAGATGCTCCAAGTGCTCCTTCATATTCTTGGATTAGATGAGGATATCGTCCAGATACACTACTACGCACTCGTCTAGCAAGGGCCGCAGGATATGATTCATCTCCGCCTGAAACGTTGCTAGTGCGTTGCAGAGTCCGAACGGCATCACCAAGTATTCGTAGGAGCTGTATCTCGTACGGATCGCCGTTTTGTGGATCGATTTATCTGCCATCTTGATCTGCCAGTAACCCGACCGTAGGTCCAGCTTCAAAAAGACTGTTGCACCACGCAGTTGGTCCAGTAGGTCGTCGATGCGCGGTATGGGGTATTTGTTTTTAACTGTCTGTTTGTTTAGTGCGCGGTAGTCGATGCACATCCGCAAACTGCCGTCTGGTTTTGGAGTGAAGAGAACTGGTGCATCGTAGGGAGAGGTGGATGGGTGGATCAGTTGTCTGTCCAGTAGATACTCTATCTGTTTCTTCATGTCTGTTAGTTTGGTCAGACTCAGTCGGTATGGTGCTTGTGAGACGGGTTTTGCACCTGGTTCCTCCACGATTTCGTGCTCGTGGGTGCGTGCTGGAGGTATACATGCAGGTAGGTCGTCGACATTATATCCTTGTACTGCTCCAAGACCTTTTTCACTGCTGCAGGTAGCTCTGTGTTCGGTTTTTCTTCCTCTGCTGCTGCCATAACCTGTACTAGATAACCCGTGTTACTCTCGTTCACCGTCTGTTCAAACCGTGCCAGTGTCTTTTCAGGAACACTCCTTGTATCTGTCCTGCTTCGCAGCTCCACTCGTTTCCCGTTGTTGTAGATGCACGCCTTCCTGTTGGCCCAGTCGATCTCGGGGTTGAACCGCTTCAGGAAATCTCGCCCCAAGATGAAATCTGATCCCTTGATGTTCGTGGTCAGCAACGTCGGCTTCCACCTTAGTGCCCCTATGTGCAGCTGTAGTGATGCTTCGCCGTGGATGGGAAGTTTCATACCGTCCACCATCGTTGCCGCGAACTTGGTCTCCTCGGAAGGTTCCCCAATTTTCTCCAACATCCCGCGGTCACATATTGAGTGAGATGCACCGCTGTCCACTAGTGCATGGAGGCGTCCTCCTTTGCATAACACCTTGAGGAGTAGTGACTCCTGCTGCACTGAGTAGCCAAAGAGGGTCTCATTGATAGGATCATAGGGTACATCCTATTTCCTATACCTGACTCATTATTGTCCAACTTCACCTGGGGGGTAGGAGGATTTTTCCGAGGCTTGTACAACTTCTCATGAGCTTGGAATTTTCCTCTAAGCCTTTGCTGCTGTGTAGGCTTCACCCGTGGGCGACGGGGAGCCTTAACACTGGGTTGCAGGGAGAGAATATTAACTCCACTGAACGCACGACCCTTTTCTACGCTTCGTAGGACTTTGCCCAACTTCTCAGGTACCTGAATAATCTTTAAAGGCTTTTTCTTGGCCTCTAAATCTCCCCTGAATTTTTCAAAGGCTTGAAAACCACAAGAAGCAATATTTTTCGTTAGAGTATCTTTATAGGATACTTTTAACGAATTCTTATTTTTGTGGCTATTCGATAGGAGTTTCCCAATCGGTGCACAATCTTTTTTCGCGGAGCCTCCATTCGCCTCGGCGATTTCTCCAGATGCCAGCCGGTCGAGACGTTTTATGTTCGCGCCATCATTTTCTCCTTTTTTCACCCGCTCCGAAGTCGCCACGTCGTCGCCTTTTTCTGCTTTTCGGATCTTTACGCGATCGCCTGGTCGATCCGCGGCTACTGGCGATTCCCGTTTTTTGACTTCGAGGGTGCTCCACTGTTGCAGCCCAGCAGTGCCGCAAGTGCCTTCTTCAATTTGTAGCACGGCAAAATTTGATGCCCCGCTGCGTCGCAAAAATCGCATTTTGTCAGTTGCTGCTTCGCGTCGTATTTGTCGATATCCATCGGTTCGGCGAATGTGGGTGGTGTCGATCGCTCCGTGCTGAATGTATGGTTTGGCCCGTAACGTTGTGTTTTGGATTGACCACGAGTCAAAGTGTCGTATCGTAATTATTGTAGTTCATTGCAATGACCTGTCGGCAAATCTCCAATTTCAACCCTTCTGTGTACGCCTGGATTTTTTCGCCCTCGGTCAGGTCAGTGATGCGGGCGAACAGTTGCTCCATCTGCTGCGTGTACTGTGCTACACTCCCGTATTGCTTATGTCGGTGTATCTGCTGCCGCGCCATGTAGGTTGTATTAATTGGCTCGAAACGTTCGATGAGGTCTGCCCGAAATTGTGCCCACGTTTTCTCCCTGTGGGCCACGTCAGTGTAATAAATCCACTCGAGTGATGGTCCCTGCAATAGTGTTGCTGTGAGCCAAATTCGTGCTGCGTCGTGTGTAGTGTCAAATTATAATATTGTGTAGGCTATAGTGGGGTAGCCCACATGGGGTACACATTTCTAGGGTTGCATATTTGTATCACTCCCATTCCTTAGTCATTCTTCCTCGTTCTACTTTCCTCATGGTATCGAGCAGGTTCCCCCTTGGGAACTGTGCATAGGGCCCACCACATCGAGTTTCAATTTTTTTTTTTCCTGTCCGAAGCGCGCTCCGCCCGAGTCGCGCTCCGGGCTCTCACCTTGCCGAGCCGCCCTAGCGGCCCCCCTACGCCCTAGCGGCCCCTTCCCCTAGCGGCCCCGCCGCCCTTCGTTTCGGCCCCGCCGCCCTTTAGTGCGGCCCCGCCGCCCGTCACAGCGGCCCCGTCGCCCCGCATCGCGGCTCCGCGGCCCGTCTCCGCGGCCTCGCCGCCCGTCGCTGCGGCCCCGCCCCTAATCAGCGGCCCCGCCGCCCTTCTCCTCAGCGGCCCCGCCGCCCTGCTCAGCGGCCCTGCCGCCCTACTCAGCAGCCCCGCCGCCCTACTCCTCAGCGGCCCCGCCGCCCTACTCAGCGGCCCCGCTGCCCTACTCAGCGGCCCCGCCGCCCTTCTCCTCAGCAGCCCCGCCGCCCTACTCAGCGGCCCCGCCGCCCTTCTCCTCAGCGGCCCCACCGCCCTACTCAGCGGCCCCGCCGCCCTTCTCCTCAGCGGCCCCGCCGCCCTACTCAGCGGCCTCGCCGCCCTACTCAGCGGCCCTGCCGCCCTTCTCCTCAGCGGCCCCGCCGCCCTACTCAGCGGCCCCGCCGCCCTTCTCCTCAACGACCCCGCCGCCCTGCTCAGCGGCCCCGCCGCCCTACTCAGCGGCCCCGCCGCCCTTCCGCAGCGGCCTCGCCGCCCTTCTCAGCGGCCCAGCCGCCCCTCGCACCAGCGGCCCTGCCGCCCTACACCGCCCGCGCCGCTCGAGCCGCCCGAACCGCCCGAGCCTCCCGAGCCGCCCGACCTGCTCGAGCTGCCCGAGCCGCCCAAGCCGCCCGACTCTCCTGAGCCGCCCAAGCCGCCCGACCAGCCCGAGCCGCCCGAGCCGCCCGAGCCGCCCGAGCCACCCGAGCCGCCTGAGCCGCCCGAGCCGCGTGAGGAGCCCAACCGCTGGTGCCACGGAGCCGCAGTTGCTGCAGTGCCGTCCGAGCAGCCGTATTGCCGTGCTGCTGTACCGCTGAGCTGCCCGACCCGCCATGCCTGGTGAGAGCAGCGCTTCTGTCACTGCACTGCCCCTGTCCTACAGTTGGTACTGCTAGTCCAATGTTGTCATGGCTACCCCCAGTGTTCTCGCTTTTGACGCTGAGGGTCGAACTATTGACTTTGAGGTTTGGGTGGATGACCTGCAGCTTTTCCTACAGTGCGATAGGGCAGACGGTCTTTCCCTTTTTGACCTCACCTCTGATGCTTCCCCTGCCCCTGCTGCCGATGCCGACGCCACTGTTCGCTCCCAGTGGGCCACTCGCGATGCTGCTGCACGTCTTGCTGTGCGTCGCCACCTGCCTACCACTGAGCGCGCGCACTTTAGTCAGTACAAGAGTGCTCAGACCTTGTACGACGCTGTAGTTGCGCGCTACTCTTCCCCTGCCACTGCTGCACTGAGCCGCCTCATGCTACCGTACCTCTTCCCTGACCTTGCTGTCTTTCCCACAGTCGCTGACCTCATTACGCACCTCCGCACTAGTGACACTCGCTACCGCGCCGTGCTTCCTGCTGACTTCTGCGCCAAGAACCCCCCCCCCCCCATGTACATCATTCTCTATTATATAGTCACCCGCCTCCCTGACTCCCTTCGTGTAGTCAGGGACCACTTCCTCTCAGTCTGTCCCACCACTCTCACTGTTGACCTCCTAGAGAAGACCTCCTAGCAGCGGAGAAGAGCATAGTCGTTGTAGGAGCCTCTCGTGGTGACCCTCGCACCCCCATCTTTGAGGGGTGTTCTCCTTCCCCCCTTTTGCCCTCTGTCGCCTCTGCCGCTGCGGCCGACCTCGTTGGTCTTGAGTCGGTCGGTGCGGCGTCTGCCCCTAGCGGGAGACGCCGCTCTGGCAAGGACAAGGGGGGCAAGGGCGCGGGTGGAGCTAGCGGGGGCGGTGGAGGTGGCGGTGGAGGCGGCGGAGGGAGTGGGGGTGGCGGTGGGAGTGGTGGCGGGGGTGGAGGTGTCGGTGGATGCAGTGGAGGCGGAGGCGGTGCTAGCGGAGGCGGCGGTGGTGGCGGAGGTGGAGGAGGCGGTGGTGGAGGAGGTGTCGGTGTTCAGGGTGGCGCTTCGCAGCGGAGCAGCCCTGGTGTTGGTCAGCGCCAGCAGCAGCAGCAGCAGCAGCAGCAGCGTTCTCGGGACATTCCCCCCCCTCAGCAGCTCCGTGAGTGGTACTTGCAGCGTCAGCGTGGTGGGGGTTTTGGTCTGTGCACCTACGTCCTTCGCTCCGGCGACCGCGCGGGTGAGCAGTGTGGGGGTGCCCACCCCACCCAGCGCTGCTTTGGCCGCCTGACGGACGCTTGGCGTCAGCAGTTCCCGGAGGTTAGTGAGATCCCCCGCTGGGGAGAGCTTTCTAGGGCAGGCGTAGCTATCTATGATCTTGACTTTGATGCTATCCTTGCTGCCATGTATGCTGTGACTATTAGTGATGAGGGTGACTGTTACCGGTGTTTCCCGCCCGACCTGGGCATTGGTACTGCTGCTCTAGGTGCTGGTGAGGCTGCTGCTCTAAGTGCCAGTGCGTCTGCGCCCTCAGGTGCTGGTGAGTCTGCGCTCTCAGGTACCACGTCGGCTTCGGCCTCTCTCACCTTCACACTTGACTCGGGGGCTTCTCACTCCTTCTTTCGAGACCGCACCACACTCACGCCGCTTGGTCGGCCAGTTGCAGTCTCCCTGGCAGACCCCTCTGGGGATCCTGTCCTCTCTCACTTCTCCACTGTCCTCCCGTGTCCGGCTGCCCCCTCTGGCACCTTGTCTGGTCTTTACCTCCCCTCGTTCTCTACGAACTTGGTGAGTGGTGCTGACCTGCAGGATATGGGGGTTCACCAGTTCACTCCTGCGAGTCAGCGGGTGACCCACTGCACGGACGCTCGGACAGGCCGACACCTGGCCACGTTTACACGTCGGCCGGGGTCGAGCATGTACACACTGACCACTGCGTCTCCTCCAGTCACTGCGTCTGGTCAGGTAGCTGCGTCGGGTCAGGTGTTTGCTGCAGCGTCCAGGTCTGGTCCTGAGTCTGCCCCCTGCTCGTGTCGCCTCCTATCTCACGAGACTCTCCTCTGGCACCACCGTCTTGGTCACCCCTCCCTGCCTCGTCTCTGAGGCATGGCTTCCCGTGTCCTTCTCTCTGGTCTTCCCCGGTCCCTCCCTCCCCTTCCTCCGGGGCCTGGTCCTTCCTGTGTCCCCTGTGTCGAGGGGCGGCTCCGAGCTGCCCCTCAATCCTCTCAGTTTCCCCCGACAGAGGCCCCGCTGCAGACGCTTCACATGGACGTGTGGGGCCCGGCCCGCGTCAGTGGACAGGGTCACGAGCGCTACGTCCTGTTGGTGGTTGACGACTACTCGCGTTACACCACAGTCTTCCCCTTGCGCAGCAAGGGTGATGTCGCTGAGGTGTTGATCGAAGAGCCAATGGCCTTGAAGTAAATTTCGAGGGTCGCCACGAAAAGTCGAACGTCAGTTCCTTTCGCGCTGGGATCGAACGCTTCAGGGAGCCTTGGGCGAGCTGCTTCGAGGTTCGGCGAAGGTGGTGCCATCGGTCCGTGAAATGGCGGCGTCGCTGCCACTGCTGCTGCTGTCGCTGCTACGTTTGCTGCTGCATTGATTGCTGCGGTGGCGGTTGCGGATTGGTTTGTTAGAAGGGCCTCAAGTCGCCGAATCGCCGCCTGCGTTTGTTCCATGTCGGTGCAAAGGCTGGCGATGTCGCTCTGTCAAACATTATATATGTGTTGTTACTGTGTAGGCTATAGTGGGTTAGCCTTCAGGGGGTACACAATTCTAGGGTTTCACACTTGTACTCCACTGTTTCATAGTTGACTCACTTCTTGTTTCTGACATGGTATTAAGAGCTTAGGTTCTAGACCTAAGGGCCCACCGTTCCGCTAGAGGTGCCCTCGTGCGCCCCTTTTTTTTTTAGCGCCCTCGGCACCCTCCCCTAGTGCGCCCTCGTGCGCTCTCCTCTCATGCTGCCCGTGTGCAGCCTGCTAGGAGCCCGAGCGCGGCCCCGCCGTTTTAGCGCGCGTAGGAAAACCGTTGCCTTGGGCGGCTTGATTTTTTCTCGTGAGCCCCAGCAGGCCGTCGCCCATAGGCCCCGCTCGCCCCTAGCCCGACGAGCGACCCACAGCCGCCCGCCCGCAGGTCGCAGCCAGCGCGCCGCGGCGATCGCGCGTTGGCTGCTGCAGCTTGCGCTTAGCCGCCGCTAGAACGCAGTCGCGGCCCGCGCCAACTGCACCCTAGGTGCCGCCGCGCACCGAGCATAGGCCCGCAGTCGCGCCGCCATACCTGCTCGAGCCGCGTCGCCCGAGTCGCGTCGCCCGAGTTGCGCCGCCCGAGCCGCGCCACCCTGACCGAGCCGCGCCGCCCTACCTGCAACAACTGCTCCTACTGCTACTACTGTTGCTACTGCTACTGCTGCTACTGCTACTGCTGCTACTGCTACTGCTACTCCTGCTACTGCCACTATGGCCAGTCCCACTTTTCTCACCTTTGACGCCGAGGGCCGCCCGATTAAGTTCGATGTCTGGCTTGATGACCTTCACTTGTACCTCCAGATCACTGCCAAGGACGATGTTTCCGTCTGACCACACGTCCGGCGCTGTTCCTGCACCTGCTGCTACTGCTGACAGTACTTTTTGCTCACAGTGGCAGACTCGTGACGCCCATGCTCGCCTAGCAGTGCACAGCCACCTGCCGTTAGATGAGCGCGAGCACTTCGGCCAGCTTAAGACCGCTAAGGAGCTGTACGGCACTGTAGTTGCTCGCTACTCCTCCCCTGCCATTGCTGCGATAGGCCGTCTCTCACTGCCCTACCTCTTTCCCGATCTGTCTGCTTTTGCCACTGTAGCTGACCTCATCACTCACCTCCGTACTAGTGATCTCCGCTACCGTGCCGCACTCCCCCCCGACTTCCTCGCCTAGAACCCCCCCCCGATGTACCTCACACTGTACCACCTTGTCACCCGCCTCCTTGACTCCCTTCGCACTGTCAGGGACCAGTTTCTCGCCCTCTCCCCCACTGACCTCACTGTCGACCTCCTCGAGAAGGAACTCCTAGCAGCTGAGAAGAGCATTGTAGCTGTAGGTGCCTCTCGTGGTGACCCCCGCACCCCCTTCTTTGAGGGGTGCTCCCCCTCCCCCCTCCTCCCCTCCATTGCATCTGCTGCTGCTGTCGACTACCTTGGTGCTGAGGGGGTCGGAGCTGCGCTCGCTCCCAGTGGGAGGCGCAGGGGCGGCAGGGGCAAGGGGGGCCGGGGTGGAGGAGGCGGCGGTGGGGGAGGTGGAGGTGGAGGGGGTGGAGGGGGCGGCGGCGGTGGCGGCAGTGGTGGGAGTGGTACTGGTGGAGCGGGGGGCAGTGGCGGAGCAGGGGGTGCTGGAGGCGGCGGTGGTGGAGGTGGAGGTGGTGGTGGTGGCAGTGGTGGCGGCGGTGGAGCTGAATGAGGGCGCGGTGGAGCGGTGCAGCGTGGCGGGTTCGGCGGCGGCCAGAGGCAGCAGCAGCAGCGTCCCAGCGAGCCCCAGTCATCCCAGAAGCTCCGTGAGTAGTACTCTCAGCGTGGGGGGTCTGGGGGTGGAGGTACCTGCCCGTACGTCATCCGCACAGGTGACCGCACTGGCCAGACTTGTGGGAGGTTTCACACGGCGCAGCGCTGTTTCTTTCGCCTTGACGACGCCTGGCGCGAGCAGTTCCCTGACGCCTTAGAGCTGCCCCGCTGGGCTGATTTGCTTAAGAAGGGGATTGAAACCTTTGCTCTTGATTATGATGCTATCCTTGCTGCTATAAATGCATTGACTATTAGTGTTGAGGGTGACTGTTACCTGAGTGTACCGCCAGACCCGGGTATTGGGACCAGTGAGGCTGCAGCTCTAGGTGCTAGCGCGTCTGCTGCTCTAGGTCCTGGTGAGGCTGCTGCCCAAGGTGCTAGTGCGTCTGCGTCTGCTGGTACTGCACCTACTGAGGCACTGCACACCTTCACACGGGACTCAGGTGCTTCCCGCTGTTTCTTTCGCTACCGCACTGCCCTAGAGCCGCTTCCCAGACCGGTTGTTGTCTCCCTGGCTCACCCCTCAGGGGGTCCGGTCCTAGCGACCTCCACCACTGCCCTCCCTTGTCCTGCTGTCCCGTCTGGCATGCTGTCGGGCCTCTACCTCCCCTCGTTCTCTACAAACTTGGTGGCGGGTTCCGTGCTCTAGGACGCGGGGGTTCACCAGTTCACCCCGGCCTTCAAGCGTGTGACGCACTGCACGTGTGCCCGGACGGGTCGTCACCTGGCTACCTTCACTCGGCAGCCGGGGTCGGACTTGTACACACTGACCACTGAGTCCCCTCAGGTAGCTGCGTCTGTGTCTGCGTTAGGTCAGCTGTCGCCCCCCTGCTCGTTTTGCTCCCTGTCGCACAGGACTGTCCTCTAGCACCCCCGCCTTGGTCACCCCTCAATGCAGCGCCTTCGCGGCATGCACTCCAGGTACCTTGTCTATGGTCTTCCCAGAGTTCTCCCTCCCCTGCCACCCTCGCCTGCTCCTCCCTGTCTTCCCTGTGTCGAGGGGCGGCAGCGCGCCGCTCCTCACTCCTCCTCGTTCCCTCCCACAGAGGCTCCCCTGCAGACTCTCCAGCTGGACGTGTGGGGCCCCGCCCGCGTCCGGGGGCAGGGCCACGAGCGGTACTTTTTGCTGGTCGTCGACGACTACACGCGCTACACCACGGTCTTCCCCTTGCGTACCAAGGGTGAGGTCCCTGATGTCTTGATCCCCTGGATCGGCGCTGCTTGTCTCCAGCTCCGCCAGCGGTTCCAGTCGGACTTTCCTGTCCTACGTCTGCACTCTGACAGAGGTGGCGAGTTTTCCTCTGACCTCCTGGCAGCCTACTGTGCGGAGCACGGCATCCGCCAGACGTTCAATCTCCCGGCCTCTCCACAGCAGAATGGGGTTGCTGAGCGCCGCATTGGTCTTGTCATGGAGGTCGCTCGTACCTCCATGATCCACGCGGCTGCCCCCCATTTCCTGTGGCCGTTTGCAGTGTAGTACGCCGCGCATCAGCTCAACCTCTGGCCCCGTGTCTCCGTTCCGGAGACCTCGCCCACCCTGCGTTGGACGGGGGAGGTTTGTGATGCGTCGCTGTTCCGAGTCTGGGGATGTCGAGCCTTTGTCAGCGATACGTCCGCGGACAAGCTCTCCTCTCGTGCCGTTCCCTGTGTCTTCCTTGGCTTTGTCCCTGACGCGCCTGGCTGGCAGTTTTACCACCCCACCTCGCGTAATTGTCGCCTTGACCCTCCATGCTTGACATTGCGTGTTCGAAAACCGAAATCGAGGGGGAGTGAAAAACACGGAACCGGTTTTACGTACCAGAAATCGGTGTTTAACAGTCGTCGCCCCCGCGGTTTTTGAAGACTCGGTTTTAGCGGTCGAAAAAACTTCGCGTGTAAGCGGCTTTGATTACCAAGTATGAGGATCTAGGATCGAGCTCAGAAAAGAGAGTTTGAATTGAATCATCCACCTGGGTACAACACGAGGCTATTTATAGCCTCGACACAAGGCCAGTTACCCAGGTGTTACGCGAATGTTCTGAGGGTCGCGAAGCGTCCCGAACAGAACCTTCCGGAACTCAGTAGAAAGCAATTCGGTGGAAACCGAATAGGCTTGAGTTCGGTACATGTAACCTGGTTAGGTGCTATAACTATAATATAGGAATGCACCTAACCTAGGAAATCAAGCATATATATGCATGATAAATAAAACCCAAGCTAGATATAGCATAATATAGTCCAGGCAAGCTAGCAAAGCCAGCATAAGCCGTCGTACTCTCACAAATATGCTACCATGTCACCAGTTGGGAATATATGAGTTTGACCTTGCCTTTGTCAATCTAGTCCCTGACGAAAAAGTAACGGAGTGCGATGTGTTTTGTGTGGTTCACGAAGCCGGGCTTGTTTGCGATCTACGCTCGGCGTTGATCCAGTAGATTCTCCCCTTCAGGTCGCTTCAAGTACTGTGCGAGCTGGCTTGCGACGTAGGAGAGATCGGGCCGGCACGTGACGGCGTCGAACTGGAGGCACCCCAGCTGCTGCTGATAAAGCCAATGATCGTCGATGGAGAGCGGCGTGGTACCCAGTTCGTTATAAGGAGGAGTGAGGTAGCGAGTGGTTAGTTTGATCGGCACGATAGCGAATTTCTTCGCGAGTGTTTACGCATACTTGGCGGCAGAAAGGTGGCGGACTGGGTGACGTTGAGGCCAAGGAAATGTGTGACGGAGTGGTTGATTGTCTTTTTGAGCTTCTCTCTGATATCTGCTTCAATCTAATCCAGCAGTTCCGTGTCGTCGCCGTTGTAGAGGAGATTGTCGACGTTGGCAACAGGGAGGATGAACTTGCCGCGCGACTGCTGCCGATGTATCCCAAGGTCGTGCGGTAGTTGCTGGAACCCGAGCTCTATGAGGACGTTGTGCAGGTACTGCTACCATAGTCGAGGTGCCTGCTTAATCCCATAGAGGGATTTTTGGAGAAGGCAAATGGCGCCGTTGCTCTCCTCAAAGGTATGCGGCTGCTCAACAAAGATGATGGCGTCGACGGGAGCGTAGAGCAATGCGCTTCCAACGTCGATTTGACGGAGTGGATGTTGTTTGACGGCTGCGATGCAGATGAGAATGCGCATCGACCTGTGTCGTCCGATGGGCGCATAGGTGAGATCGAAGTCCACCATGTGAGTTTGCTCAAACCCGCACACCACCCATCTCGCCCTGTATTTATCAATTGAGCCGTCCGCGAGTGTTTTGATGCGAAAGACCCATTTTCCACAGAGAATTTTCCTCCCCCTTGCTGATGTTCGTGGGACCAGCTTCCACGTTCCGCGGTTCTTCAGGGCTGCGACTTCTGCAGCCATGGCTGCTTTCCATTTTTCACTGTCAAGGCCAGACAGGGCCTGGCAAACGGTGGTGGGTTCCTTGGGGGAGGCATCGCGAACAGCTACGGCGAGCCCAAGGATGCGCAGACCAGTTTTGTTGGTCTTTTCGTAGTGCAGGCGATCGTAATCGTGAAAGCTCGTGACTTCGACGACGTCATCGTCGTTGTCGTCGCCGAGGCAAAGGGTGTCTTGCGAGGTGTTTGGTGGTGGTAACTTGGCATCTGGCGATCGGCGCGCTTCACTGCTGTAATTGTGGGCTTTGCGAAGTGTGTCAGCAGGATCGAATCGATCAACATGTATGAACGTCGGAGTCTAGAGTGGGCTTGTAAGGGGGATGTTTGGATATGGGTCCGATGGTGTGGTGTTTGCTGCGTCAGCGTCTTCCGCCAGGTCTACTTCATCATGTGACGTGGCGAAGCTGCGATGCCCCTCAAAAATTCTTTCCGGTGCTTTGTCACCTTTGCGGTGTTCCTTGAATAGGGGCAGAGTCAGCTTCTCGTAGAACATGCAATCATGTGATTTTGTGACTTCGTATGTCGCGTAGTCCAGCACGATCCACGCCTTGTATTCCTTTTCGATCTCGAGGTGGATGCCCCAGCGTGCCCGGTCAGCAAATTTTCCTGTCCTTGCTGTGTGTGGCCTGTACTGTACCATGCAGCCAAACACCCGAAGCAGACACGTGTCTGCCTTTCTGCCCGTCCAAGCCCTGTAGGGGGAGTTGTTGTTCTCGAGGCTTTGGGGCGACAGCAAGTTGTGCAGCCGAACAGCGTGGTTCATCGCAAATGGTGAGTACTTGGTTGGCACGGCCAACTGCTTCATGAGAGCCCTCATCCTTGTGGTGAGGCTCCTGTTTGTCCGTTCTACTACTCC
Organism: Closterium sp. NIES-65; assembly: GCA_948144175.1. Classification (NCBI taxonomy): domain Eukaryota; kingdom Viridiplantae; phylum Streptophyta; class Zygnematophyceae; order Desmidiales; family Closteriaceae; genus Closterium; species Closterium sp. NIES-65. The sequence goes on from CANXME010002195.1 coordinate 192,647, forward strand.
TTGCTGTTCGTGAGCGTAGGGCAGGGACACCAGGTGCTCAATCCCCTTCTCCTTGAAGAGCTCCTTGAATTCAGTGGAAAAGAACTCCAAACCCCCGTCTGTCTGGTAGTTTTTCAGCTTCAGTCAAGACTGTCGTTTGGCCCGTTTCATCCAGGCCACGAAGCACTCAAAGGCAAGAGAGCGACAGTCGGCGTTGACAGCCCAGACATAGCGTGTACATGCGTCGACGAAGGTAAGGGTGTAAGATTCCCCGTCGATCCCTACCTGACTTAGAACCATGAAGTCGCTGTAGACTTTGTCGAGCGGCTTGTAGCGTTCGTAGCCGGGAGGTAAGTTTGAGAAGGGTTTGTGAGTGAGTGACGCAGTCGAGCACACGATGCATGGCGGGTCATCAGATTTTACTATGAGAGAGCCTCCTCAAGGAAGAAGCAGCGCGTCGTCATTGAAGACGCCCGCCTTGAGAGAGTTCTTGAGCGTGGTGTGTGAAGGGTGGCCGAGCCGCTGATGCCAAGTTTTTGGTTCTGCACGGTAGCCAACAGTCTTCTGATTGTTTCTCTCTGCTACGTTGTTCTGCTTCTTTTCAGGTCCTACGTCGGTGGCGGCGTCAGTATCAGCTGCGAAGGCCCGAATGGAGTCCCGTTCCAGAAGTGCGCGGGTAATTTCGATGATGTAGTCAGTGTCGCCGGCGTGAACTTGGTCGCCGGTGACAAGCAAGTGCTGAGATGGTGGCGACTGGAAGTCCTTTCATGGGGATTTGGAAGTAACTGTACTCAGTGCCGATGACTTCAATCTGTTGTGGTCCTTGTTCTGGTGGCGGCGACTCCTCGATGGGTTCCGGTAATTTTGCTGCTCCCTTGAAGAACTCATAAGTTAACTCTTCCTCTGATTCATCTTGGTTATGGTGTGTTAGGAGCGTACTGATCCGAGAGAGGAGGTCCACCCCAGCTGGTGCCACACGTCGCTCAGTATGGATTGACCGCCACGACATCCGCAAGAGGGAGCCCCGGAGCTTCAGCAAAGGCGGGAGCTGGTTGTCCCCATCCTTCGGTTGAAGTTCCCCAGCCGCCTCCGCCCCTTCAGCCATCTGTAGTGGCAGTGCCAGCTTATGGTGTAGTGGTAGCGTCGACTTCTCCCGGTGTTGAGACGGCACCCCATCCGCCTGCGGCTGCTTCCTCTGGCGTCAAAACTTCTCCCTATGGGCCGACTGCTGGACCGTGACTGCCCCATCCTGTTCCAGCCTTATCGCTTTCTTCGATGATTGGTTCCGCAGGTGCTGACGTGCCGCTGTCCTCTTTCATTGTTGCAGGTCCGCTCTCAGCATGGTTGGAGGTCGAGGCAGTCAGGACAGTGCGCAGTCGCAGAAGACCATCGGAAGCAGGTCGCTCGAGGTCCATTTCCGTGGGATGCGACCACATTGGTGGCTTCGAGTTGTTTTTAGCAGCAGAGTGCGGTCAGAATCTCCAGTGGTGCCCTAAGCCAAGATCTGCAGTACAAAGACTCCGTCATTGTCAATCACCTTGCCGATGTAAGAGTTGTTGTAGAAAAGCTCAAAGGCCTTGTCCTTGCAGTTGCTGCGAATGTCGACACTGCACCGCATGATTTGTGCCGATGAGAGCAGGTTGTACCGCAGATCTGGGGCGACCAGCACATCACCGATGTGAATGGTGAACTTTGTGTCATTAGCTTCAAGGTAAACTTCACCGATTTTTGGTGTAACAACGCGGTCGAAGTCACCGGTGTATGGCGAGAGAGCGAAGTACCTGTTCCGGTGTATGGCGAGAATGCTGGGAGGAGATTCTGGTGTCGGCGGGGGCAGCTCGAAATCAGGCAGGATGCTTGTTGGACGATTGATCCAACTGTGGATGGTGGGATCGTTGTCTGGACTAGGTGCAATGGGGTTGATGGGCGCGATAGGCGGATATTCGTCGTTGTTGTAGTATCGAATTCCTGTGCAGCGCCGTGCCATGCAGCTCATGATCGTTCCCTTGCTTTTGTCTTTCACTGTAATGCGTGCAGGACATTGTCAAGTGCTGGCGATGAAGGGAGGTGACAGAGTGGATGTCGCGACAGAGGATGTCGATTGTGCCGAGGATTGCTGACTGGAGGAGTTGCGCCTCTCGTCAGCATCTTTCTGCTTGTAGCACTGATCGATAGTGTGGCCGGGTTTCTTGCAGTATTTGCAGAATGTTCCCTTCTTTGTACGCTGCTCCCCTTCAGTTGCACCGACGTAAAAGGCTAATTTATCTCGGTTGATGCTCTTCTCATTGTACAGATCAATCTCTTTATGTTTGGGGAGAAGTGTGGCGCACAAGGCCGACTCAGAGATGGTTGCTCGAGCACAAAGCAACGATTGGCATTGGCGCGAGTCTGGTCCTAGGCCGGAAAGAACCATTGAGACAAACATGTCGTTAGGGACGGTTCCGCCGCACTTCCTGATGTGGTCGCGCAGGTTGCGGCACCGGTTGATACACGGTCCCGCTTTCTCCCCTTGTTGCATTTTGACCGATGTAAGCTGGCTAAGTAGGCGACTCATTGTGACGGGATCTGTTGCCATGTATGAGTTGCGCAGGTGCTCCTAAGAGGCGTACGCAGGTGCCCACTCTGATTTGTAGGAGTGAATGCCGAGCTGCTCGGAAGGGGAGAGGTTTTGGAGGAGAGTGGTGTATGTGAGAAGAGACTGTTGATAGTACTCGTTCTTCTCTTGGATGGTGCCTTCTGTTGGAAACGGTAAGCTTCCATCGTAGTACATCCAGATCTGAGCAGTTGTCGCGAGGAGCTCAAACTCGAAGCTCCACGTGTAAAAGTCCTTTCTGTCGAAGGGAACTGATGTTTTCAGCTTCGAGGTCAGAACGAACTTTGTCTGCATTGTTGCGATTGTATCTGAATGTGCGCGTTGTTGACTGTCTTGCACAGAAGCTGAAGCTTGATGGTTTTCAAAAATGAAAGACCTCTCGGAGTTGACACGGCGGTCTTCTCCAGGGAGAGGAAGTCCAGCAACTCCGCGTGCGTAGCTCGAGCCATCGATGCTCATTGCTTGATGGCTCTCAAGAGCATTGATGCGGGCGACCAGCTGCTCAACGAGAGCGGCGCTGGCGGAGGTAACCGCTGATGGTGCAGTAGGTGTTGCTGGTGGTGGGCACGGAGAATCAGCAATGGCTTTTTCTTCTAGAACCATAGTAGTGCAGAGTTTGTAATGATGTAACGAGTAATTTATAAGGAGGTTGTTCTAGTAAGAACAAGAACTTAGCATGCCTTATCATCCACTCTAGCTCTCATACCATGTTGTTATTACTGAAGGATCGTAGTGGATAGGATAAGCTGTCATAATGTTATAATTGTCTAGCCTGCAGTGGGGTACTCCATAGTGAGTACAGCCCAATTAGGGTTTGCTATATGTGTCCAACTGCTTGCTAGTGAAACCTCCTCCTTTCATCATTCTTACTTTCTACTGCTAGTTCCTGACATGGATTCAGAGCAGGTCGACCCCCTTGGGTCGATCCTGTGGGTGGGTCCGCCACCTAACTGCTTCCGCTGCTGTTCTGCTTCTCGCGCGCCTCGGGTGCGCGCTGTCTTCCTCCTGCCGTGCGCTCGGGGCGCGCGGCGAGTTTCTGCCCGCCGTGCGCCCCGAGGCGCGCGGCGGTTTTCTGCCGTGGGGGATCCGCGCGCGCCCCCCCTCCCCTCGCCATCCCGTCGCCCGTCGCGGCGCCCAGGGGGGCCGCGCATCGCGCTGCCCGTCACCCGTCGCGGCGCCCTGGGGACTAGCGCATCGACCCCCCCCCCCCTCCCGTCGCCCGTCGCGGCGCCCTGGGGGGCCGCGCGTCCCCCCCTCCTGTCACTCGTCGAGGCGCCCTGGGGGCGCGCGCGCCGCCCCGTTTCTGCTCACACATCGCCCCAGCTGCTGCCCCCGTTTTTGCCCTCCGTTTGGGGGTATGGGGGTGGCAAGTATGGGGGTGGCGGATGTGTGATCCATCCCCTACTCCTCCTCCTCCTCCGTCTCCCACTGCTGCAGCTGCCGCTGAGGGGGGTGGGTGTGTGGGAGCCGAGGGTTTAGGGTTTAAGGCGGGTGACGTGGAAGTGAAGCTAGGATTTCTGCAGGGGGTGTGTGTCAAGGGTGTGGGTCAGCTGGAGGAGGTTGTGTGGAGGTAGCTGTCGTGTCGCCTGCAGCGCCTGTAGTCCGTCGCCCTTGCTTCGGTAGCCAGTGAGCCTGTTGCACCAGTCGCCAGTGGGTCCGTTGCTCCTGCCGCTCGTCTTAGCCGCGAAGCCAGTCACTCTAGTAGTCCGTCGCCTTTGCTTCGGTAGCCACTGTGGGTCCGTCGCCCTTGCTTCGGTAACCCTGAATCAGCAGCTCCTGTGCCCGTGCCTCTGCAGCTTCAGACGTTGCCTCCCATCTTCTCTCCTTCCACAGTTCCTCCTCCTCCTCACTTGCCCGCTGTGATTACCACTAGCTTTGCTTGTAATTGTGAACTATTACTATGCTTGCTTGTTGTGCTGATTACACCCCACTTTGGCTATGGGGGTGTGTCAGAATGTTATAATTGTCTAGCCTGCAGTGGGGTACTCCATAGTGAGTACAGCCCAATTAGGGTTTGCTATATGTATCCAACTGCTTGCTAGTGAAACCTCTTTCTTTCTTCATTCTTACTTTCTACTGCTAGTTCCTGACATAAGCCTGTTAAGTGTGTGAGAAGACTTTGAAGACTCTGTAATGACCTTGTTAATAAGGTTGAAAGAACAAGATAATTATAACACAAATGTACAAGAATATAAATGGCAATCCTAGCTAGCCATGTACTTTGAGGGGTACATTCCCTTATTAACCCAATTACATTGCTATAGTAACCACGACTATTGCCATTCTTGACAGTTACGACGTTGCATCTCGTAACTGCCACGTGCAGTTACTGGGCAGTCAAGGGACACGACCGTTGACTGTATTCGACTGTTGACCTTCGGGTGACCCTCGATCTTTTGCAAGCTCTATATGAGCTATTGCGATACTGATACAGTCGCGTTGCTTCGTTATGGAGTGACGCGAGAGTGGAGAGCCTTCGGGAATGTTTTCATAACCTTCTCGGTTATTCCAACAAACGACAATGTTGGTTACCCAGTTTCCTATCAGTTGTCGCAGCATAGACAAGAGTACATGGCGACTAGAGTTGACTCTGCTTCCAGTCGACACCTGTCGCAAGAAGGTAGTAGGCTGGCGAAATCTTGATTTCCCTTATGCGAATCAGAACGAAGTACACCGTTTCGTTGGTGGGATGGGTTAGGGAAACTAGGGAGAGAATTACCGCGGCGCGGGCTTTGGTTTCGTGAAATTTTATTATCGCGCTCAATTTTTTCCACAACACGAAACCCTGGCACTCCACCTTCTATCCCGCGCGTTCCGCGCTCCCGAAATTTTGGTTTATATAAACACCATAAGGGTTTTTTTTGGGGGGTTTCCAATTTGTCGGTGGACAGTTTGCCGGTTGAAGTCGAACTTCTCTGCCACGCAGTATCATCCGATTGGTTATTTCTTTCCTGACAGTGTGGAAAGTCGGTTTGGCAAAGGTTGAGCACGAACAGGTTCGGCATTGAGTTTCGGTTGAACGTGTCGATACATAATCGGCCAGAGCTATTTAACCATTCGGTTGTGGGTGTAGAGCGCATGTACAGATACAGTAATGTAAACCTTCCACACAAATATATGATATGTCGGGCGACTCGTTTAAATAATGTCGTTTCTGAACACCCTTCCACGTGCGTGCACTTGTGACAGACATGTTATGTAGGAACGCATGAAGATTGGTGGGTTGGCGGCGGCTTCGCTTTTTATATAGGATTCTCGCACCACTTTTGAAGATCTATGCCACATGTCTCATCTTGATTTGTTTAGTTGTATTCAGTTCCTGTTGATAAACACGCCGGCGGTTCGAACACAATTTTGTCACCGCGATTTTTGACGAGACGCAATGATCACAACCACCGCCAAGATTATGCCACCTGGGTCTGACAGGTGAATTGTTGTTGTTCCTAGCTGTGATTTGAAGTGTCAGGGATTTCGTGTCCATTCTACACCAACACCAAATGCCGTTCAATCTGTCATTCATACCAGCCTTCGTGTCGTGCCCAAAAAATACATGGGCTTAGGTTTACCACCTACATATTGCGATGGGATAACATAGTTGTACTGGCAGAACCACAATGGTGGAACCTCTGGCTAATGGCGGTGATATGTATGACATCATCCTAGAGTAGTTCCACATAGAGTTTGAACCTGAGGAGGGACCTACTATCAATGACAACGCTGCCTACATTAAGGCTACCAGAAAGGCATCGGCGCTTCCCTTGTGCTAGAGTCAGAAGCTTGGTTTGGAGCCAGAATGTCCATGGCGGTGCAGCTATGCTCGCATCCAGCGAAACGGGCCGTGGCAAATCGTACAGCTGTCCGATCCCTCGGAGCACACTTGTGACCGTGTCTACCAGGGCCGATGGTGGCCGAGAATGGGGCGTAAGAGGAAGTACATTTGGCGGAAATTTGGCAACTTCGTCTGTGCAACGCTTTTTAACCCCCTTCGGACTACGCCACGCAGATTCAGGCCTCCTCTGGTCCGAAGTTACTGTAACTTACAACAACGCTTACCCGTGAGCGTACATCCGTCATACTCCAAACGTGTGGTCATCGTCTCTGATAACGACTCAGTACATCCCCGTCACTCATGTCCTGATTCCACCCAAATATTCCACCTGCACATACTGAAGGTAGGGATCACGGAGCAGCAATTCGGCGACTGGTGCGAGTCATTCCGCTACATTCCGGCGCTGCAAGAGCAAATTCGACTGATCGATAGCGGAGCCACCGTGGAGCTACTGGCGTATAATCACGAATTTCTCCACTTTTTCATGGCGCCGAGTGCAACCCGCGAAGCACTGCAGACTTGCAGGCCTGTCATCACATTTTTTTATCCGTGCTCAGAAAGCTACTCAGCTTTACGCCAATGCGATGGATAGCAATCAGCAGATCATCAACATCGCGTGGGCGCTCATTGAGAGCGAGACCAAGGACACATGGACTTGGTTTTGCCGGCTCTTTGATGAGCACTATTCCGACTGGAAGGGGCGGGACGACGCGGCTACCATCAGCGACGGTGACAAAGGCCTCATCCCGGCGGTGAAGGAAGTGTTCCCAAAGAAGGTGGCGCACTACTTCTGTGGGTCACACATGCAGCAGAACGTGAAGCGGTTCGTGGACATGTTATGGCGGCTTTTGACAACAAGGTCGTTGATGAAGTACAACGACCTCAAGGCTGGTGCACGGGAATCCCATCTGCTGCTCACGACTTACCTCTACGGTCCGGCACCTGTGGCCGACGCGCCGGGGCCAAACCCCACTCCACCAGCTGGCTTTCGAATTCGCAGACGCAACGTTCGGCAAACAAGCCGGACACGCTCGACCGCCAACAATATTGCGGCCGATGCAGCAGACACACGGCGGCATGCTCGAGCATCACAGTCGCGCCAACACGGCTGGCGACAGAGACAGAGCGGCGCAGGACGCCTACCTCCGCATTTTGTAGTGCCAGGGCCATCGTCAGCGCCAGGACCATCAGCAGCGACTCGCCCAACCGCACCACCCTCTCCCTCCTCTACGCCCCGCCCATCTGCACCACCAACATCATCTGCAGCACCAGCATCATCCGCAGTGCCCTGCCCATCCGCAGCGCCAGGGCCTTCCGCAGCGCCCTGCCCATCCGCAGCACCGTCACCCGCTTCTGCGACCCGCCCATCCGCAGCACCGACATCATCCGTTGCACCAGCATTATCCGCAAGGCCCTGCCCATCCATAGCGCCCTGCCCATCCGCAGCGCCAGGACCTTGCGCAACGCCCCGCCCATCCGCAGCACCATCACCCACTTCTATGACCCGCCCATCCGCAGCACCGGCATCATCCGCTGCCCCTGCATCATCCGCAGCGCCCTGCCCATCCGCAGCGCCAGGGCCTTTCGCAGCGCCTCGCACGTCCGCATCTGTAGGACCATCTGCATCACCGTCACCATCCACTCCGTCCAACCCATCTGCAGCACCAGGTTCTTTTGAATCACCGTATGTCAATGCGATCGTTCGATCTTGAGTACCATGTTATGTGGGGTAAGTATTTAATTTAGCACAACATAATATTTAAAAGCATTGCATACGACCCATCTGAATTGTCAACAAACTTTCATGCGTTGATTGCTCATAAACCCCCTCTTCACATTATTCCTTAATCAGCGGTAGGGTACAAAGCAAATAAGCTCCCGGCATTTGCGGTATGCATATTGCAGCCCATCATTCAAAAACAAGCGCACCATCAACATCACAGTGGGCCTCGCATCCACTACGACAATCTTCACCGATCATCCTGCCTAGTGGATGGCGTGGAAGAGCCATGTGCTTCAACTTTGACAATATCGTGCCGAGAGCTGCGGTTCTAGGAGTCGTACCACCGACTGAGGCACATACCCGCAACCCTCTACCGACTGCGGCACCAGCCCGCGACCCTCCACCTCCCGCCCATGCTCCAGGACTGTCGATTGGGCACAACACCAATGAGAGGCCCACATGTTAGAGGACAAGGCGACGTTGGTGGAAGAAGACTCGTTGGAGGACGGGGAGGATGATGTTTGGGTCCGTACAGGCTTACGCGGTGACTATACTGCACGAAGGAACAAAATTCGGGTGTATGAAAAGCAATGGGCTTGCTGTGCAAAGATAACTACTACAATGGGAGCTAGACTACGGGCTAGGCACGGGTGCTCGTGTGATCTCTGCGGATGATTGGCGGGCTGAGCCTCGTCACCTGCACGATGCATACACCAAGTCAACCTGGCGCTGATAACTACTTTTGATAAGCCACGTCAACCTCGGGATACCACCACCGAGGTCGGGCTCGCCAACTTTGCCTGGGCGACCGTCGCTCTCCTCCGCAGAACCTCGTCACCCAGGTAACCTGGTCGACCGAACTGGTCGACCGGGCAACCACGTCAACCAGCTGCTCCCGTATGTGCCCGTCGACCTCCCAAGTCGACGGCCACCTCCACGTCGACCTCATTAGGTCGACCACGCCCCTGGTCGACCAGCAGTCGTCGACCAGCTCCACGTCGACCAGCAGTCCTGGTCGACCAGCTTCATATCGACCAGCGCAGTTGTCGGCCGACCACCCAAGTCGGCTACCCGAAGTCAACGTCACGAAGTTGACACCCAGCTACTCGACGCCCAACTGCTCGGCGTCCTGAGTCGAGGTCGACGTCGGCCCCTCCTTCGTCGACCACCAGGTCAGGTCGACCACCAACAGGTCGACCAGCATGCCTGGTCGACCAACCACCAGGTCGACCAGGAGTCCGTCAACCAACCACCCAAGTCGGCTGCCCCAAGTTGATGTCACCAAGTTGACGTCCTCCGCAGGTCGACTTCCCAAGTCGACCTCCCTGAAGTCGGCGCCACCCTGAAGTCGGCGCCCGTGCAGTGGTCTCCATGCAAGTCGACCTCCTTGTCAACCAACTCACCCACTGCTACAGGTCGGCTGCTCCCCTCACACCTGTGAGGATCTGGGATCGAGCTCAGTAAAGATGATTCAAATTGAATTGGATTGAATTGAATGTCCACCTGGGTACAACACGAGGCTATATATAGGCTCGACACAAGGCCCCGTAACCAGGTGTTACGCGAAGGTTCCGCGGGTCGCGAAGCGTCCCGAACAGATCCTTACCATATTCGGTAGAAGGCAATTCGGTGGCAAACGAAAAGCCAGAATTTGGTGCACGCAACCTAGCTCGGTGCTATAACTAAAATAAAATATAGGAAAGCACCTAGCCTAGGAAATCAAGCAATTCATGCATGCATATGATTATCCTATGCTAGAAATAGCATGATAAAGTAGAGGGAAGCAAGCATAGCTGGCATAAGCTGTCGTACTCTCACACGTCCCCCCCTCAAAGCTGGGTGGCGTGAGATACACCCTGCTTGACAAGATAGTCCTTGAGAGCACGGCGTGCGTTGCCCCTATCAGCTTCTGCAACCCAACTGTCCTCACTGGGGTCGTATCCCTTCCAGCGTATCAGGAACTCGAGAGTCTTGCCACCGCGGCGCCGATGAGAGAGAACGCGCTCGATCTCGTACTCGGGTTCATCCTGTATGAGAACAGGTGGTGGTGGCGGTAGTTGCCGTCCCTGGAACTGTTGGTTGGGGTCCTTGTAGGGCTTCAGTAGCTGGACATGGAAAGCGTTGTGAAGCTTCCATGTATCTGGTAAGCGCAAGCAGAATGTAACTGGTGTCACCTGTGCCTCAACGAGAAAAGGACCACAGAAGCGAGGCCGGAGTTTGGATGGAAGGTGAGACAGGTTCAAGTTGCGTGTGTCAAGAAGCACCTGATCTCCAACTGCTACTGATTGATCACGTCGCTGACGATCGGCATACTGCTTCTAGGAGTTCTGCATCGTGGTGAGACGTCGCTGAGTCTTCTCCCATAGCTGCTGCATGGTGGTGACGAAGTCATGTGCGGCTTGGACGTGTGCCGGTGTAGTTGGCTGCTGTGGTGTGAGTGGTTCCCGTTCGTAACACAGGAAGAAAGGAGTTTTCCCTGTGGCCGCATGTGATGCGTTGTTGTAAGCGAACTCTAGGGTTGGTAACTGTGTGTCCCAGAGGCTGACGTCGTCCTTGCAAGCTATGCGCAGTAACTGTTCAACCACTTGATTGAGTCGCTCTGTCTGTCTGTCAGTCTGGGGGTGGTATGCTGAAGACATTGCAAGCTTTGTCTCCAACAGTCCCATGAGCTCCTTCCAGAACTTACTCGTGAATTTGGGGTCTCTGTCTGAGATGAGTGTAGCGGGGATGCCGTGGATGGTGATGATGTGGTCGAAGAAGAGTCGAGCAGTTGCTTCAGCTGTAGCTGTGGCGTTGGTCGGTATGAAGTGACCCATTTTGAAGAACTTATCGATCACCACGAGGATGGAATCATGTCCCCTTGAGGTCGAAGGAAGCCCTGTGATGAAGTCGAGGCTAACGACCTGCCATGGCTGCTGCGGTACGGGTAGAGGCTGAAGTAACCCTGCTTTTTTCTGCTTGCTGCTCTTCATCCGCTGGCACGTGTCGCAAGAGGTGACAAACTGCTGCACGTCTGCTGCCATCCCGGGCCAGTAGTAATACTTCGCTATCCCTGATAACGTCTTGTTGCTCCCGAAATGTCCCGCGTAATTTGGTACCCAAATCTTTCCTGAACCCTTCCTTACAGCTAAGTCTTTCTCCCACAATAATAGCTTCTTGGTCTGTGCTGTAGCAATCTCTGCGTCCACGGACTACCCATGTTGGAATAGACCCTTGAGCAGAGGGTTCATCCCGTCGAGCTGGATGCCTGCTACATGTCCGGGGCGGCTCAACGCATCTGCCTTGTTGTGTAGCCCGGGCTTGTAGACGATGTCGTAGTGGAAGTGAGTTTCCAGGAAGTCCACCCACCGCACCTGTCGTCGTGAGAGTGTCGGCTGTGACTTCAGGTATTTGAGACTATAGTGGTCAGTATAGACTGTAGTCTTGGCTCCCTCTAGGTAACACCTCCACGCCTTGAAGGCTATGACTATCGCTAAGGCTTCCTTGTCGTGAATGGGGTAGTTTAGTTCTGCTCCGAGTAGCTTCTTACTGAGGTAGGCGATGGGCTGCAAACCGCGTCCGTGATCCTGCATCAGTACTGCTCCGACTGCTTGGTCACTAGCGTCTGCTTCCACCACGTAGTCCTTGTCTGGATCCGGCAAGATGAGTACTGGCGCTGTAGTCAGTGCTGTCTGTAGCTGCTCCATGGCTTGCTGATGAAGGGTATCCCATTTGTAGGGCGTATCCTTTTTCAGTAGGTCGGTTAGTGGCGCTGCTATCTTAGCGTACTGCGGCACGAACCTGTTGTTGTAGTTGGCGAAGCCTAGGAACTGCTGTAACTCCTTCACGTTCTCTGGTACTTTCCACTTCTTGACGGCTTCGATCTTCCGTGGGTCTACGTGTACGCCCTCGGCACTCACCATGTGCCCGAGAAAAACTGCACCTTCTTCAGGGCGAAGTCGCTCTTTGACAGCTTCACGTAGAACTTGTTTTTCCGCAGGATCTCGAACACCTTCCACGTGCTCCTCCATGTTCTTGGAGTAGATGAGAATGTTGTCCAGGTACACCACCACGCACTCGTCTAGCAGGGGTCGTAAGATGTGATTCATCTCCGCCTGAAACGTTGCTAGTGCGTTGCAGAGTCCGAACGGCATCACCAAGTATTTGTAGGAGCCGTATCTGGTACAGAACGCTGTCTTGTGGACGGAGTTGTCTGCCATCTTGATCTGCTAGTAGCCCGATCGTAGGTCCAGCTTTGAAAATACTGTTGCTCCACGCAGTTGATCGAGTAGGTCGTCTATGCGCGGTATGGGATATTTGTTTTTGACTGTCTGTTTGTTCAGTGCGCGGTAGTCGATGCACATCCGTAGACTGCCGTCTGGTTTTGGAGTGAAGAGAAATGGTGTGCCGTAGGGAGAGGTGGATGGGCGGATCAGTTGTCTGTCCAGTAGATACTCTATCTGTTTCTTCATGTCTGTCAGTTCAGTTGGACTCAGTCGGTATGGTGCACGTGAGACGGGTTTCGCACCTGGTTCCTCCACGATCTCGTGCTCGTGGGTGCGTGCTAGAGGTACGCCTGCAGGTAGGTCGTCGGGCATTATATCCTTGTACTGCTCCAAGACCTAATTCACTGCTGCAGGTAGCTCGGAACTCGGCTTCTCCTCCTCTGCTGCTGCCATAACCAGTGCTAGGTAACCCGTGTTACTCTTGTTCACCGTCTGTTCAAACCGTGCCAGTGTCGTTTCAGGTACGTCCCCTGTATCCGTCCAGCTTCGCAGCTCCACTCGTTTCCCGTTGTTGTAGATGCACACCTTGCTGTTGACCCAATCGATCTCGGGGTTGAACTGCTTCAGGAAATCTCGCCCGAAGATAAAATCTAATCCTTTGATGTTGGTGACTGGTAGCATCGGCTTCCACCTCAACGCACCTATATGCAGTTGCAGTGATGCTTCGCCGTGGATAGGAAGCTTCGTACCGTCCACCATGGTTGCTGAAAACTGGGTCTCTTCCGCCTTCTCTCCAATTTTCTCCAATGCTCCGCGGTCACACACCGAGTGAGATGCACCGCTGTCCACCAGTGCCTGGAGGCGTCGCCCATTGCATAACACCTCGAGGAGTAGTGGTTTCTGCTGTGCTGAGTAGCCAAGGAGGGTCTCGTTAACAGGATCATAGGGTACATCAAACTTAATACCTTCCCTTTTTCCTATACCTGACTCAGCGCTTTCCAACTTCACCTGGGGGGTAGGAGGATTTTTCCGAGGCTTGTATAATTTTTCCTGAGCCTGGATGTCTCCTCTAAGCCTTGGCAGCTGTGTAGGCTTTATCTGTGGGGAACAGGAAGCCTTTAAAGAGTGCTGCTAGGAGAGAATATTAACTCCTCGGAACGCTCGACCTGTATTAGCGCTCTGGAGTAGGGTCCCCATAATACCCGGTACCGGTTTAATTTCTGACTCTCCCTTAATAAAGGCTTGAAACCCACGAGAAGTAATATTTTTACTTGTCGGGGTATACGGCTGGAGTTTCCCGGTCGGTGCAGGGTCTTGTTTCGCGGATCCTCCATTAGTCTCGGCGATTTCCCCTGGTGCCGGCTGGTCGTGACGTTTTAAATTAGCGCCACCATATTCTTCTTTTTTTCGCCCTCTCCGAAGTTGACACGTTGTCCGTTTTCTGCTTCGGGGGTGCCGCACTGTTCTTGTCCTTCAGCTCCGCACACCTTCTCTTCATTTTCCAACACGCCAAGATACGATGTCCTGTTGCGCCGCAAAATTTGCACGTCTCATTATTTGCTAGCCGCTGCTCCACATCGCCCTCGTCGTTCTCCATCGGGTCGGCAGTCGTGGGTGGTGCCAATCGCCCCATGCCACTAGTTGGCTTGTTGCGTCGTGTTCCGTAGTAGCTACTGTTCAACGTGTTGAACTGTTCGATCAGTGCTACCGGAACCTGCGCCCACGTCCCCTCGCCTTGGACTATTTTGTTGTTGATCCACTCTAGAGCTGGGCCTCGTAACAGTGTTGTTGCGAGCCGTATGCGCATTGCGTCTTTTGTCGGGGTCGTGCATCTAACGGCTTCGAATTAAATTTCGAGTTCAGCTACAAATCTACGAACATCGTTCCTTTTTACTGTAGGATCGAACGCCTCCGGTAGCCTCAGCTTCACTGCTTCGAGGTTAACTGTAGCTGCCGCTGTTGTCGCATGTAGAATTGTCGGTGTAGCCGCTGCTGCTGCTGCTACTGTTGTCGCTGCTGCTGTGGCGGTTGCCGACTGGTTTTACATACCCGTATCGGCGCTTTCGTCGTCGCCCCCGCGGTTTTTAAAGGCCGGAACTAAGCGGTTGAAGACCTCGCGTGTAAACCCGCTCTGATTACCAAGTGTGAGGATCTGGGATCGAGCTCAGAAAAGATGATTCAAATTGAATTGCATTGAATAAAATGTCCACCTGGGTACAACACGAGGTTATATATAGGCTCGACACAAGGCCCCGTAACCAGGTGTTACACGAAGGTTCCGCGGGTCGCGAAGCGTCCCGAACAGATCCTTACCAAATTTGGTAGAAGGCAATTCGGTGGCAACCGAAAAGCCAGAATTCGGTGCACGCAACCTAGCTCGGTGCTATAACTATAATAAAATATAGGAAAGCACCTAGCCTAGGAAATCAAGCAATTCATGCATGCATATGATTATCCTATGCTAGAAATAGTATGATAAAGTAGAGGCAAGCAAGCATAGCTGGCATAAGCCGTCGTACTCTCACAACACCCGACCACGAAGTCGGCTCCGCCCAAGCGAGGACGGGGCCAACATACAACTCCCGTTGACACGCTGTGCTGCACCAACGAGGAGATTTGGCATCTACAGGAGCAACATGGCGGAGTCGACCAACGGGGCCGTGAAATCCATCCGGCGTCTGCCACCCGCGCATCTGTTAGCTTCGATGTGGGACTACACGTCAAGAAGTTTCATGAGCGGCATGAGGAGGTGAGAGCCCGAGATGACTATTTCACGAGGTGGGGGAGGAAACGGTACGAGGAGAAGTGCGAGCGGGCAAAGAACTACGAAGTGAAGGTCTCCAGCATCGAGTACCTTGCGGAGGTGATAAACAACGGCAGCACGACGGATCCTACCCCACGAAGCTTCAACGTCGATATCCGAGGCGAGGGCAAGTGTGAGTGCGGCAATTGGACTGAGTATGCGTTTCCGTGCGCACACGCCATGGCGTTTGTGAGCGACTACTACACCACATTCAACCTCCGTCGCACGTACTCCCACATCATCCCTGGATCTTGCATCGACACCCTGATGGCATAGACAACACCTGTGCCTCAGGGAGTGTGTGATGCTCCAAATTTCACTCGTAGGGGTCCTGGCCGCCCCCATTCTTATAGGGGCAGGGATGATCCGAAGGGGAACTATCGCTGCAAAACCTGCTTGGGGCGTGACCACAACTCCGCAACCTGCACCCAGAAGAATGGCTCCGACCGGGCTGCAAGAGGTGTGTATCACATAGTGGGGTGAGCCGTGAACAATGCAGCTGATAATAATTGTACTAGACTATCTGCAATGTCCTGATAATTCTAGAGTAATGCACTGGCCGTGATTATTAGTCAACATAGCTAGCCTATGTAATACAAAAGTAGTATGTACTGGATCTAGACGTTTTCTATCGCTAACAAAAGTACGTGTTTTCTTAACAAAGTCGCAGTGCGATTGGATTTTCGAGACAAGCATCAATTGTGATTGGTCCCAAAAAGGCGGATCATTAGCGGAACCCCTGTTTTTGTAGCAGATAAATGGAGCAGTCACCCTAAGCAAAATAGTTAAAAAGTACTCCACAAGACATGCCAACAACTTTATTACGAAACCCACACACGCGTTGGATTTGTTGTTCAAGATTCGTCACTTTGAGAGCTTATGACGAAGCCATTTCTCAATTAAACGCAAATCCGCTCAGTAGGATTGTGCGCCTTAGAATCAGCTGCCATCTCCAAGTTGAATCAGTTGTTAAGATGGTCTATAAAGTGAAAACCAAGTAAAAACGTCCAGCAGCTGCATGACTAGAATGGTGGAGGAAATACAAGCATGTAGGCATAAAATGTGGAGTTGGGGACTCCAAGAGAAACAATGAGAGGGAAGGGGTTCTCCAAGAGCTAGGGAAGGATAGTAGGAACCTTCCTAGCAGCAAGGATGCAACCCTCAACATGAGATCCTTGAGGTGTCACATGCGAAATCCAATCTAGTTGGATTTTGCCTAGGTGTTGCAACATTTGCACCCCATGCGAGAAACTTCTAGCCACCCCAATCCAAAAGTCAAAGTTGCCTTCCCTAACCACCCAACCAAAGATCCCTTTATAGTCATGTCCCAAGTAATCACCCAAATTAGATATAACCTTCAAAGGTAATAAGAAATCCAAGTCTTGGAAATCTTGTAACTTGGGCGATCTTGGTCGGAATAAGGCGAACTTGGTATCGTTGGAAAGCTCTGGATTTCTCCTGCATGATCAAGCATTTAAACTTGGAGAAAAATACAGAGATGATAATATCCAACAGCCATGCACAATAATATATGCTCATGCAAATAATGCACGCATGAACAGCACGAGCATTCGGCAGGACGTTAGGATGACATGCACTCAGAATGACGTGCATTCAACAAACTCCCCTTCAGACTAACGGACTGCATGCACACACATTCACACACATGCAAACTCTCATGCACACAATCACACATGCACTCATGAAACTGCTTCCCACACTAGTGCAATGCCATGCCACACATCTTAGCACACTTCCAATGTGCGTTCTTGGGAAGTCTCTTGGTGAGAAAATCTGCCGCTTCCTTGGTAGCCTTTACATGGTGAAGCTCAACAATCCCCTCCTTCACCATCTCACTCACCTAGTGCCACTTGATCTTCATGTGCTTCTTCAGCCCATTCAGGATAGGATTATTGGCCATGCCAATAGCAGCCTCACTGTCGGAGAAAAGTGGTGTAGGCCCTTCCTGTTCAGCCCCCATGTCCTCCAGCAGCTTCCTCAAGAGCACGATCTCCTTGATTTGTACATCGCCATGTACTCTGCCTCTCCGGAAGACTGAGCAATCTCACTCTGCTTCTTGGACCTCCAGTTCACTGGTCCACCTTTGACCATGCACACAAAGCCGCCAACTGATGACTGATCCTCCTCCTCTGAGGCCCACGTAGCGTCGGTAAAGCACGAGAGCTTCAAGGTTCCATGCGTGACCCCATCTGCTCCAATTTGTTTCAGCTGGCCGCTAGCTGAAAACTGAACACCAGCAGATGCCGTTGATCCGAGGTAGCGCACCAAGCGCTTTGCCACCTCCAACTGCTCCTCAGTGGGCCGCTGAACAACTCTGGCCAACTGCCCCACTCCGAATGAAGCATCAGGTCGCGTATGCACAGCTGCATACATCACACTCCCAATGAGTGACTGGTACTCATTCTGGTGGTCATCCTCAAGTACATCATCCCCCTCAGCTGCCTTTTTTAATTTGAAGCCCGCAGGGAATGGTGTCATCACAGTGCGACCCCCAGTCACACCATACCGCTACATCACACCAGAGATGTAGTGTGACTGATGCACCTTCAGCCACCTCTTGGGCGCTTGCTTAAGGCCATAGATGGCCTTCTTAAGCTTGCACACCCGGCTGGTCCCATCCTCATAGCCGTCGGGCTGAGCCATGTAGATATCCTCCAGCGGCACTCCATTGAGGAACGCAGTGGTGATATCCATCTGCTTCACATGCCATCCCTTCACAGCTGCGCCAGCCATCAAAGTCCTCAGAGCCACTGACTTAGCAACGGGAGCGAAGACCTCCCCAAAGTCGACCTTCTCTTTCTGCTGAAACCCCTTGGCGACCAGGCGGCTCTTGAACTGCTCCAACGCACCATCAGCACTACTCTTCACCTTGAAGATCCACTTGCTGCTGATCGGCCGTCGCCCCTCGGGTAACTCAACAAGCTCCCAAGTCCCATTCTCAATGAGACTGTTGAACTCCGCATCCATGGCAGCCTTCCACTCCTCCTTCTGGGGTCCACTCAGTGCCTCCCCCACTATGGCTGGTTCTCCAGGCAAGGGTGTGAAGAAACAGAAGGCCATCTCCTCATCCTCTCCCTCATCCGCCTGAACCGCCATGGCACCTTGCTTGGGTCCTCCCAAACGGCTATACTTTAGCCTTGAAGGTGCTGCTGCCACTCTCTTCTCGCGGGTTGCAGTCTACTGCCCATGTGGTGAAGCTCCTTTCTGCACACTCCTCTTGGTGACCTTGGCGTTTGCAGCAGGCTCGGGCTGAGTTGGTGAGTCCACACGTGCTGAATCATCCTCCAACCCCTCCTCTCTAGCAGGACCAGCACTTTGCTGCTCACCACCGCCACTGTGGTCACTGGTCAGCTCTGACCCAGGGAGATCCTCAAGGTGCAGTTGAACCTCCTCCACTGCAAACCGCTCAATCTCCTGCAGGCGCAAGCCAATCTGCACCTGCTGCAGCTACTGCCAATCCTTGTACATCACGTCCTCCACAAACTTGACGCCACGACTGACCAGCGTCCTCTTGCTCTTGGGGTCCCACATCAGCCACCCCTTTGAGTCAGGAGCCATCCCCAGATGGACAGCCCACACAGCAGCAACTTCCAGCTTGTGCCTCTGCTCCTTAGGCACCATCACAAGCCCCATGCAGCCCCACACCCGCAGCATGTCAATGGATGGCTTCTTCCCAAGCCAACGCTCGTACGGCACCCAATGCTTGTCGCCAACATGCATCAAGACCCTGTTCTTGACCGTGATGACATGGCAAACAGCTTCAGGCCAGAAATTGTAGGGCATCCTAGCAGCCCTCAACAAGGTCTTAGCCGCCTCGCCAATGGTCCGGTTGGCACGCTCAGCAATGTCGTTCTGCTGCGGTGTTCCAGGGCAGGTCCGTTGGTGTCGAATGCCGTTCCTCTTGAGAGACTTGGTGAATTCCGCTCCAAGGAACTCCCCACCACGGTCGCTCCTCAGCACCTTCACCAGCCGCATCGCTTGCCGCTCCACCATCGGCAACCAATCCTCCTTGATCGCCGCTGCAGCATCACTCTTCTTGGACAAGGGACGAGCCCATGTGAATCTGCTCCATTCATCCACCGTGGTAAGGAAGTACAGCACTCCCCTAGTCCCCTCCGTCCTCATAGGACCCACCAGGTCCATGTACACCACCTCCAAGGGTGCCTTGGCTGATCCCTCCGCACGTGGAAACGGGATCCGCGCAAACTTGTTTTGCATGCACGCCTCGCAGCTGCCATAGTGAGCGCCATCTCCTTGCAGTTGCAGCCCATGCACGCACTTCTCCTTGTGCATCACCTCCAATGTAGATATAGCCATGTGTGCGAGTCGCCGATGCCAAGTCTCCCAATCCGCTTGGCCCAAGGTAGCCGACGCCTTCACCGCCGCACTTCCTCCAATCAGCTCATCTCCTTGCCACCTTGCTGCTCCTCCTCAGTGACGCTCTCCTCCATAGATGCCGCAGCTTCCGCCTTGCCCAATTTCCCCCAAGAGAGGACCGGGATCTACCACATGCGCTTGTGGACATCTCCCTTCCGCTGCAGGTCCCAAATCAGCCGCTCGTCGTTGTAGGCACGATAGCGCTCCAAGCCAATCGTCTCGGTGTTCACACCCGCATCTCCCAACCGGCAGGTAGAAATCAGGTTCGCGCACAAGTCCGGCACCTACAGCACGTTCTTCAGCCCCACAAGCTCTCCATCCGCTCCCATGAACTTGGCGCATCCCATGCCCATGACCTTGGCCTTGGCGCACGTCGCGGATGTGACTGTAGATATGGGTGCGGACTGAATCTCATCGAGTAGGTCCGCACGAGGAGTCATGTGCCAAGAGCTCCCGGAGTCAATCACCCAATGGGTGAGGGGGTGTAGGAGAACCTTGGCAGCCATAGCGAGGTCGGTTGCGCTTTCGTTCACGAAGAAGAAGAACCTGGCCTTCTGCTCCCCAGATTTGCCGCCTTTCTCCTCCCCTTCTCCTCTCCACTAGCTCCCATGACTCCCCCACTCCTCGTGCCACCACGCTGGTTGCTTGATGAAGGCGGGGTCCAATCCTTGGGTCGTTGGTAGCACTTCCGCCAACGATGTCCGCGCTTCTTGCAATAGAAGCACACCTCCCCTTGACCCCCACCGCCATCCTCCTTAGGGTTGTCCTTGTTCTTGCCCTTCCACTTCTTCTTGAAGCCACTCTTTCCACCTCCAACTCCATAACCAGCCCCCTCCTCCGAGCACTGCACACTCCGCCACCGCAAGTCCTCCTCTAGGATGCGCGCGCGAATGTAATCCACGCTCCACTGGGGCTGTTGAGAGTTGAGGTTGATTGCAAGGGCAGACCACGACTCCGGCAGCCGTATCACGATCTCCACGCATTGCACGAGCTCCGAGTACACCACACCGCCGCCTTGTAGCTTCGTGAAGATGTCCCGCATCTCATCCAACACCGATTGCATCGGCTCTCCATCAACGAACTTGATGTCGCGCAGCCACCGCGCGAGTAGCACGATGCTGGTAGCATGTGTCGGTGCGTGCACATCCAGAAGCTTCCTCCAAGCCTTGGGGCCACACTCTGGATCACCCAAGAGGTCCTTGATGTGGACAAGTTGTCGTCCGCCAACCGCTTGCACCATGAGCATGTACGCGTCGAACGACCGCTTTATCCATGCTCCCTTCAGCTCCACGGCCTCCGGCATCTTCTCCTTCCCCTCCACCAGATCCAATAGCTTGTATTGGGTGTACATCAGCCTCATGCGGAAGCTCGAGTGCTCGTAGTCCCCCCCCATGAACTTCTCAATAGAGAACGCCTTCACGGGATCCACGGTTGTTGGAGATGGTGTAGTAGATGTACGTAGCGTACGGTTGGCTGATTGGTGAGTCCCCACTCCACCACCAGCAACTCCCCCCTGCTCTCGAGCCTATCTACCTCTATCCATCTCGCCACTAGCACCTCTGGAGTCCGTTCCTGTCATATTGAGGCCTTATGAACGGTGGAAACTTGAGAAATCGTTTGGAGAGAATTCTGCCAGAAATTTCGACTCTACGAAAAATGTTGTCGCGGACTGGATACTTCGACTTAAAACGTGGTTTGACCACCAATCAAAAGTTCGCAAACAGAGCTACTAGGCAATGGTCTCATTTGTCAAAACTGGTTCAGAATTCACGACGATTCGTCGTCTCAAAGTCGACTAACCGCTCTGATACCACTTGTTGTTCAAGATCCGTCACTTTGAGAGTTTACGACGAAGTCATTTCTCAGTTAAACGCAAATCCGCTCGGTAGGATTGTGCGCCTTAAGCTCAGCTACCATCTCCAAGTTGAATCAGTTGTTAAGATGGTCTATAAAGTGCGAACCAAGTAAAAACGTCCAGCAGCTGCATGAATAGAATGGTGGAGGAAGTACCAGCATGTAGGTATAAAATGTGGAGTTGGGGACTCCAAGAGAAACAATAAGAGGGAAGGGGCTCTCCAAAAGCTAGGGAAGGATGGTAGAAACCTTCCTAGCAGCAAGGATGCAACCCTCAACATGAGATCCTTGAGGTGTCATATGCGAAATCCAATCTAGTTGGATTTTGCCTAGGTGTTGCAACATTTGCAACCCATGCTAGAAACTTCTAGCCACCCCAATCCAAAAGTCAAAGTTGCCTTCCCTAACCACCCAACCAAAGATCCCTTTATAGTCATGTCCCAAGTAATCACCCAAATTAGATATAACCTTAAAAGGTAATAAGAAATCCAAGTCCTGGAAATCTTGTAGCTTGGGCGATCTTGGTTGGAATAAGGCGATCTTGGTATCGTTGGAAAGCTCTGGATTTCTCCTGCATGATCAAGCATTTAAGCTTGGAGAAAAACACAGAGATGATAGCTGGAAAGCTCCGGATTTCTCCTGCATGATCAAGCATTTAAGCTTGGAGAAAAACACGGAGATGATAATTTCCAACAGCCATGCACAATGATAAATGCTCATGCAAATAATGCACGCATGAATAGCACGAGCATTCGGCAGGACGTTACGATGACATGCACTCAGAATGACGTGCATTCAACAGGATTAATCTACAACATAAGAAAGGTAGGGTAAACTCATCTATAAAGACAGCTTTTTGGGACAACGGAAACTAACATGTGAAAGAAAACCCCGCAACCCTACTACAAGTCTCAGATTACAAAGACACGGTACTTTGCCAGGCATTATACGATGCCCATTCACGTTGCACATTATCTTTTGATCCCATCCACAAAATGTTTCAGACTACTATAGATGTCTTCAATTTAGTGTCCATATTACGTTGGCCACAGATTCTAGATTGATGGATATTATTCACAGCACCTACATCCTACCCACATGGATAACTAACGCCCAAACAACGTGACATGTTTTATAGCCACATGCACCATCATAATTACAATGTACTAGCTTGTGGCAAACCAATCGGGAAATGTTGTAATGAGCCAGATGTAATGAGACCAATGCCACAATATATGGCCAAGAAAGCAAACTAGGGACACATCAGCCATGGATGACAAGCAGATGAAACGGATGCGTCTGTACAGTGTATAAGCGCCACCAAGGCTGGTACAATTGTGCACATTGCAGCTGTGGTAGTAGGAAGCATCAAAGATCCAGCTATGGCACATGTTCTTCAAGACATTGCACGAGTTTGAATGAACTAAGATCAAGGTGGGATGAAGTAATAACCCAGATTGGGTTAAACCCACTTATGGGCAAACATATTAACGAGAGCAATGTCTCTCGTACACTACTATGTTGCTTTTGTGTTGTTTTTGGATCGCATGTGACAGGAGTCCAACCTTCCCAGTCTTGTACGTTCAGCATTATGGCACCCATCGTATCTGAAACCTATGATTACATGCGATTAGCAGGTGTTACATATGATTACACTATAGCGACTCTGGTACCTTGATTAATAGGATGCTGATATAAGAATGCTTTCACGCACATCCATGTACCACTCAACTCGTTCACAATTCTCCCAACGTGTTCAATAGTCCGCACATTAACAGTACCACATGTTCTAAACGAGGCTTCAATAAATTGGGTACAAACATCGCCCATACTGATATACGAATAACAAAAACACATGTTGTGAATGTATACACGTGCCAAATACACCCACACCATCTTGGTTATTGCTGTATCCTTTACCACACATATAAGCACGCACTTAGCGTCAAGAAGACTATTGTTTTTGTGGACCGTGTTCGAGTTCGTCCAGTTTGGCAAAAAGTGTCAGAATGTTATCTTATGCTCTAGCCTGTAGTGGGGTGCTCTATAGCGAGTACGACCCTTCTAGGGTTTGCTATTTGTATCCCCATTCTTGCTAGTGCAATCCCTCTTCTTTCTTCTAAACTTTCACATGCTATCAGAGCAGGTCGATCCCCTTGGATCGATCCTGTGGGTGGGTTACCACCTCCTTGCTTCCGCTGCAACTACCTTTCACTACTCTCTGAGCCGCACGCCCCCTGACGTGCGGCACTTTTTCTTCCCGCCGTGCGCCCCGAGGCGCGCGGCGGTTTTCTGCCCGCCGTGCGCCCCGAGGCGCGCGGCGGTTTTCTGCCCGCCGTGCGCCCCGAGGCGCGCGGCGGTTCTCTGCCCGCTGTGCGCCCCGAGGCGCGCGGCGGGCTTCTGCCTCGTCGTTCGCCGCGTCGCCCTCTGGAGGCGCCGCGACGGGCGACGGGGACCCGTCGCGGCGCACCGAGGGCACGCGCCTCGGCCCCGTCGCCCTACTTGCGCCCCGGCCCCGGCCGCGCCTGCGGCCCCGGCCCCGACGCCCTACCTGCGCCCCGGCCCCATCGCCCTACCTGCGCCCCGGCCCCGCCTGCGGCCCGCGGCCCCCGAGGGTCGCCTCGACAGGCGACGGGAGGACTTACCTGGGGGAGGGGGGCGAGCGCCGCCCCTTCTGCTGCCTGTCTTGGCGCCCTGGGAGGCCGCGCGTCGGTTCCCCCCCCCCCCCCCCCTCCCCCGTAACCTCCCTACCCGCCATCCCGCCCTGCCTGTGTTAGGGTTTGGGGAGTGGTGAGTAGGGGGTGGCGAGTATGGGGGTGGCACTTCTGCATTCCTCCCTTTGCTCCTCCTCCTCCTTTGTCTCCCACTGCTGCACCTGTCGCTGAGGGGGGTGGATGTGTGGGAGACTGGGGTTTAGGGTTTAAGGGGGGTGCGTGGGAGTGGAGCTAGCGGTGTAGCAGCGGGTGTGTGCCAGGGGGAGTGGGATAGATTGGGGAAGCTGTATGGAGGTTGCCGTCGTGTCGCCAGCAGCACCTGTATTCCGGGGACTTCGTCCGGTAGCCCAGTCGTAGCCAGCTGTGCCAGCCGCCCGTGGGTCCGTTGCTCGTCTGCCGCAACTTTAGCCGCGGGGCCTGTTACTCCTGTATTCCGGGGACTTCGTCCGGTAGCCGCTGTGCCAGTCTGCCTCCTGTTGCCCGTGTGTCTGCAGCTTCAGCCGTCGCCTCCTATCTCCTCTCCTCTCACTCTCTCTCCTCCTCCTCGCTTGCCCGTTGTGACTACCACTAGCTTTGCTCATAATTGTACCCTTTAAACTATTGCTTCTTGAACTTGTGCTCAGAATGTGTGGTGACATTGTGATCCACCCTGAGCTTGTACTGCTTTGCTTGCTCTGCTGATTACACCCCACTTTGGCTATGGGGGTGTGTCAGAATGTTATCTTATGCTCTAGCCTGTAGTGGGGTGCTCTATAGCGAGTACAACCCTTCTAGGGTTTGCTATTTGTATCCCCATTCTTGCTAGTGCAATCCCTCTTCTTTCTTCTAAACTTTCACAAAAAGAACCGACTGTAAGTGGTCCGTTTTTTTGCCAAATGCTTGCAATCCCCTCACACAGATTCTGAACATCTTGTTTAAGCATAATGATATGTAGTGGCTGCTCTTGCTTCGTTGGAATTGTTGGAGCTCCTACCTCTATGGTTACAGACCCCTCCTCTCTCCTCCTACGGTATGGCCCTTGCGGTGGGAGGGTAACACCTTATGCCTGTAATCGCAGCAGCAGTGCACCACGTAGAAGTGATGACAACGCAGAATGTAAGCCTGCACGATAGTCCGTAGGGTCCATCTCGAGGTACCGAGGCCTTTCAAGGTTCCGAAAGTCACGGATTACAAGGGATCAAAGAAACATGTATGTGTATATAACACAGTCTTCACTACAAAGCGGTTGTTGTGGGATCTCCGAAGTCTGCAGAAGCACCACCAGCGTTGCGAATAAGAGACAATGAAATGCAAAGAGTGTGATAAAGTGGCCACGGCTGGCGAGACGATACCTGTAATATGCGCCATTCAACTTTCTTGACCCTTACCAGTCTATCTTGTTCACAAAGTCCCGAATGGTCACGTTGAATCTCTTTAGCTACCAACCTGTACATTGTGTAATAAATGGATGTGAGAACTTCCAAGGTACAATGTGGAAACATCAGAAAGGATACAAGAGTCCATCGTTTTACCGTTCAATCGCGTCCCATTCAATCCGCGTCTCGCAGTGCATGCCTGCCGAGTCATAGTGGTAGAACTGAGGCTTGTATATAGGGGGGAGTGGTCTAGTCTCCGTTAGTAGGATTTTTGCGTTGGGGACAACAACCGGGCTGAAATGAAGCCCGCTCACCAAAATTTTATCATTGGTTATGATGGGAAAACAGGGGGTATGCGGTGTGTTCTCGCATTAAATACTGCACACCATACTTACTTTCTGGTGACAACAATCGCTACGTTGTCGAAGTCCAAAAACAGCCGTTTAGCTGGGCAGCAGGAACTGAGTTTACCATGATTCGACATATAATCGAATGCCTTGGAGTCGAGAGCAATCCATGTTCGGCCGTTTCTTAGCCGTGGGTAACAAATGTCAAGCAAGCTGTCAGGAACAAACGAGAAACGTGAACTTCATCAGGGGTGAACTGTCAAGATAGTAGGTAATAGAGAGTAGAAACGTGGGGCCTAGGCTTAGTAGCCTAGGCCCTAACTTAGTATCGAGCGGGTTTTCCCCTAGGGTGAGAGTCGAGTGAGTTGAGAGGAAAATTGTGAAAAGGTGAGGTTTCACTATAGGTTCAGGGGTACATATAGCATAGAAACACAATAAGGTGCACCACCAACAAAAGTTTACATAACTACACTAACTACAACTACAAGCAATTATAAAACATGACAAAATATTTCGACACGCCCCCATAATGCTTGTAGGTAGGTGTGTAGTTACAGCAACAGCAGGTACCCCTACCATCTCCTCACCCTCCTCCTTCCCCTCCCCAACACTGCTGCAGAAGCAGCAGAGAAAGGGGGGAAAGAGGAAAGGTGGAGGGACGGCTGCTTGTTGCCTCACCCCCGCCACCCCGGTACCACCCCCCCCCCTCACCCACATCCTCACACCCTCCTCCCCCAGCGGCAGCTGCAGCGGTGGGACTGAAAGAAGGAGGAGGGAAAGGGAGAGAGTTGACCCCACGCTCCAACACCCTCCACCCCCATACCCTCCTCCCCACGGCTGCAGGGAGACAAGAGAAAGGGGGGGGTGGGAAGGAAGAAAGCCGCAGAGCGGCGAAGAGGCGTCGGTGCAGATGGGTCAGGGACGGCAGCAGGGAGTGCAGGGGCGGAGAGGCCCGTCGCGGGCCAGTGCCACGGGGCGCACGACGGGTAGGATAAAAGGGCCCGATCGTGTGCCTCGGGGCGCACGACGAGCAGGGCACCATCGTGTGCCTCGGGGCGTACGATGGGCAGATAAAGGGCACCGACGCGTGCCACGGGGCGCGCGACGGGCAGGATAGGAGTCACACGCCCGTGGGCGGGACAAGGTAAAACTAAAATCGTCACGCGCCCTAGGCGCGCGACCGGAAAATCTCAGCAGCGGAAGAGTAACGCGGGCCCACAGGCCAGGACGAAAACAGCTTTGATACCATGTCAAGATAGTAGGTAATAGAGAGTAGAAACGTGGGGCCTAGGCTTAGTAGCCTAGGCCCTAACTTAGTATCGAGCGGGTTTTCCCCTAGGGTGAGAGTCGAGTGAGTTGAGAGGAAAATTGTGAAAAGGTGAGGTTTCACTATAGGTTCAGGGGTACATATAGCATAGAAACACAATAAGGTGCACCACCAACAAAAGTTTACATAACTACACTAACTACAACTACAAGCAATTATAAAACATGACAAAATATTTCGACATGAACATGTTCGAATAATCACAACACCATAATGTGGTTACATGTTGTGTAAGTTGATGATGTTGTCGTTCACTGCCATATAGGAGGATATGCGATGAAGGTCTCCTCCAGAAAGCGTAATTTCAAAGGAATGCCAATTGTAGATGGTGCTCGACTTCCCCACCAGAAGAGCAATATCGTCATAATGAGTGGTATTAAATCGACCGTCTTGTTCATCGTGGTGAATAGCAGTCGAAGAGCCACTGCATTCTGACATAGCACCCATAGCTGGTCCAAGAACATAAGCGTCGTAAATGGTTGAAGCTTTCCGACCCATGTGGCTAATATTGTAGTAGCTATTGCGTCGTGTTTGAAGCCCGCACCCATCCGTTTATGTGGGGTCTCACTTCATTGAACTCTGTCTGTCAAAGTTTTGGCAATCAAATTTTGGTGGTGCCAAAATCTGCATTCGCGCGCTTCAAAAATGGATGACGTGGCTAGTTACGTTTTGATAAAACGTGACAGAATCTGCGTTTTAAACACGATCGAACCAGAACAACACAAAAAACGTTCGGATTCACCACGCCTAGGTGTTCATTTGTGATGCACGGTGGTAATTATCGCGAGTCAATTGTTGGATTGTGGACCAATGGTATGCAGGAGGGTTCAGCGACAATATGTATGCACCAAACACTGTTCCTAATCACTCGGTTTTTGATTTTGATCATTTTCGAAGTCGATCTTGAGAATGATTGGCCAATGATCACGCTGCATTTAATCGTTCGTAAACACCCGGCGCGATGAATTTCAACATTCATGTAGTGGTTTTGCCGTTGCCTGTTGAAAAACGGTCGAACACATGCAATGTGACTCTTATGTACCGTTGCTGCTAAAAAACCTACCAATAATACTAAATGGAGTGTGATTAGAGTCGTGTGTCTGTTCGTGCACGTTTTACGCGCGATGCATCAAAACTGTTGAGTCATTCAGATCTACACATAAAATCCATTGCAAACTGTCAGAACATATAGCTTACCTGTTTGTGTAGGCTACAGCGGGGTATCCCATAGGGGGTACAACCCACTTAGGGTTTGCTATTTGTACTTCTTTCAGACTTAGTCATTCTCATTCCTGTTTCATATCTTCACATGGTATAGAGCGGGTCCCTCCTAAGGACCGATTTTTTTTTGGGCCCACCCACGAATTTCGCTCTGCCCGGAGCGCCCTACTCTCCCCGAGGCGCGCTCCCCCCCCCCTCCCCCCCCCCTTAGTGCGGTTCGCTCTGCCCGTGTGGGCCCCTGCGAGTCGCGCGCGCAAATTTTTTTTTTAGCGCGCGCGGCTCGGGGTCACGTCGCGCGGGCTCTACGGCTGCGCCGCGCCGCCCTTTCGGCCCGGCTGCGCCCCGCCGCCCTCGAACCGGCCACGCGGCCGCTTCGTCGCGGCCGCGGGCCCTGCTTTTGACGGCCCCGCCGTTCGGTTTTTGACGGCCCGGCCCGGCCGGCCCCGCCGCTACAACTCAGACGGCCCCGCCGCTACACCCCACGGCCCCGCCCGTCCCTGTCAACGGCCCCGCCCGTCCCTGACCCGGCCCCGCCGCTGCACCTCAGACGGCCCCGCCGCTGCGCCTTGACGGCCCCGCCGCTTCCTGTCCCGGCCCCGCCCGTCCCAGTCTCGGCCCCGCCGCTGCACCCTGACGGCTCCGCCCGTCCCTGTCCCGGCCCCGCCGCTGCACCTCAGACGGCCCCGCCGCTGCACCTTGACGGCCCCGCCGCTTCCTGTCCCGGCCCCGCCCGTCCCAGTCTCGGCCCCGCCGCTGCACCCTGACGGCTCCGCCCGTCTCTTTCCCGGCCCCGCCGCTACACCTCTGACGGCCCCGCCGCTGCACATTGACGGCCCCGCCGCTGCAACCTGACGGCCCCGCCGTCCCACTTGACGGCCCCGCCGTCCTCTGTCCCGGCCCCGCTGCTGCACCCTGACGGCCCCGCCGTCCTCTGTCCCGGCCCCGCCGCTGCACCCTGACGGCCCTGCCGTCTCCTGTCCCGGCCCCGCCACGACACAGCAGCCGAGCCGCCCTGCAGCAGCCGAGCCGCCCTTCAGCCGCCGAGCCGCCCGGGAGCCGAGCCGCCCTGCACCCGAGTCGCCCTGTCGCCGAGCCGCCCGGGAGCCGAGCCGCCCTGCACCCGAGCCGCCCTGCTGCCGAGCCGCCCGGGAGCTGAGCCGCTGTGCACCCGAGCCGCCCGATCGCCGTGCTGCCTGTCTGTCGAGCTACACGATCTGCCCCGCCCGGTGAGCACAGTCCCACTGTCACTGCTTGCTCTTCCCCTACTGCTTGCACTGCTTCGCTGTCGTCGCCATGGCCACCCCTAGTGTCCTAGCCTTTGACGCTGAGGGTCGTGCCATTGATTTCGAGGTCTGGCTAGATGACCTGCAACTGTTCTTACAGTGCGACAGAGCTGACGGCCTTTCTCTCTTTGACCTCACCTCTGGCGCCTCTCCTGCTCCTACTGCTGATGCTGATCCCACTGTCCGCTCTCAGTGGGCCACCCGCGATGCTGCTGCACGTCTTGCTGTGCGTCGCCACCTCCCTACCTCTGAGCGCGCGCACTTTAGTCAGTACAAGAGTGCTCAGACCTTGTACGACGCTGTAGTTGCGCGCTACTCCTCTCCTGCCACTGCTGCACTGACTCGTCTCCTGCTTCCCTACCTCTTTCCTGACCTCTCTGCCTTTCCCACTGTCGCTGACCTCATTACGCACCTCCGCACTAGTGACACTCGCTACCGCGCCGCCCTTCCTGCTGAGTTCTGCGCTAAGAACCCCCCCCCCATGTACATCACTCTCTACTACGTAGTCGCGCGCCTCCCTGACTCCCTTCGTGCAGTCAGGGACCAGTTCCTAGCTGTCTGTCCCACCACTCTCACCGTCGACCTCCTCGAGAAGGCCCTCCTCTCAGCTGAGAAGAGCATAGTTGCTGTAGGGGCTTCTCGTGGTGACCCTCGCACCCCCATCTTTGAGGGGTGCTCTCCTTCACCCTTGCTGCCCTCTGTTGCCTCGGCTGCCGCTGCCGACCTGCTTGGTCTTGAGTCGGTCGGCGCGGCGTCTGCCCCTAGTGGGAGACGTCGCTCCAGCAGGAACAGGGGAAGCAGGGGCGCGAGTGGAGCTGGAGGGAGCGGTGGAGGTGGCGGAGGTGGCAGCGGTGGGAGTGGGGGTGGCGGCGGGAGTAGTGGTGGTGGTGGTGGTGGTGGTGGCAGCAGCGGCGGAGACGGTGGTGGTGGTGGCGGCGGTGGTGGAGGTGGCAGCGGCGGAGGTGGGGGCGGAGGAGGTGGAGGCGGTGGAGGCGGTGGAGGCGGTGGAGGCGGCGGCGGAGGAGCAGGAGGTGGTGGAGGGAGCGGAGCCGGCCGGGGTGGCACCCAGCAGCGTAGTGGCGGCGGTGGTGGCCAGCGCTCGCAGCGGCAGCAGCAGCAGCGCTCGCGTGACATCCCTCCGCCCCAGCAGCTTCGTGAGTGGTACGCTGGGCGCCAGAGGGGTGGGGGTACTGGTCCCTGCACCTACGTTCTTCGTTCCGGCGACCGCGCGGGTGAGCAGTGTGGGGGTGCCCACGCCACCTCGCGCTGCTTTGGCCGCCTGACGGACGCCTGGCGTCAGCAGTTCCCCGGGGCCAGTGAGATCCCTCGTTGGGATGAGCTCCTTAGGGCTGGTGTTGCGATCTTTGATCTTGATTTTGATGCTATCCTTGCTGCTATGTATGCTGTGACTATTAGTGATGAGAATGAGGGTTACCGGTGTTTCCAGCCCGATCCGGGCATTGGTACTGCTGCGCTAGGTACTTGTGAGGCTGCTGCTCTAGGTGCCAGTGCGTCTGCGCTCTCAGGTACTGGTGAGACTGCGCTTTCAGGTACTGAGTCGCCCTCGTCCTCCCTCACTTTCACACTTGACTCCGGAGCTTCTCGCTCCTTCTTTCGAGACCGCACTACCCTTACGCCTCTTGGCCGGCCGGTTGCGGTCTCCCTGGCGGACCCCTCTGGGGGTCCTGTCCTGTCTCACTTCTCCACTGTCCTCCCGTGTCCGGCTGCCCCTTCGGGCGCCCTGTCTGGTCTGTACCTTCCCTCGTTCTCGACGAACTTGGTGAGTGGTGCGGCCCTACAGGATGCGGGGGTTCACCAGTTCACTCCTGCGAGTCAGCGGGTGACCCACTGCACGGACGCACGCACAGGCCGGCACCTGGCCACGTTCTCGCGTCGGCCGGGGTCGAGCCTCTACACCCTGACCACCTCGCCTCCTCCTGTCCCTGTGTCCGGTCAGGTAGCTGCGTCAGGTCAGGAGCTTGCTGCAGCGTCCCGGTCAGGTCCTGAGTCTGCCCCCTGTTCTTGCCGTCTCCTGTCTCACGAGACTCTCCTGTGGCACCACCGTCTTGGCCACCCCTCCCTGCCCCGTCTTCGGAGCATGGCTTCCCGTGTCCTTGTCTCTGGTCTTCCCCAGTCTCTCCCTCCTCTCCCCTCCGGGCCAGGACCTTCCTGTGTCCCCTGTGTCGAGGGTCGCCTCCGGGCTGCTCCTCACTCCTCCCACTTCCCCCCGACAGAGGCTCCCCTGCAGACGCTTCACATGGATGTGTGGGGCCCAGCCCCCGTCCGTGGGCAGGGTCACGAGCGCTACTTCCTGTTGGTGGTTGACGACTACTCGCGTTACACTACAGTCCTCCCCTTGCGCAGCAAGGGTGCGGTCACTGAGGTGCTGATCGACTGGATCCGCGAGGCTCGTCTCCAGCTCAGGCAGAGCTTCGGCTCGGACTTTCCTGTTCTGCGTCTGCACTCAGACAGAGGTGGAGAGTTCTCCTCTCGCCTTCTACGAGACTACTGTCGTGCACGGGGGATCCGCCAGACCTTCACGCTTCCGGACTCACCACAGCAAAATGGGATTGCTGAGCGCCGCATTGGCATGGTCATGGATGTCGCTCGTACGTCCATGATGCATGCGGCTGCCCCCCATTTTCTGTGGCCGTTCGCTGTGAGGTACGCGGCGCATCAGCTCAACCTTCACCCCCGGGTCTCTAGGCCTGCGATGTCCCCAGCCTTGCTGTGGACAGGGAAGGTTGGCGATGCGTCTGCGTTCCGTGTCTGGGGATCTCGGGCGTTTGTCCGCGACTTGTCTGCGGACAAGCTGTCCCCTCGTGCTGCTCCCTGTGTCTTCCTTGGCTTCCCCACTGACGCCCCTGGGTGGCAGTTTTACCACCCCTCCTCTCGTCGTGTTCTGTCCTCCCAGGACGTCACGTTCGACGAGTCCGTCCCCTTCTACCGTCTCTTCCCCTACCGTACTCCCTCCCCCCCCCCTCCCCCGGACTTCCTGGTACCGCTTCCCCCCCCGGTAGACCCCCTCCCCCCTCAGGTTCCTGCTCCCTCAGGTGTGTCCCAGGTAGACGCCGCTGACCCTGTCGAGGTTACTGGTGACTCTGGTGCTGCTGCGGGTGCTGAGCCTGGGGGTGCTGACTCTGGGGGTGCTGTGCGCGGGGGAGCTGAGCCTGAGGGTGCTGGGCCTGGGGGTGCTGCTGCGGAGAGTGCGGAGCCTGGGGGTGCTGAGCCGAGGGGTGCTGTGCCTGGAGGTGCTGGGTCTGGGGGTGCTGAGCTGGGAGCTGCTGAGCCTGGGGGTGCGGCGTCTGGAGCGACTGGGCCTGGGGGTGCGGCGTCTGGAGCTACTGAGCCTGGGGTCTCACCTGTTGCGCCTCGCCGGGAGCCCCTCTCTCCACTGGAGCTGCGCGAGTGGTTCGCTCGCCGCTGGAGGCGTGCTGCTGACTCTGGGGGTGCTGCTGGAGCTGGAGTTGGTGCTTCTTCGCCCGTCGAGGGTGCTGGTGCTGCTAGTCCCGGAGCTGCTGAGGGTGTTGGTGCTGAGACTACTGCTGCCGGTCCTGGCGGTGGTTCTACTGCTGGTGCTGCTGGAGGTCCTGCCGCTGGAGGTGTGGGTGGCGCTGGTGCTGACGCTGAGGGTGCTGGTGCTGTCCCTGCTGAGTCTGGAGCTGCCGCGCGGCCTCGGCCGTACTTCGTTCCGCTCCTGCAGCAGGTTCTTGGTCTTTCTCCTCCAGTAGAGTGTCCACAGCCTGTCCAGTCGCAGTCCCTGCTAGAGCCTTCCTCTCCACTGCCTGCTCCCTCTCCTTACACTGGTCCTACTGGAGGTCTTGCTGAGCGTCGTGAGCCTGGGTCTCGTCCCGCGTCGCCTGTTCGTGCTGCTCGCGCTAGTGGTCGCAGTTCGCGTCAGCGTCCTCCTCCTGTCCCTGGCACGCACCGGATGTCTCTGCGTCCGTCCACTGCTCCTCTGCGTGCCCCTCTGCCTTCTCCTCCTGAGTCCTCTCTTCCTGCGCTTGCCGACCCTGAGTCGGACTCTCTTCGTGCTGCCAGTCCTACTGTCACACGTCTACTTGCTACTGTTGTCACTGACCCCTCTTTTGAGTCCACTGCTGCGTCTGCTCTAGTCGCTGAGCTCGTCGACTTTGCTGCTCGCTGTCGTCTCGACTACGCTGCTAGTCTTGTTGCTGAGTCTGCGTCTGTCTGTCCTCCGTCCGTCGGGGGTGAGTGTGCTCTTGGCACGGACGTCCTAGAGGACAGGCAGGAGGAGTTACAGTGTCTAGCGGCTGCTTCACCTCATCTCGCGTCTGTACTGCTTGCCCCTGAGGGAGACCCGGATGCACTAGACATCCCGACTCCGCGTTCTTACGCGGAGGCCGTAGAGGGTCCCTACTCCTCTCAGTGGCAGGCAGCTATGGATGCAGAGATGGCTTCCTGGAAGTCCACAGGCACCTACGTTGACGAGGTTCCCCCTCCTGGGGCGAACATCGTCAGTGGCATGTGGATCTTCCGGGTGAAGCGGCCGCCGGGCTCTCCACCTGTCTTCAAGGCGCGGTACGTTGCTCGTGGCTTCAGTCAGCGGCAGGGAGTTGACTACTTTCAGACCTTCTCTCCCACCCCGAAGATGACTACTCTTCGGGTGCTGCTGCACATAGCCGCTCAGCGCGACTACGAGCTTCACTCTCTCGACTTCAGCACTGCGTTCCTGCAGGGTAGCCTGCACGAGGAGATCTGGCTGCGCCGTCCGCCTGGCTTCACTGGGACTTTCCCTCCTGGCACCCAGTGGAGCCTCCGACGGCCAGTCTACGGTCTCCGCCAGGCACCGCGTGAGTGGCACGACACACTGAGGACTACGCTTGCGGCTCTTGGGTTTGCTCCTTCTACTGCTGACCCGTCGCTGTTTCTGCGCACCGACACTTCTCTGCCGCCGTTCTACATCCTCGTGTACGTCGACGACTTGGTCTTTGCCACAGCTGACACTGCTGGACTCGCCTACGTGAAGTCCGAGCTGCTGAAGAGACATACGTGCACAGACCTGGGTGAACTGCGCAGCTACCTTGGCTTGCAGATCACTCGGGACAGAGCACGCCACACCATTACCTTGACTCAGTCACACATGGTGCAGCAGGTCCTTCAGCGCTTCGGCTTCACGTACTCCTCGCCTCAGGCCACTCCTCTGCCTACTCGCCACTCACTCTCAGCTCTGCCTTCGGATGAGTCCGTAGAGTCGAGTGGTCCGTATGCGGAGCTTGTTGGCTGCCTCATGTACCTGATGACCTGCACACGACCTGACCTTGCATACCCTCTGAGCATTCTTGCACGCTATGTTGCTCCTGGTAGACACCGACCAGAGCACATGGCTGCAGCGAAGAGGGTGTTGCGCTACCTGTGCAGTACGTCGGGCATGGGGCTAGTGCTTGGAGGGCGGAGTCCAGTGGTCCTTACAGGCCACGCGGACGCTTCTTGGGCTGACGACCAGGCTACGCAGCGGTCGTCGCAGGGTTACACCTTCAGCCTCGGTTCCGGCTCTGTCTCGTGGCGGTCTACTCGCTCGTCTTCGGTTCTCGGCTCCAGTTGTGAGGCTGAGATCTACGCCGGAGCCATGGCTGCACAGGAGCTTCGCTGGCTCACCTACCTGCTGACTGACTTTGGAGAGCCGCCTCGTTCTCCTCCAGTGCTGTACGTAGACAACAAGGCCATGCTGGCCTTGTGTCGAGAGCAGCGCTTGGAGCACAGAACGAAGCACATTGCTCTCCGCTACTTTCTTGCTCGTGAGCTGCAGCAGCGTGGTCAGTTGCGACTTGCGTACGTGGCCTCTGAGGCCAACACTGCCGATGTGTTCACCAAGGCACTTGCGCCTTGTGACCATCAGCGCTTTTGTACCCAGCTGGGTCTTGTGCCTGTCTTGCCTCACTTGCTCTCTTCTTGACTTTCCTTGTACTGTGACATATATATACCTGCTCTTGCTTGTCTTGCTTTATATATATGTCTGTACTCTTGCATGTGAACTGGCCTTTGGCCTTGCTCTTGTGCTCGGACTGTGTGGTGACTTTGTGATCCACCCCGAGCTTGCTTTGCTTTGCTTGACTGGTCTTGTGACCCCTTGTTCTCCCCCACTTTGCCTATGGGGGTGTGTCAGAACATATAGCTTACCTGTTTGTGTAGGCTACAGCGGGGTATCCCATAGGGGGTACAACCCACTTAGGGTTTGCTATTTGTACTTCTTTCAGACTTAGTCATTCTCATTCCTGTTTCATATCTTCACACAAACTACATCAAACTAAGAGCCCTAAAACCACCAGATCTATGAGAGCTAACACACAGATGCAAGCTAGTAGAGACTTGAAATTCCAACATGTGATGTACACTCTGAATTGTTGCTTCGACAAATTGGTGTTTCCCATGTGAGAAGTATGCACACACCAACCAGGGTGAGTAATGACATGGATAAGTCAATCTAACACACGCTAATCTCGAACCTCAGTTATAGTGTTGATGCTCTTTCAAGTATTGCTGGTGACCACGGGCACGAGAGAGGGCCATGCCCGGAGGTTGTGTTGCCTGGCTGCTGGTCAGCAGTGCTTGCGGCCGTGGTGGCAGCATGGCTGCTGCATAAGGAACCTATAGCAGAGGAGCCGGTGCAAGCTCCGGCATAAGCTGCCGCCATTCGCGCCATCTGTGCCAGAGTCCATGCTCGGCTAGGCTTACCGCATGTTCCTTGGTGCACCCGATCAGCAACTGCTGCTCCGACTGGGTCAGTTCAATGCTTCGGTGGATGCGATATCCTTGCGGCCGGACCACCAGAGCTGCAGCCTTGTATCCCTTGGCTGCCTCCTCCTCCCTCGGGAACGGCCCCATGCGAATGGGGTTAAGGGGGTGGGCATCAAGAGCTTGGCATACCAAGCATCTCCACCCCTGGTAACCCCCGTGTACTTGTACTTCGCACGTCCATGGTTGAAGGCATCGAAAGCAGCTTTCGCTACACCTGCCTCGCCCCCGGAATCGCGCATCCATTCCCTGCCGCTTTCACCCGCGCCACTCATACCCGGGATGGCTGGAGGTGGGTACGATTGCTGCGGGGGGGGATGCGTGTTGCTGTAGAGCTCCTTGCCAGTAAAACGGCATCCCGGGCGGTGGAGGATAAGGCGGCATAGCTGCAAAACCTTGAGGGTTTATGGGAGCGGGAGGGCGAGGCACAGCGTTGAGTGGAGCGATTGGACGTTGCGGCAGTGCAGGTCGGGATGCACCAGGCTGATAGTACACCGCGTCCCGCCCCGGTGGCACGCTAGGCTGATGCGGCTGTGCAGTAGCGGGGCCGGTTGATGGCGATGCAGGTGAGTAGTGGGGTTCACGCTGGTGCTGTTGTGGCAGAGCTGCCTCCTCGTTGGGCCCAATCCGTGAGGTCTGGAGATATCCTGCAAGGGGGGAGATCGCGTTGTCTCTAAGGCCCGGGTCTGGACTAGAGTCCACCCGCTTGGTGCGGAGAAAACTACTACAACGGGAGCTAGACTACAGGCTAGGCACAGGTGCTCGTGTGATCTCTGCGTTCGTTGGTCCTTAGTCGTTTTACTAGTGCACACACTACTTGCTGTTTCACAGGGCAAGTTGGCAAGAGTTTCACTAGAAAACGTTGACAACAATAGTATAAAGAAGTTGGCATGGCAAGACTACATCAGAGCTAGCACTCAGGTCGGTCGACTGCCAGCGCAGCATGGTCAACCGCGTTCCAGCACGACTTGGTCGACTGCGCTCCAACAGTGCAAAGTCGACGGCGTGCCAACGTTGCAGGTTGACGGCGTGCCAGCATTGCTCCCGCAGAACAGCAGCGCACCCGCTTCGCAGGTGCTCGCGGATGATTGGCGGGCTGAGCCTCGTCACCTGCACATCGCACACACCAAGTCAGCCTGGCGGT
This sequence comes from Closterium sp. NIES-65, assembly GCA_948144175.1. Lineage (NCBI taxonomy): Eukaryota > Viridiplantae > Streptophyta > Zygnematophyceae > Desmidiales > Closteriaceae > Closterium > Closterium sp. NIES-65. The sequence continues at coordinate 230,178 of CANXME010002195.1, forward strand.
GACGACTGCATGATCAGCCACGTCGACCTCGGGATACCACCACCGAGGTTGGACTCGCCAACTTCGCCTGGGCGACCGTCGCACTCCTCCGCAGAACCTCGTCACCCAGGTAACCTGGTCGACCGGGCAACCACGTCGACCAGCTGCTCCTGTATGTGCCCGTCAACCTCCCATGTCGACGGCCACCTCTATTCGGCCTCTCCAGGTCGACGTCACTCCTAGTCGACAAGCTCCACGTCGACCAGCACTCCTGGTCGACCAGCTCCACGTCGACCAGCACTTCTGGTTGACCAGCTCCACGTCGACCAGCGCAGTTGTCAGCCGACCACCCCAGTCGTCTACCCAAAGTCTGCGTCACCAAGTTGACGCCCTGCTACTCGACGCCGAGCTGCTCTGCATCCTGAGTCGTGGTCGACGTCGGCCCCTCCTCCGTTGAGCACCAGGTCAGGTTGACCACCAGGTCGACATCACTTTTGGTCGACCAACCACCAAGTCGACCAGCAGGCGTGATCGACCAACCACCAGGTCGACCAGCAGCCCTATTAGCCGACCACCCAAGTCGGCTGCCCCCAAGTTGACGTCCTCCGCAGGTCGACTTCCCAGGTCAACCTCCCTGAAGTCGGCGCCACCCTGAGGTCGGCGCCCGTGTAGTCGCCCCCGTGCAGGTCGGCCTTCTCGTCAACCAGCTTGCCCACTGCTGCAGGTCGGCTGCTCCCCTCACACCCGACCACGAATTCGGCTCCGCCCAAGCGAGGACGGGGCCAACACACATCTCCCGTTGACACTCCCCTGCCGCGTGCACGCTTGGGCCCTCAGCCCAAACGACAGTACTCCTCGGAGAATAGCTCGTTGACGTGCACCCAACACACATCACGTCGTCCACCGCACCAGCCATGCAAGTGGGCATGGCACCTACTGCTGCACCTTGTCATCTTTGTCGCCCACGTCGGCCAAGCGCACCTGCCCGATGGCGACGGAGCATCGCTTGAAGGCCGGATAGTGCAGCGCCTTTATCAGGAAGTCGGCTGGCTGCTCTGCGGTTGGGATGTACCTCAGCGAAAACTTCCCGCGCCTCACCATGTGCTGCAGCCAGGCCTGTCGCCACTCCATGTGCTTGAGGTTGCCTATCAACCCCGTGCCCTCGGCGACCGTGATGGCCGGCTTGTTGGCCACCCGGAGGACAGTCGACTTCCCAGCATCCAGCTGCTGGAACTCTGCGAGGAGGAAGCGAAGTCGACGTCCCTCCTTCCCGACTTCCGTGGCCGCCACATACTCCGACACGGTCGACGACAACGTCGCGCACTTGATGCGCTGGCTCGACCAGGAGACTGCGCCCCTCTGTAGACAAACACGTAGCCGCCCGTGCTTGTCCTGTTCTGCTTGTCACCAGCGTCTTCGGCGTCCATGAAGCCGACCAGCTCCAGCGACTCAGGTCCACAACCAAACTCCAGGGCGGTGTCACGCGTGTTGGCAAGGTAGGAGAGGCAGCGGTCGACCTCGCGCCAGTGCTGGTCGCTCCTCACCGTGAGGCCGCTCCCCAGCTTGCTGCAGGAGAAGGCAATGTCCGGCCTCGTCGTCGTTGCCGCGAACTGCAGCGAGCCGACCTTTTGCCGGTACTCCTCCTCCTGTCGCTCCTGCGCCTCCTCGTCGTCGAAGGTGAGCTCGGCGTAGGCGTCGACCGAGACCGGCGTCTTCGGGGTGCGCCCGGTCTGCTCCTCATCGATGAAGCGCCTACATAGCTTGTCGGCGTAGCCCTGCTGGGCAGCCACAGCTTCCCCGCGGACCTGTCGCGGACGATCTCCAGCTCGAGGTACTTCTGCACCGGCAAGATCTCACGCAGCTCTAGGGCGGACTCCACCAGCTCCTTCAGCAGCTTGCACACCCGGCCTGTTCCGTCGTTGAAGTAGTCCGGCTGGGACATGTAGAGCACCCGGTCGAGCTTGCTCTGCAGGAAGGTGTTCTTCATGTCGAGGTGCATCAGGTTGAGGTTGAGGACGGTGACGTTCAGTTGCCTGACTGATGCCTGGCGCACACAGTTTCCTGACGCCACTAATTAAGTGTGGTGTTAATATCTTTGCTCTTGACTATGATGCTATCCTTGCTGCCATGTAGGCTGTGAGAATTAGTGCTGAGGGTGACTGTTACATGTGTGTCCCGCCCGACCCGAGCATTGAGGTGAGTCTGCCGCTCCAGGTGCTTGTGAGTCAGCTGCTCCAGGTGTTGGTGAGTTTTCTCTCTTAGGTACTGCGCCCGATGAGGCCTTGCACACCTTTACAATTGATTCAGGTGCTTCCCGCTCCTTCTTTTGCGACTGCACCACTCTCACGCCGCTCAGTCGGCCAGTTGTAGTCTCCTTGGCGGACCCCTCTGGGGGCCCAGTCCTTGCACACTCTTCCACGGTTCTACCGTATCCGGCAGTCGTGTCTGGCTCACTGTTAGGTCTCCACCTCCCTCATTCTCTACAAACTTGGTGAGTGGCGCTAATCTCCGGGATGTGTGGGTTGACCAGTTCACTCCTGGAGGTCAGCGGGTGACCCATTGCACTTGCTCCCGGACTGGTCGATACCTGGCCACGTTCACTCGTGCGTCTGGCTCGAGCCTGTGCACACCGACTACTACGTCCCCCCAGGTGGCTGCTTCTGCGTCCGCGTCTGGTCAGCTAGCTGCCCCCTACTCGTGTCAGGCTCTGTCGCACCGGACCCTTCTTTGGCACCACCATCTTGGTCACCCCTCGGTGCAGCGCCTTCGGGCCATGCACCGCCGTCTCCTGGTCTCTGGCCTTCCAGAGACTCTGCCTCCTCTCCCACCCTCCCCTGCCCCTCCTTGCCTTCCCTGTGTCGAGGGGCGGCAGCGCGCTGCTCCTCACTCCTCCTCGTTCCCCCCGAGGACTGCTCCCCTGCAGACCCTGCACAACGTGTGGGGCCCAGCCTGCGTCCGTGGGCAGGACTGCGAGCGGTACTTCCTGCTGGTTGTTGACGACTACTCGCGCTACACCAGGGTCTTCCCCTTGCGCACCAAGGGTGAGGTCCCTGATGTTTTGATCCCTTGGATCCGCGCTGCCCGTCTCCAGCTCCGCGAGCGGTTCGGGACGGAGATTCCCGTCCTGCGTTTGCACTCTGAATGGGGTGGAGAGTTTTCCTCTTACCTAGTGTAGAGCTTTTGTCGTGGGGAGGGCATTCGCCAGACGTTCACGCTTCCGGCCTCTCCGTAGCAAAATGGGGTTGTTGAGCGCCGCATTGGCTTGGTCATGGAGGTCGCTCGTACCTCCATGGTCCATGTGGCTGCCCCCCATTGTATGTGGCCGTTTGCGGTCCGCTACGCTGCGCATCAGCTCAACCTCTGGCCCTGTGTCTCCTTGCCGGAGACCTCGCCCACACTGCAGTGGAAGGGGAAGGTTGGCGATGCGTCGGTGTTCCGGGTCTGGAGTTCTCATGCCTTTATCCGCGATACCACCGCGAACAAGCTCTCCGCCCGTGCTGTTCCCTGCGTCTTCCTTGGCTTTGTCCCTGACGTGCCTGGCTGGCAGTTTTACCACCCCACCTCGCGCCGAGTCCTGTTCTCTCAGGACATCACGTTCGACGAGTCGGTTCCCTGTTACCGTCTCTTCCCCTACCGTGCTGCCCCTCTCCCCCCCCCCCCCCCCGCCGTTCTTCCTTGCACCAGGTCCTCCACCGGTAGACCCCCTCCCCCCTCAAGGTCCTGCTCCCTCAGGTGTGTCTCATGTAGACGCTGTCGAGCATGTCGATGTAGCGGTTGACGGTGGTGCTGCTGGGGGTGCTGAGCGTGCGCGTGCGGAGCCTGGGGGTGCTGAGCGTGGGGGTGCTGCGCCGCAGAGGAAAATCCTCAGCGTGACGTATCTGCCCACCGGCGCGAACGTCTCGTCGTAGTTGGTGCCATACACCTGGGTAAAGCCCTTCACGAACAGCCTCGCCTTCTCGCACTCGACGGTGTCCTCGACGTGGTACTTTGTCGTCAACACCTACCGGCTCTTCATGATGTTCACCCCCGGTGGGGGTTCGACCAGCTCCCACGTGCCCATGTTGATGAGGCTGCGGATCTCCTCCTCCATGGCGGCCTTCACTGCCGGGCCCTTGCAGCTCGCCAACGCCTCCTTCACCGTCATCGTCGAGATGTCCCAACGGTGCTCGGGGTCCGCATGCATGTCGGGGTCGAGCTCTGGAAAATCCTCATCCTCCTCGGCGTTTTCATACGCCAGGTCGTCGTCGTCCACGTCGTACACCATGGCGAAGGCAGCATGGACGAAGAAGTCGAGTGGCCTCCGAAGTCGGCCTGACTTCCGGGGTTCAGGCGGAACCTCCACCACGTCACTCTTGGTGGACTCCTCGGCGTCCTCCTCCCCCTTGTCATCCTGCTGCAGCTCAGTCGACTTCCTAGCCGACTTCTCCCCTGTGGTCGGCTCCCCTACCAACTGCCCGGAGGCCAACTGCTCCATGGTCAGCTTTACTGCTGCCTCTCCTCGACTTGCTCCTCCCCTATCAGGTCGACTTGCCGCTCGTCACGTCGGCCACCGGCGATGCCCTTGGTCGACGCCGAAGGCGACAGCCCACTACTCCCCTTATCGCTGGAGGCGGACACCGAGGTCAGCCCGCGCAGGTCGGCCAGGAGGGGGGGGGGAGGGGTCGGAGAGGGAGGGGTAGGAGGGCGGACGTCCCCGACGTCCTCAGCAGCAAGCTCACCGACCTCGGGGAGCAGAGGCATCGTCGCCGACGAGGTGTCGGTTGGCGGGGTGGACGGCGTTCAGCCGGACACCGGCCCGTGCTCCGACTTCCACTTGGCCAGCAACATCTCCTCATAGAACACCACGTCCGACGTGGTGACCACCCGGTTGGCGTCGACGTCGAGGAGCTCCCAGCCCATGCTTGCCGCCGACATGCCAAGGTGAAGGCCCCACCTGGCCTTCGGCCTCAACTTCCCACCACGCTGCTGCTCGGGGCCAAGGAACTGCGCCATGCAGCCCCACACCCGCGCCAGCGACAAGTCGGGCTTCGTCCCGGTGAGGAGCTGGTACGGTGTCGTCCCCGGCGGCAGCGTCGACCTCTCAAGGCAGTTGCGGACCCAGACGGCCTGCCGCAGAGCGAGGTGCCACCAATGGTGCTGCACGCCCATGTGCAGCAGCATCGTCCGCACCAACTCCACCACCGTCCGCATTTCCCGCTCCGCCATGCCGTTCTGCTGCGGGGTGTACGGGCAGGTAAGGTTGTGGACGATCCCCTTGCCGTCCACGATGTCGGTGACCTTTTTTCCGAGGAACTCCCCCCCTCGGTCGGAGCGAAGCATCAGCACCAACTTCTTCGTCTACCTCTATACCAACACCAGCCACTTCTGGAACTCCAGGAGCACATCTGACTTTTTGGCCACTGACCTCACCCACACGTAGCGGGTCTTGCGGTCCTTCAGCAGCAAGAAGTACAAGCTGCCGTCCTTGGCAGCCACGCGGAACGGCCCGCATAGGTCGATGTGCACGACGGCCAGCACGTCATCGGCGTCGGAGCCTTGGTCGGGGAAGGTGTGCCGCGCCAGCTTCCCGCCTACGCACGAGACACATGGTAAGTCGGCCCCCGTTGTCGACTTGAGGTCCAGTCCAATGGCGACCTCGTTCTTCGCCAAGCTCCGTATGGTGTCTATGCTGACGTGCGCAAGCCTCGCATGCATCCTGTCCGGTGTCGACTTCGTCTTCGAGACGATCGCCCGCAGGGCCACAACCTCCGGCTTGGGCGACGTCGACCTTGTTGAACAGGGACGCAGGTTGTTGCAGAGGACACGCCCAGAGTACGTCTCCCGACCGAGCACTTCTCCCGCTGCCGAGACGAGCAGCATCCCGTCGCCGTCCTCGTGCAACTTCACGCCGTGCTCCTTCAGCTGGCCGGACGACAACAGGTTTGCCCGCACACCCGGGACGTGCAGCACGTCGGGGATGAGCACCTGCTTCCCGGCCTCCCCTTGCAGGGCGATAGTGCCGCGGCCCTGGACGTCCTGCAGCGCCCCATTGAAGCCGCGCACGTGCTTGATGGAGCCGTTCGGCTGCAGGTCGACGAAGACTTCCTTCGTCCCCATCAGGTGGTGGGAGCAGCCGCTGTCGAGCAGGACCATCACCGGGTTTGCCTGCACAGCTGCCACCATCGCGTGGAAGTCCTCCTCAGCCTCCGGCGCCAGCGAGTCGGTCGGCTCCACGACGCCGTCTTGTCGTCCCGCCCCTTTCCGCCAGCAGAGCAATCGGTGTCCTTCGCCGAGGTCGACGTCGTCGACTGCTTCTCCTTGCGCGGCTTGTTTCCTCCTCGACGAGAACGACGACTGCCAGACCTCGTGTGGCCTCCCTTGGCGTCATCGTCGTCGGAGTCACTGCGGTCGGGGCACTCGAAGGAGAGGTGGTCAGGGTCGCCGCACAGCCAGCACTCCCGACGTCGACTTCCTCCTCGACCACTGTCCTTGGTCGACCTCTTCTTGTCGACTTCCTTGGTCGACTTCCAGCCACTGCTACCTCCGTTGCCAGACTGTCCACGCTGCCCCGGTCGACCGCTTTCCTTCGCTGGGGCGACGAAGTTGGCCGGCGCCAAGAGCTCTTGTGACAGCTCTGCCTCCTGCATCGCCTCGTTCTACAGGATGTACGAGGTCAAGTTGTCCTCGTTGAGCGTCGTCCTCGTGCTCGGCGCCATCGACAGCCGCTTCAGGAGGTTGTAGCTGCTCGAGAGTCCCTCCATGACGTGGGTGACGTACAACGCCATCGAGTACTGTGCGCCAACCATTCTGATGGTGGCGAAAATTCGCCGGGCTCGGTTGCAGTAGTCGGTCGCCGTCTCCTCGTCGCCCATACGCAGGAGTGTCAGCTGCCCCTCCAGCTGGGAGATGAACAAGTTGTCGGTGACTTGGTAGGTTGACTCAATGAAGTGCCACGCCCGGTGGCCAGCGCCGAGGTACTCTCGGCACCACTTCAAGGTGATCTGCACGCCCGGTGAGCAGCATCGTGAGGTGACCATGAAGGTCAACAACTGCACGGCGCAAAACTCCGCACGTAGGTCGGGGTCATCCACCGTCACCACGGATCCTTGGGCAAAGTTGATCAGCCCGGCCATCTCCAGCTGGGGCTCAATGGCTTCCTTCCAGGTGAGAATGTCCTGTCGACCAACGAGCGGCGGGGTGACCAAGATACTGTCCAGCGCAAACTTGAAGGAGCCGTAGCTCGGTGCAATCCCGCCCGCCATCACCTAGGTTACCGACATCGGCGACAAACCGCTTCGTCGTCCTCCGACGTCGCCCTGCGAGGAGCCTGCAGCCGCTGACGACTGCACCCCTCGCGCCTGAACGCCGCCGACTTCCTCGGCGTGAATCACTCCACGCTGCCTCGACGTGCCTCCCGCACTGCTGGCGACTTGGCCACCTCCGACGTTGATGCCCACGTCGACGCCGCCTTCGCTGGTCACCGGTCGAGGATAACCAGGTCGAGAAGGGGGATGCTCCGTCGCCCACATGGTGCGGAGTCCAGCCTCGACGACCGCCCAGGGTATCGCCACGTACTCCTGGGCCTTATGGCGTCTCCTCGCATCCTCCAGCCGTCCCTCCAGGGTGTCCATCACCTCTGTATCACCTACGCGCATGCTTGGGACTGTACGACTGCTAGTGCATTATGGTCGACCGCGTTCCAGCACGACTTGGCCGACCGCGCTTCAGCATTGCAAAGTCGACGGCGTGCCAACGTTGCAGGTTGACAGCGTGCCAGCATTGCTCCCGCAGAACAGCAGCGCACCCACTTCGCAGGTGCTCGCAGATGATTGGAGGGCTGAGCCTCGTCACCTGCACACCGCACAGACCAAGTCAGCCTGGCGCTGACGACTGCATGATCAGCCACGCCGACCTCGGGATACCACCACCGAGGTCGGACTCGCCAACTTCGCCTGGGCGACCGTCGCACTCCTCTGCAGAACCTCACGCTGTTGAACTTCGACATAATCAGCGTGCAGGGCGGCGACTTCCTTCTTCAGGGTCTGCACTTCGGAGCTCGTCTCCGGGACAACACCGCTCATCTCCGACACGTCTGCATTGATAGGTAAGGCGCCTCCATGTGTGAGCTTCTGTGGCGGAAGCTCAAATCCCGTAGTTTGAAGGGCAGATTATAGATTGCCCAAGATATGGGTGCACATGTCAGCCCGCCAGTTGCGACGAAAACGCAAGGGAGATGTTGTAAAGGCGATAGGACCGCCGAGGCGTTGAAAGTTGGTGGTCTTATGCAAGTGTAGGTACATGGGAGCGTAGATGCCACAGTCGAGGCTCTTCTCGGGCTGCCGCGGAATCTCCCAAATGTGATGTGAACATCAAAGGAGTGAGGTTAGTATATGAGATTTTACCAGCGCATGGCCCAAAAAGATATGCATGTTAGAACGTCGGTTAATCAATTGTCTTACATCGAGTGTTCGATACGGGATGGAGCCAATCCGGGACTCGACCACAGTTTGAGAAATTTGGGGAAGACACGATTCAGCTCCGATGCAAGAATCATGCCGATGAAAAGCATGTAACTAGATTAACAGGGTTGCGGCACAACATTTACACGCACACACTGCTCCTACACTTACAAGGGAACATTCGTAACAACGGCGATGTTGGTTGCGTAATGGCCTGTCGAGTCATATAGCCATAGATTGGGGGAGGGGGGGGGTACATTTCCACTATCGGACGATGCGACAAGCGTGCTTGCGTTTTCGAGAACAAAGAGGCTGAAATGAAACCTGAAAGAAACACGACAGAAGAGGTTAGACCCGAGTAGCCGTTAACATGCAAGCGGGTGTCTGCAACACATACTCAGCCGCGAAAAAAATGGCCACATAGTCGAAGCGCAAGAAGGTGTCCTTGTCTTCGCAACAAGCTTCAAGCTTCATCCGTGACGCCATGTAGTCGTAAGCTTTCACATCAAGCGCGATCCATGTTTTTCCGTTCTCCAGTTTTGGATGGCGTATTCCCAGGATGCTGCCCAGGTACCAACAGGGTGTACAGGGAGGGTGGAGCTTAGGGGATTGTGACATTGAGTGTGAAATATATAACCTTGTTAATTCTGTTTTCCCGTTTTGTGATGTCCCCAAACCGACTGCGGCACTTACATGTTGTGGAAATCCAAGGCGATGTCCGTGATTGGTGCTGCATCCTGCATGTGGAGTGCGTCGTGTCAAAATCCCAACCACTAGACCATTGGGATAAAAGGGCTTGTTAAGTAGCGGGTCAGTGCGCCCATAACCCCCCAGGACAACGAGCCTGTAACCCTTCCCTAGGATCAATCGGGGATCACCAGTGGACCTCTCACACCCCCCCGCGCTGGGATGCCCGAAATGCACACATTGGGATTCGAACCTGAGACCTTCGCTCTGATACCATGTCAGAATCCCAACCACTAGACCATTGGGATAAAAGGGCTTGTTAAGTAGCGGGTCAGTGCGCCCATAACCCCCCAGGACAACGAGCCTGTATCCCTTCCCTAGGATCAATCGGGGATCACCAGTGGACCTCTGACACGTCGGCCACATTCAACGTCGTGCCGAATCCATGCCAATTCGAAACCATCTTCGTGGGCCGGTTGCCACTCTTCACCGATGGTTCTTTCTTTGGTGAGTACGCCGCGGTAATGCCCGGGAGCTGCTTGTTGCTCCGCGCCATATCGGCTGTAAGATCTTGTGCCGAGGGTAACGCTTTCTGACATAGAGGAGGTGGAGGGAAGGAATAGGGTTCTTCTGTGACTCGTGAACGGTGCGCTCTAGTTGATGGGCCAGTGGTTTGTTGCTATTCTGCACCAGTCGTCTTTTGGCGTTTATGCTGCTGGCCGCCCCTATTACGCGTACTGCAGCGCGCACCAGGGACCTTAACAGCTTCTTCTATGCCCGCATCTACGTGGTCAGACTGAGCATCTAACTTGACAAGGCCGTCATCCTCTTCGTCTCCGACTTTCACGGGGTCGTAAGGCCTGCCCGTAGGCACTTGGGGTTGCAGGAAGTGGGGGAAGCGTATGATTTGTAAGGAAACTAAAACAAACGGGATCACGCTGTCTTGGCGAATCTGAAGGTCGTAATCTTGTTAATATGGGCGAGCGGAAGTGCTAATCCGACAGAGTTTGAACGGGACTGGTGAAGCACTAAACAGCGAATGAAGGCAGCTCGGTCTAACAAAATGGGGTAATGAGCAAAGTCGACAATTGTAAAGCGTGTGGGCAAAGGGTTTGCTCGAAACACGAACAAGAGTAGCCTACGCTTATGAGATTTGCGTGCTGAACACGGCGAACTTTGAGTGGCTGAAGTTCGCGCATCGAACATGTGTGTGCACTTCACGTGAGCTGTCACCAAAATCAACGTGGTTTGATCATGTTGGGGACCACAAGGGCTGTGCTGGCGTAACCTCATTCGCACATGCTTGCGGTGTGTTTTTTAGTCGATCAAAGCTGTACACGGCTGCAAGCGTGTTGGTGTAAACCCTGATTGGTGCTCCTTGAAAGGTGAGAATCACTCGCGAGGATTTTTCTGCATGCCAAGTGGCGTGCAGCTGGCATGTATATGGACGTTGTCGATAAAATTCGGATTGGTAGTGCTGCGTTGTAATTACCTCGTCGGTCGTCTCGCGCATGGTGTTAATGAGCACGTATATCAATCTCAAAAATATAATACGTGTGCACCAAACCCTGAATGGCGGGCTGCTATTGGTGCTAATTTTCGTGTTGTGAAATGCCAATATACATTGAACATTGCTTCCACGATGACGCCAGACTTGTACATGCCTGCCATTTGTCCAAAGTCTGCAGAACCATTGTTTTGGCGCGATGTGAGATACGATAGTCGTACCACATGTACTACTTTGCGAGTGCTGAGGACTTTGATCCCTATTGGTCCACGTTGGTGATGCGCAGCTGCAATCGCTGATGAACCTGATATTTCACTGACTGCCATTTGGCGCTCAATGAACCGTTTACTGACTGGCTCATTGTCGAGCCTAAACGACGATAAGTTACACGTAGGCTTGGCAACCTAGGACTACGCTAGTCTGGTTCCTACGATGTTGGAGGCTCTCGATTGGTTTCCTGCCAAAAAGTTCCGAGGTGACCGTACACTTACATGTAAACGACTTCTTCCAAGGAGAAATGTCGAGAGCGCGGAACGCACGGGATAGAAGGTGGAGTGTCGGAGTTTCGTTTTGTGGAAAAAATTGAGCGCGATAATAGAAATTCACGAGACCAAAGCCCGCGCCGCGGTAATTTTCTCAAAACTAGGGGTGTCGAGTCGCACATGTGTGCCTGACTGGAATTGCAGGAGGAAATGTGAATTGCTGGAGTCAGGGCGTGTCCTTGGGTGGTGGCAGGGTCACTGTAGCAGTCACTGTCGGTGGCATGCGGGAAACCCGCATGCCATCAACAATTGTCCGGAGTCGCGCGCGGCTTGCACCAGTCAGCTCTCGGAGCCGGTAACCCCTCCACTCGCCTTGCACAACCACGGCTTGTCAACACGTAAACTTGCCGCTCAAACAGGGGCTGCAATTTGGCAGGTCTGCTTAAAGCTCTAGACCCGAATCGCGGGCCGCAATGGACAAGATTACTAATCTTGCTCAGCTGCTGTTTGGGTGCTGTTTTGCAGCTAGTTGTTGAGTTGCATAACCTGCAGATTTGCATGCATATGCATAACCTGCCCCGCGTCGCACTGCCTAGCGCACGCCCTGCCCTACCCCGCGTCGGTGCTGCCTCGCGCACGCCCTGCCGTGCCTGTGTTTTGCGCCTGCCGCGGGCCTGCACTCGCTGCCTAGCGCCGCCCTTCCCATGCGTGCTGCTGCCCGCGCTAGCGCCCTGCCCTGCGCGCGCTGGCGCTTTGCCTTGCCCTGCCCGAGCCGCCTCTGCAGCGCCTTGTGCACCCTGCTAAACCCTAAAACAAATAAATAAATGAATTATATATAAAAAAAAGCTCTTGGTCCTTCTGCCCTAGGAGCTACTACCTGCTACTGGCCGCGCGCCGACCTGCTCTGGCCGCACGCCACCCTGCTCTAACCGCGCGCCGCCCTGCTTTGGCTGCGCGCTGCCCTGCTCTGGCTGCGCGCTGCCCTGCTCTGACCGCACGTCGCCCTGCTCTGGCCACGCGCCACCCTGCTCTGGCCGCGCTCAGCCCTGCTCTGGCCGTGCGCCGCCCTGCTCTAGCAGCGCGCAGCCCTGCTCTGGCCGCGCGCCGCCCTTCCCTGACCGTGCACCGCCCCGACCTACCCTAGTGCCTCCTCGCCGCTCTTCCTTCCCTACGGGCTGCCCTGCTGGTCGCATGACTTCTCTTCACGGCAGCGGTAGGAGTGGTGGCGACGGTGGCGGCGGCAGTGGGAGTGGTGGCGGCCGTTGTAGCAGTCGCTGTGGAACTGTTAGGTGGGGAGCTTCTGGCGGTGGCCAGATGCAGCTACAGCAGCGTCCGCGTGAGACCCTTACACCCCAGCAGCTTCGTGAGTGGTTTGCTCAGGGTTGGGCGTCTCACCGTAGTGGCCGTAGTGGCAGTCGCAGTGCAGCAACTCAGTTGGGAGTTTCTGGAGGTGGCCCAGTGCAGCTACAACGACGTCTACGTGAGACCCTTAAGCCCCAGCAGCTTCGTAAGTGGTTTGCTTAGCGTTTGGCATCTCAGAGACGTGCTGAGGGTGACTGTTACCTGTGTGTGCCGCCCGACCCATGTATAGAGGCTGCTGCTCTAGGTGCTAGTGAGTCCTCTCTCTAAGGTACTGGTGAGTCTGCTCTCTCTAGTACTACGCCTGCTGCGGCCTTGCACACCTTCACGCTTGACTAAGGTGCTTCACGATGTTTCTTTCGCGACAGTACCACGGTCACACCGCTCTCAGCACCTGTTGCTGTCTCTCTGACTGGCCCCTCTGGGGGCCCATTCCTTGCACGTTCCTCTACTATTCTGCCGTGTCCGGTGGTTCCGTCTGGCTCACTGTCCGGTCTCCACCTCCCCTCGTTCTCAAAGAACTTCGTAAGCAACGCCGTCCTTCAGGATGCGTGGGTTGATACCTTCACCCCTGGAGGACACGGTGTGGCAATCTGTACATGCTCCCGGACTGGCAGACACCTGGCCACATTCACCCGTCTGCCTGGGTCGAGTCTGTACACACTGACTACTGAGCCTCCTCAGGTAGATGCGTCTGCGTCTGCGTCAGGTCAGCTTGCGGCCCCCTACTCGTGTCGCGCCCTATCGCACCAGACGCTCCTTTGGCACCACCGCCTTGGTCACCCCTCCGTGGCACGCCTCCGTGGCATGCACTCCCGTCTCCTGGTCTCTGGTCTTCCCAGTTCTCTGCCTCCCCTCCCACCCTTGCCTGCCCCTCCCTGCCTTCCCTGTGTCGAGGGGCGGCAGCGCGCCGCTCCTCACTCCTCCTCGTTCCCCCCGACGACTGCTACCCTGCAGACTCTCCACCTGGACGTGCGGGGCCCAGCCCGCGTCCGTGGACAGGGCCACAAGCGGTACTTTCTGCAGGTTGTCGACTAATACACGCGTTACACTACAGTCTTCCCCTTGCGCCGCAAGGGGGAGGTTCCTGACGTTTTGATTCCTTGGATCTGCATTGTTCGTCTCCAGCTCCACGAGCGGTTCGAGATGGACCTTCCCGTCCTTCGTTTGCACTCTGACAGAGGTGGTGAGTTTTCCTCCGACCTCTTGTGGGACTTTTGTCGTGAGGAGGGCATTTGCCAGACGTTCACGCTTCCGGCCTCTCTGCAGCAGAATGAGGTTGCTGAGCGCCGCATTGGCTTAGTTATGGAGGTCGCTCGTACCTCCATGATCCATGCGGCTGCCCCCCCATTTTTTGTGGCCGTTTGCGGTCCGCTACGCTACTCATCAGCTCAACCTCTGGCCCCGTGTCTCCTTGTCGGAGATCTCGTCGACACTGCGTTGGACGGGAGAGGTTGGCGATGCGTCGGTGTTCCGGGTCTAGGGAGCTCGTGCCTTTGTCCGCGATACCTCCGCAGACAAGCTCTCCTCCAGCGCCATTCCCTGTGTCTTCCTTAGCTTTCCCCCTGATGCGCTTGGCTGGCAGTTTTACCACCCCACCTTGCGTTGTATCCTGGCCTCTCAAGACGTCACGTTTGACAATTCAGTTTCCTTTTACCGTCTCTTTCCCTACCGCACTGCCCCTCTCCCCCCCCCCCGCCGCTCTTCTTCACACCAGGTCCTCTTCCGGTAGACCCCCTCCCCTCTCAGGGTCCTGCTCCCTCAGGTGTGTCCTCGGTAGACCTTGTCGAGCTTGTCGAGGTAGCTGTCGACTCTGGTGCTGCTGGGGGTGGTGCTGCTAGGGGTGCTACGTCTGGGGGTGCTGAGCCTAAGCGTGCGGAGCCTGGGGGTGCGGATTCTGGGGTTGCTGAGCCTGAGCGCGCGGAGCCTGAGGGTGCTGAGTCTGGGGGTGCTGAGCCTGAGCGTGCTGAGCCTGAGCGTGCTGAGCCTGTAGGTACTTTGTTTGCTGGTCGTCCTACGGGTGTCGCGTCACAACGGGAGCCTCTCTCTTCACCACAACTACGCGAGTGGTTTGCTCGGCGCTGGAGCCTTCGAAGTGGATCTACTTGAGCTAGGGGGCTGCCTGTGGAGGCCATGGAGCTGGAGGCAGTGGAGCTGCTGGTCTTGGAGGTGCTGGAGCTGCTAGTCCCGGAGGTGCTCGTACTAGAGGAACTGGATCTGCTGGAGCCGGTGGTACTGCAGGCGCTGGAGTTGGAGACCCTGAAGCTGGAGGCACTGGAGCTAGAGGTACCGGAGGTACTGGAGCTGCTGGTCCTGGCAATGCTGGAGGTCCTACAGGTGCCTCGTCACGGCGGGAGCCTCTCTCTCCACTGCAGCTACGAGAGTGGTTTGCTCGACGCGGCGCTGCTGGAGCCGGGGGGTCTGCTGCTGGAGGCACTGGAGCTGCTGGTCATGGAGGTCCTGGAGGTGCTGGAGCCTCTGGTCCCAGAGGTGCTCGTACTGGAGGTACAGGAGCTGCTGGAGCTGGAGTTGCTGCGGGCGTTGGAGCTAGAGGCGCTCTCGCTAGAGGTAGCGGAGGTGCTAGAGCTCTTGGTCCTAGAGGTGCTGGAGGTGCTGGAACCGCTACTCTCAGAGGTGCTCGTACTGGAGGTACTGGAGCTGCTGGAGCTGGAGGTGCTACAAGAGTTGGAGCTTGAGGCACTGGAGCTGGAGCTACTGGTAGTACTTGCGCCGCTGTCCTGGAGGTGTTCGTACTGGAGGTACTGGAGCTGCTCGAGCTGGTGGTGCTACAGGCGTTAGAGCTTGAGACCTTGGAGCTGGAGACCTCGGAGCTGGAGGCGCTGGCCCTAGGGGTGTTGCTGCTGTTGGTGCTGGTTCTGGAGGCACTGTTGAGACCTTGGAGCTGGAGACCTCGGAGCTGGAGGCGCTGGCCCTAGGGGTGTTGCTGCTGTTGGTGCTGGTTCTGGAGGCACTGTGCAGCTGCGACCGTACTTCGTTCCACTGCCTCAGCAGGTTCTTGGTCTCCCATCTTCCACTAGCCTTACTCCTCCCTTACTGTATCCACCACCTGACCAGTCGCAGCCGCAGTTACAGCCAGCCTCCCCACTGCCTGCTCCTTCTCCTTACACTGAGCAGACCGGAGGTCTTAGAAAGCGTCGTGGGCCTGCATCGCGTCTTGCCTCGCCTGTTCACACTGCTCGCACTGGTCGGCGTGTTCCTCGTGAGCGTCTTCCCCCTATCCCCGGCAATCACACTATGGCACTTCGTCCTTTCTCTGTTCCACTGCGAGTTCCCCTGCCGTCTCCTCCTGCGTCCTCTCTTGCTGACGGACCAAACCCTGAGTCTGACTTGGTTCGTGCTGCCAATCCTACTGTCGCGCGTCTTCTAGCCACTGTTGTCAGTCACCCTTCGTTTGAGTCCGCTGCTGCGTCTGCCCATGTTGCTGAGCTTGTTCACTTTGCTGCCGCCTGACGTCTCGACTACGCCGCTAGTCTTGTTGCTGAGTCATGGTGTGTCTGTCCTTCGTCTGTCGGGGGTGAGCGTGCTCTTGCCACACACGTTCTTGAGGACAGGCAGGAGGAATTTGAGTGTGTTGTAGTTGCTGTACCTCGTCTCGTGTCCATGTTGATTGCACCTCAGGGAGACCCGGATGCACCAAACATCCCGACCCTACGCTCTTATGCATAGGCGATTACGGGTCCCTACTTCTCTTAGTGGCAGACAGCCATGGACACAGAGATGGCATTCTGGAAGTCCACAGGCAGTTACGTCGATGCAGTTCCCTTTCTTGGGGCGAACATTGTCGATGGCATGTGGATTTTCAGGGTCAAGCGGCCGCCGGGCTCTCCGCCTATCTTCATGGCACGTTACGTTGCACAAGACTTCAGTCAGCGACAGGGAGTTGACTTCTTCCAGACCTTCTCCCCTACCCCAAAGATGACCACTCTTCGGGTTTTGCTGCACATTGCCGCTCAGCGTGACTACGAGCTTCACTCTCTTGACTTCAGCACAGCTTTCTTACAGGGCAGCCTGCACGAGGAGATCTAGCTGCGCCGCCCACCTGGCTTCACTGAGTCTTTTCCTGCAGGTAACCAGTGGAGCCTCCGGCGGCAATCCAAGAGTCTCTACCAGGCGCCTTGCGAGTGGCACGACACAATGAGGATGACGCTTGCGGCTCTTGGGTTTGCTCCTTTGATTGCTGCCATGACGCTGTTTCTACGCACCGACACTTCGCTGCCGCCGTTCTACATCCTCGTGTACGTGGACGACTCGGTCTTTGCCACTTGAACTGAACGACTAGCCCTAGTGAAGTCAGAGCTGCAGAAGAGACACACGTGCATAGACATGGGTGAGCTGCGCAGCTATCTTGGCTTACAGATCACCCCGGACAGAGCATGGCGCACCATTACATTGACTCAGTCACACATGGTGCAGCAGGTCCTTCAGCGCTTCGACTTCTAGTACTCCTCGCCATAGTCCACTCCTCTGCCTACCGGTCACTTGCTCTCAGCTCCACCTTCGGACGGTTCCGTAGAGCCGAGTGGCCCGTATCCAGAGCTTGTGGGCTGCCTCATGTACCTGATGACTTGCACTCGACCTGACCTTGCATACCCTCTTAGCATCCTGGCACGCTACATTGCGCCCGGGAGACACCGACTAGCGCACTGGGACGCCGCTAAGAGGGTGTTGCGCTACTTGTGCAGTACGTTGTGCATGGGGCTTGTGCTTGGAGGACATGGTCCAGTTGTCCTCACTGGAAACGCAGATGCTTCTTGGGTTGACGACTTGGCTACGGAGCAGTTGTTACAGGGTTACACTTTCAGCCTTGGCTCCGTTTCGTGGCAGTCTACCCGCTCGTGTTTTTTCTCAGTTCCAGTTGTGAGGCTGAGATCTACGCAGGGGCCATGGCTGCACATGAGTTACGCTAGCCTACCTACCTGCTGACCGACTTGGGAGAGCCGCCTCGTTCTCCTACAATTCTGTATATCGACAACAAGGCCATGATTGCCTTGTGTGAGGAGCTCAGACTGGAGCACACGACGAAGCACATCGCCCTGCGTTACTTCCTTGCTCGAGAGTTGCAGCAGCGTGGTCAGCTTTGTCTTGCTTACGTGGCCTCTCGGGCCAACACTCCTAATATCTTCACCAAGGCACTTCAGCCTTGTGATCATCAGCGTTTCTGTACAATTTTGGGCCTTGTGCCTACTTGGCCTCACTTGCTCACTTCTTGACTTTGCTTGTACTGTGATCTATCTGCATATATCTGCATGCTTATACTTGCTAGGTTTTGATCACTGTACTCCTTCTTATGCTTTATATAACTTTGCATGTGAACTGGCCTTGTGGCCCATTTGCTTGAGCTCAGAGTGTGTGATGACTTCGTGATCCACCCTAAGCTTGCTTTGCTTTTCTTGACTGGTCTTGTGACCCCTTGTTCTCCCCCACTTTGCCTATGGGGGTGTGTTAAACTTATATGTTGCATGTTGTGTAGGTTGTAGTGGGGTAGCCCTTATGGGGTACAACCCAATTTTGGGTTAGTACTTGTACCCATCATGCTGCTATTTCTTTCATCCCTGCTCGTTAGATTGTGACAACTTGGACATTCCATTTTCGTTTCTTCAGATCTAGTTGAGCCGTCGTTTCCCCATTTTTTTGCTGAGATGGCTGCTTTCACACAACGCTTGTTGCTCCATCATCGGAAAACATCCAACCCCCGAAATCATGTTGAGCGGAAGTTGGATCTTGCTTTTGTGTTTCCGAGGGTGTAGGTTTGTCGAAATATTTTGTCATGTTTTATAACTGCTTGTAGTTGTAGTTAGTGTAGTTATGTAAACTGTTGGTGGTGGTGCACCTTATTTGGTTTCTATGCTATATGTACCCTTGAACCTATAGTGAAACCATCTTCATTCTCCAATTTCCCCTCTCAACTCACTCGACACCTTGCCTAGGTAAAAACCCGCTCGATACCTAAGTTCGGGCCTAGGCTACTAAGCCTAGGCCCCACCTCTTAACTCGCTTATTCTCTCGACATGGTATCAGAGCATTTTTACGACTTGGCCTGTGTGCCCGCCTTACGCTTCCGCGATGAGTTTTCGGTCGCGCGCCTAGGGCGCGTGACGATTTTTTAATTAGTCCCGCCCACGGGTGTGTGGCTCCTTCTCTGCCCGTCGCGCGCCCCGTGGCACGCGACGGTGCCCTTCATCTGCCCATCGTGCGCCCCGTGGCACACGATGGTGCCCTGCTCGTCGTGCGCCCCTAGGCGCACGATCGGGCCTGTTTTCTTCTTCTACCCGTCGTGCGCCCCGTGGCACTGGCCCGCGACGGGCCTTTCCGCCCCTGCACTCTCTGGAGCCGCCCCTGACCCATCTGCACCGACGCCTTTTCGCCGCTCTGCGGCTTTCTTCCTTCCCACCCCCTCCTCCTTTGTCTCCCTGCATCCATGGGGAGGAGGGTATGGGGGTGGAGGGTGTTGGAGTGTGGCGTCACCTCTCTCCCTTCCCCTCCTCCTTCTTTCAGTCCCACCGCTGCAACTGCCGCTGGGGGGGGAGGGTGTGAGGATGTGGGGGAGCAGGGGGAGTGGTAACGGGGTGGCGGGTGTGAGGCAACATGCAGCCGTCCCTCCACCTCTCCTCTCTTCCCCCCCTTCTCTGCTGCTCCTGCAGCAGTGTGGGGGAGGGGAAGGAGGAGGGTGAGGAGACGGAAGGGGTACCTGCTGTTGCTTGCTATGCTGGAACTACACATCTACCTACAAGCATTATGGGGGCGTGTCGAAATATTTTGTCATGTTTTATAACTGCTTGTAGTTGTAGTTAGTGTAGTTATGTAAACTGTTGGTGGTGGTGCACCTTATTTGGTTTCTATGCTATATGTACCCTTGAACCTATAGTGAAACCATCTTCATTCTCCAATTTCCCCTCTCAACTCACTCGACACCTTGCCTAGGTGAAAACCCGCTCGATACCTAAGTTCGGGCCTAGGCTACTAAGCCTAGGCCCCACCTTCTTAACTCACTTATTCTCTCGACAAGGTTGAGTTGAAGAAAGATTGAATTTGACTTGCTGGAAAATCGCGATTGGTCGAAACTTGCAGAGCTGCGGAACTCAATTTCGAAAAACACATTATGTCAACTTGTTTGGCATGTGCTGGCAGTTCGAGTGTTGAATGGCAGGTCTAGCGCAGGCAGGGGTGAGAATACCAGGTTCGGATGTGAAGCGCTTCGTATATAAGTTGTTGCGATGTTTGTTACTTGGCAGGTGGGCTTGATAAACAACGGTAGAAACCGCGTTTTTCTAAAACTTTAAGTTCCCATCATTGTAAACATAATCCTTGTATATTATCAATGAATTATAATTTAGTAAAGTATGTAATGTAAGAAATATGTATTGAAAATAATGTGGCTGGCATGTAGCACAGATTCTTTTGTTAGGTCTGACATTTACTACGTTTTAATAACTACTCCCATTAGTAAACGCTTTTGTTTCGACCTCCGTTTGTTGTTTTCACCATATTTTTTTTTATCAATCACTACATGTACTTTACTGTATGCATACAGGATAAGTTTGAGAAGAATTGAACGAGAATGAAATGAGTATGAACGAAGTGAGTACAAATAGGAAACCCTAATTGGGTTGTACCCCCTATGGGATACCCCACTATAGCCTACACAAATAAGTAAGCTATATGTTCTGACACACCCCCATAGGCAAAGTGGGGGAGAACAAGGGGTCACAAGACCAGTCAAGCAAAGCAAAGCAAAGCTCAGGGTGGATCACAAAGTCACCACGCATTCCGAGCACAAGTTCAAAGGCCAGAAGGCCAGTTCACATGCAAGATCATATATAGAGGTATACAAGAGTCAAGTAAGCAAGAGCAAGGGTATATATATGCAAAGGTACAAGCAAGGTCAAGAGGAGAGCAAGTGAGGCAAGACAGGCACAAGACCCAACTGCGTGCAGCAACGCTGATGATCACAAGGCGCAAGTGCCTTGGTGAAGACATCAGCAGTGTTGGCCTCAAAGGCCACGTACGCAAGTCGCAACTGTCCACGCTGCTGTAGCTCACGAGCAAGAAAGTAGCGGAGAGCAATGTGCTTCGTTCTGTGCTCCAGTCGCTGCTCTCGACACAAGGCCAGCATGGCCTTGTTGTCTACGTACAGGACTGGAGGAGAACGAGGCTGCTCTCCAAGGTCGGTCAGCAGGTAGGTGAGCCAGCGTAACTCCTGTGCAGCCATAGCCCCAGCGTAGATCTCAGCCTCACAACTGGAGCCGAGAACAGAAGACGAGCGGGTAGCCCGCCACGAGACAGAGCCGGAACCAAGGCTGAAGGTGTAACCCTGTGACGACCGCTGCGTAGCCTGGTCGTCAGCCCAAGAAGCGTCTGCGTGCCCAGTGAGGACCACTGGACTGCGCCCTCCAAGCACTAGCCCCATGCCCGACGTACTGCACAAGTAGCGCAACACCCTCTTCGCTGCAGCCATGTGCTCTGGTCGGTGTCTCCCAGGAGCAACAAAGCGTGCGAGAATGCTAAGAGGGTATGCGAGGTCAGGTCGTGTGCAGGTCATCAGGTACATGAGGCAGCCAACAAGCTCTGCAAACGGGCCACTCGACTCTACGGACTCATCCGAAGGCAGAGCTGAGAGCGAGTGGCGAGTAGGCAGAGGAGTGGCCTGAGGCGAGGAGTACGTGAAGCCGAAGCGCTGAAGGACCTGCTGCACCATGTGTGACTGAGTCAGGGTAATGGTGCGGCGTGCTCTGTCCCGGGTGATCTGCAAGCCAAGGTAGCTGCGCAGTTCACCCAGGTCAGTGCACGTGTGTCTCTTCTGCAGCTCGGACTTCACGTAGGCGAGTCCAGCAGTGTCAGCTGTGGCAAAGACCAAGTCGTCGACGTACACGAGGATGTAGAACGGCGGCAGAGAGGTGTCGGTGCGCAGAAACAGCGACGGGTCGGCAGTAGAAGGAGCAAACCCAAGTGCCGCGAGCGTAGTCCTCAGTGTGTCGTGCCACTCACGTGGCGCCTGGCGGAGACCGTAGACTGGACGCCGGAGACTCCACTGGGTACCAGGAGGGAAAGACCCAGTGAAGCCAGGTGGGCGTCGCAGCCAGATCTCCTCGTGCAGGCTGCCCTGCAAGAAAGCTGTGCTGAAGTCGAGAGAGTGCAGCTCGTAGTCACGGTGAGCAGCAACGTGCAGCAGAACCCGAAGAGTGGTCATCTTCGGGGTGGGGGAGAAGGTCTGAAAGTAGTCAACCCCCTGCCGCTGACTGAAGCCACGAGCCACGTAACGCGCCTTGAAGACAGGCGGAGAGCCCGGCGGCCGCTTCACCCTGAAAATCCACATGCCACTGACGATGTTCGCCCCAGGAGGGGGAACAGCGTCAACGTAGGTGCCTGTGGACTTCCAGGAAGCCATCTCTGCATCCATAGCTGCCTGCCACTGAGAGGAGTAGGGACCCTCTATCGCCTCCGCGTAAGAGCGCGGAGTCGGGATGTCTGGTGCATCCGGGTCTCCCTCAGGGGCTAGCAGTACAGACGCGAGACGAGGTGAAGCGGCGGCTAGACACTGGAACTCCTCCTGCCTGTCCTCAAGGACGTCCGTGCCAAGGGCACACTCACCCCCGACGGACGGAGGACAGGCGGACTCAGACTCAGTGACAAGACGAGCAGCGTAGTCTAGACGACAGCGCGCAGCAAAGTCGACAAGCTCAGTGACAAGGGCAGACGCAGCAGACGACTCGAAGGAAGGTTCAGTGACAGCAGTAGCAAGGAGACGCGTGACAGTAGGACTGGCAGCACGAAGAGAGTCCGACTCCGGGTCGGCAAGAGCAGGAAGAGAGGAAGCAGGAGGAGAAGGCAAAGGGGCACGCAGAGGAGCAGTGGACGGACGCAGTGACATCCGGTGCGTGCCAGGGACAGGAGGAGGACGCTGACGCGACCCGCGACCACTAGTGCGCTCAGTACGAACAGGCGACACGGGACGAGACGCAGGCTCACGACGCTCAGTAAGACCTCCAGTCGGACCAGCGTAGGGAGAAGGAGCAGGCAAAGGGGAGGCAGGCTGTAGCTGTGGCTGTGACCGGACAGGCTGCGGACCCTCTAAGGGAGGAGGAGGAGGTGTAAGACCAAGAACCTGCTGCAGGAGCGGAACGAAGTACGGCCGGGGCCGCGCGGCGACGCTAGAAACAGCAGGAACAGCACCAGCAGCCCCGGCAGGAGCACCCACTCCAGCAGCACCTCCAGCAGCACCAGAACCTCCAGCAGCAGCACCAGGAGCACTGTCAGTCGGACCGCCAACGGCAGGCTCAGCGCCAACACCCTCAGCAGTACCAGCTCCAGGAGAACTCTCAGACCCAGCAGCTCCAGCACCCACAGTACGAGCACCGGCGGGACGCGTGGCAGCAGTACCCTCTGCAGCCGAAGAACCACCAGCACCAGCAGCACGCCTCCAGCGCGTGGCAAACCACTCACGCAGCTCCTGTGGGGAGAGTGGCTCCCGGCGAGACGAAGCACCCCCAGGCACAGCACCCCCAGGCTCAGCACCCTCAGGCTCAGAACCCCTAGGCACAGCACCCCCAGGCACAGCACCCCCAGGCTCGGCACCCCCAGGCACAGCACCCCCTGGCTCGGCACCTCCAGGCTCAGCACCCCCAGGCACAGCACCCCCAGGCTCAGCACCCCCAGACTCCGCATTCCCAGGCTCAGCTCCCGCAGCAGCACCAGAGTCACCAGTGACCTCGACAGGCTCGACCGCGTCTACCTGGGACACACCTGAAGGGGCAGGACCCTGAGGGGGGAGGGGGACTACCGGGGGGGGACCTGGTACCAAGAAGAGCGGGGGTGGGGGGAGGGACGGAGTGCGGTAGGGGAAGAGGCGGTAGTAGGGTACCGACTCGTCGAACGTGACGTCCTGGGAGGACAGAACACGTCGAGAGGTGGGGTGGTAAAACTGCCACCCAGGGGCGTCGGGGGGGAACCCCAGGAAGACGCAGGGAGAAGCACGAGGGGACAGCTTGTCCGCAGACAGGTCGCGAACAAACGCCCGAGATCCCCAGACCCGGAACGCCGACGCATCGCCAACCTTCCCCGTCCACAGCAGGGCTGGGGAGGTCTCCGGTCAAGAGACCCTGGGGTGGAGGTTGATCTGGTGCGCAGCGTACCTGACCGCAAACGGCCACAGAAAATGGGGAGCAGCCGCATGCATCATGGACGTACGAGCGACGTCCATGACCATGCCAATGCGGCGCTCAGCAATCCCATTCTGCTGTGGTGAGTCCGGAAGCGTGAAGGTCTGACGGATGCCTCGCGCACGACAGTAGGCACTCAGGAGGCCAGAAGAGAACTCTCCGCCTCTGTCCGAGTGCAGACGCAAAACAGGGAAGTCAGAGCCAAAGCTCCTCCGAAGCTGGAGACGAGCTGAGCGGATCCAGCCGATCAACACCTCAGTGACCTCACCCTTGCTGCGCAAGGGGAAGACTGTGGTGTAACGCGAGTAGTCGTCAACCACCAGCAGGAAGTAGCGCTCCTGACCCTGTCCACGGACGCGGGCTGGGCCCCACACGTCCATGTGAAGCGTCTGCAACGGGGCCTCTGTCGGAGGAAACTGGGAGGAGTGAGGGGCAGCACGCTGGCGCCCCTCGACACAGGGGACACAGGTAGGGCCAGGGCCCGGAGGAAGGGGAGGGAGAGACCGGGGAAGACCAGACACAAGGACTCGCGAGGCCATGCCTCTGAGCCGAAGCAGAGAGGGGTGGCCAAGGCGGTGGTGCCAGAGGAGGGTCTCGTGAGACAGACGACGACACGAGCAGGGGGCAGACTCAAGACCAGACCTGGACGCTGCAGCAAACACTTGACCAGACAAAGGGACCCTACCAGACTCAGCACCTGGAGGAGAAGCAGTGGTCAGTGTGTACAGGCTCGACCCTGGCCGACGTGTAAACGTAGCCAGGTGGCGACCTGTATCCGCCTCCGTGCAGTGAGTCACCCGCTGACGAGCAGGGGTGAACTGGTGGACACCCGCATCTTGGAGGTCAGCACCACTCACCAAGTTCGTCGAGAACGAGGGGAGGTAGAGACCAGTCAGGGTGCCAGAGGGGGCCGCGGGACACGGGAGGACAGTGGAGAAGCGAGACAGGACAGGCCCCCCAGAGGGGTCAGCCAGGGACACCGCAACCGGCCGACTCAGCGGCGTGAGAGTGGTGCGGTCCCTAAAGAAGGAGCGAGACGCTCCAGAATCAAGGGTGAAGGTGTGAGAGGCCGAAGCCGACACAGTACCTGAGAGGGCAGACTCACCAGCACCTGAGAGCACAGACGCACTGGCACCTAGAGCAGCAGCCTCACTAGTACCTGACGCGGCAGTACCAATGCCCGGGTCGGGCGGGAAACACCGGTAACAGTCATCCTCATCACTACCAGTCACAGCATACATAGCAGCGAGAATAGCATCAAAATCAAGATCATAAAAAGCTACACCAGCCCTAGACAGCTCTCCCCAGCGGGGGATCTCAGCGGCCTCCGGAAACTGCTGACGCCAGGCGTCGGTCAGGCGGCCAAAGCAGCGGCGGGCTGTGTGGGCGCCTCCACACCTCTCCCCTGCACGGTCACCGGTGCGAAGAACGTAGGGGCAGGGACCAAGCGCACCACCACGCTGACGCTGCAAGTACCACTCACGGAGCTGCTGAGGGGCGGGGACGGTGCGAGAGCGCTGCTGCTGCTGTGGCTGTTGCTGCGGCTGCTGCTGCTGCTGCTGCTGGCGCTGACCACCCCCAGAGCTGCTCCGCTGGGACGAGCCACTCCGACCCCCGCCTCCACCGCCACCCCCGCCTCCACCGCCACCCCCGTCTCCACCGCCACCTCCCCCACCAGGACCGTCGCTCCCACCGCTCCCACCGCCTCCTCCGCTACCACCGCCGCCGCCACCTCCGCCTCCACCGCCGCCACCAGTACCTCCACTCCCGCCACCACCCCCACCGCCACCCCCACTCCCCCCGCCACCCCCACCGCCTCCTCCACCGCCCCCGCTAGCTCCACCCGCTCCCTTGCCCCCCTTGCCCTTGCCAGAGCGGCGTCTGCCGCTGGGGGCAGACGCCGCGCCGACCGACTCAAAACCAGTGAGGTCGGCCGCAGCGGCAGAGGCGACAGAGGGCAGTAGGGGGGAAGGACCACACCCCTCAAAGATGGGGGTGCGAGGGTCACCCCGAGAGGCCCCTACAGCGACAATACTCTTCTCAGCCGCTAGCAGGGACTCCTCAAGGAGGTCGACAGTGAGAGTGGTGGGACAGACAGAGAGAAACTGGTCCCTAACGACACGAAGGGACTCAGGGAGACGGGTGACGAGAAAGTAGAGAGTGATGTACATGGGAGGAGGGTTCGCAGCGCGGAACTCAGCAGGAAGGGCAGCGCGGTAGCGGGTGTCACTAGCACGGAGGTGGGTAACGAGGTCAGCAACAGTGGGAAAGGAGGCGAGGTTAGGGAAGAGAAACGGTAGCATGAGGCGGCTAAGGGTAGCGGAGGAAGGGGAGGAGTAGCGTGCAACTACAGCGTCGTACAAGGCCTGAGCGGTCTTGCACTGACTAAAGTGGGCACGCTCAGAGGAAGGGAGGTGGCGACGCACAGCAAGACGTGCAGCAGCATCGCGGGTCGCCCACTTGGAGCGAACGGCAGAGTCAGCATCAGCAGGTGGGGCAGGGACAGCGCCAGAGACAAAGTCAAAGAGAGAGACCTCATCTATCGCATCACACAGTAAGTACAGCTGCAGGTCTTCAATCCAGACGGCAAAGTCTATGGCCCTCCCCTCAGCGTCAAAAGTAAGAACATTGGGGGTGGCCATGGCAGCAGCTGAAAGTCTCACCGGGCTGGGAGAGTCGGGTAGGTCAGCAGCAGAGGAACACAGCTCAGGAACAGCGGCACGGCTCGGGCGGCTCGGGTTGCTGGGGCGGCGCGGGCGGCTCGGGCGGCTCGGGCGGCTCGGGCGGCTCGGGCGGCTCGGGTTGCTGGGGCGGCGCGGGCGGCTCGGGCGGCTCGGGCGGCTCGGGCGGCTCGGGCGGCTCGGGCGGCTCGGGCGGCTCGGGTTGCAGGGGCGGCGCGGGCGGCTCGGGCGGCTCCGGCTGCTCGGCTGTACGGGCGGCTCGTGCGGCGCTGGTGTCGCGATGGGCGGCTCGCTGGCGGCTCGCGGGCGGCTGCACAGGCGGCTCAGGGACGGCGGCGCGGGCGGCTCAGGGAGCTCACGGGCGGCTGCGACGGGCGGCTCGCGGGCGTCAGGCGCTAGGGCGTTGGGGCGACGACGGGCGGCGCTCAGGCGTTCGGGCGGGCGGCCGTAAGGGCGAAAGGGCGGTCGGCGCTCGGGCGCTAGGGCGGGCGGCCGGCCGTCAGGGCGCTAGGGCGGGCGGCCGTCAGGGCGCTAGGGCGGGCTGCGTTCGGGCGCTAGGGCGGGCGGCCGTCAGGGTGCTAGGGCGAGTGGCGCACGGGCGCTAGGGCGGGCGGCCGTCAGGGCGCTAGGGCGAGCGGCGCTCGGGCGCTAGGGCGGGCGGCCGTCAGGGCTCTAGGGCGGGCGGCGCTCGGGCGCTAGGGCGGGCGGCGCTCGGGCGCTAGGGCGGGCGGTGCTCGGGCGCTAGGGCGGGCGGCGCTCGGGCGCTGGGGCGGGCGGCCGTCAGGGCGCTAGGGCGGGCGGCCGTCAGGGCGCTAGGGCGGTTGGCGCTCGGGCGCTAGGGCGGGCGGCCGTCAGGGCGCTAGGGCGGGCGGCCGTCAGGGCGCTAGGGCGGGCGGCGTTCGGGCGCTAGAGCGGGCGGCCGTCAGGGCACTAGGGCGGGCGGCCGTAAGAGGAGGGAGCGGCGGGAGCGAGACGGTAGGGGCGACACGCAGGGTCGCTAAAAAAAAGAACGCGCGCCTCGGGGCGCGCTTCGGTGGGCCCTAGGAACAGTCCCTAGGAGGGGACCTGCTCTGATTCCATGAGAAGAATTGAACGAGAATGAAATGAGTATGAACGAAGTGAGTACAAATAGGAAACCCTAATTGGGTTGTACCCCCTATGGGATACCCCACTATAGCCTACACAAATAAGTAAGCTATATGTTCTGACAAAGTTTGGGGCCATTCGTCGCATCAGGTATGGGGGTATGATGTTTTAAACTTTCG
Organism: Closterium sp. NIES-65; assembly: GCA_948144175.1. Lineage (NCBI taxonomy): Eukaryota > Viridiplantae > Streptophyta > Zygnematophyceae > Desmidiales > Closteriaceae > Closterium > Closterium sp. NIES-65. The sequence continues at coordinate 257,753 of CANXME010002195.1, forward strand.
AGCAAGGAAAATTGTTCAAGGATGTGCCGGTGGGACATTTGGTGTCGTTTCAACCTCCGCTTGACCTTTTAAACAAGACTTCTTTTAATCATTTACTACATTTACCGTATTTCAAGCATATAGGGCAAGTTTGGTGCCATTCGCCGCATCTGATAGGAAGATACGCTACATCAATTGCGTAAGGAAAACAGTACATGGATATGCCTATGCGACACTTGGTGTCATCTAAACATCCGATAAATTTGTTTAACAATGTTTCCTTATATAGTACACTACATTTACTATAATACAAGTATGCAGGACAAGTTTGGTGCCGTTCGCCGCATCTGGTAGGAAGATATATTGCTTCAAACAGTTGAGAAAGGGAAATTGTGCAAGGATAGGCCTTTGCGACACGTCATGTAGGTTTGACGTCCGTTCGTGATTGTTTACAAGGTTTGTTCCAATAATTCACTACGTTAACTACATCGCTTGCATGCAGGACAAGTTTGGTGCTGTTCGCCGCATCTTATAGGAAGATATGCTGTTCCAAACGAGTGAACTAGGAAACATGTGCCAGGATAGGCTTGTGCGATACGTGATGTAGTTTTGACGTCCGTTCGTGATTCTTTACAAGGCTTATTTTGATCATTCTCTACGTTTACTAAATGTCAGACAAACGAACGAGGAATGATGAACCAGCAGCATGCAGGGGTACAAGTAGGGAACCCTATTTGGGTTGTACCCCATATGGGCTACCCCACACAGCCTAAACAACAAGCCGCATATAAGTTTGATACACCCCCAAAGGCAAAGAGGGGGAGAACAAGGGGTCACAAGACCAGTCAAGAAAAGCAAAGTAAGCTCAGGGTGGATAAGAAGTCACCACACACTCTGAGCACAGGCAAATGGCCACAAGGCCAGTTCACATGCAGAGTTGTATAAAGCAGAACAAACAGTACAGTGATCAAAACATAACAAGTGAAGGCATGCAGGTTTAAGCATATAGATCACAGTACAAACAAAGTCAACAAGTGAGCAAGTGAGGCCAAGAAGGCTCAAGACCTAGAACAGTACAAAAAAGCTGATGATCACAAGGCTGAAGTGCCTTGGTGAAGATATCAGCAGTGTTGGCCAAAGAGGCCACGTAAGCAAGACGAAGCTCACCACGCTGCTGCAACTCTCGAGCAAGGAAGTAAAGCAAAGCGATGTGCTTCGTTGTGTGTTCCAGTATGTGCTCTCGACACAAGGCAATCTTGGCCTTGTTGTTGACGTACAAAAGTAGAGGAGAATGTGGCGGCTCGCCCAAGTCGGTCAGCAAGTAGGTGAGCCAGCATAACTCCTGTGCAGCCATGGCCCCAGCGTAGATATCAGCCTCACAACTGGAGCTGAGAATAGAAGACGAGCGGGTAGACAGCCAAGAAACAGAGCCAGAGCCAAGGCTGAACGTGTAACCCTGTGACGACCGCTGCGTAGCCAAGTCGTCAACCCAAGAAGCGTCTGCGTGTCCAGTGAGGTCAACTCGAGCCCGTCCTCCAAGCACGAGCCCCATGCCCGACGTACTGCGCAAGTAGCGCAACACCCTCTTAGCGGCCTCCCAGTGCTCTGGTCGGTGTCTCCCGGGTGCATCGTAGCGTGCCAGGATGCTAAGAGGGTATACAAGGTCAGGACGAGTGCAGGACATCAGGTACATGAGGCAGCCCACAAGCTCTGGATACGGGCCACTCGGCTCTACGGACTCATTCGAAGGCAGAGCTAAGAGCAAGTGACCAGTAGGCAGAGGAGTGGACTGTGGCAAGGAGTACGTGAAGCGGAAGTGCTGAAGGACCTGCTGCACCATGTGTGACTGAGTCAGGGTAATGATGCACCGTGCTCTGTCCGGGGTAATCTGCAAGCCAAGATAGCTGCGCAGCTCTCCCACATCTATGCACTGTGTCTTTTCTGCAGCTCTGACTTCACGTGGGCGAGTCCCTCAGTGTCAGTAGTGGCAAAGACCAAGTCGTCGACATATATGAGGATGTAGAACGGCGGCAGCGAAGTGTTGGTGCGCAGAAACAGCGACGGGTCAGCAGTCGAAGGAGTAAACCCGGGTTGTCCTCAGTGTGTTGTGCCACGCGCGAGGCGCATGGCGGAGACCGTAGACTGGCCGCTGGAGGCTCCAATGGGTACTAGGAGGAAACGACCCAGTGAAGCCAGGTGGGCGGCGCAGCCAGATTTCCTTGTGCAGGCTGCCCTGTAAGAAAGCTGTGCTGAAGTCAAGAGAGTGAAGCTCGTAGTCACGCTGAGCGGCGGCGTGCAACAGAACCCAAAGAGTGGTCATCTTCGGGGTAGGGGAGAAGGTTTGGAAGAAGTCAACTCCCTGTCGCTGACTAAAGCCCCGTGCAACATAACGCGCCTTAAAGATAGGCGGGGAACCCGGCGGCCGCTTGACCCTGAAAATCCACATGCCACTGACGATGTTCGCCCCAGGTGGGGGAACGTCATCAACGTAAGTGTCTGTGGACTTCCAGGATGCCATCTCTGCATCTATGGCTGACTGCCACTGAGAGGAGTAGGGACCCTCAATCGCCTCTGCGTAAGAGCGCGGGGTCGGGATGTCTGGTGCATCCGGGTCTCCCTCAGGTGCAATCAACATGGACATGAGATGAGGTACAGCAGCTGCAAAGCACTCAACGTCCTCCTGCATATCCTGAAGGACGTCCTTGCCAAGAGCACACTCACCCCCGACAAACGGAGGATAGACAGACTCAAACTTAGCAACAAGACTAGCGGCGTAGTCGAGGCGACAGGCGGCAGCATAGTCGACAAGCTCAGCAACAAGGGCAGATGTAGCAGTGGACTCAAACGAAGGGTCAGTGACAACAGTGGCTAGCAGACGCGTGACAGTAGGGCTGGCAGCACGAAGTGAGTCAGACTCCAGGTCCGGACCGTCAGCAAGGGAGGTCGCAGGAGGAGAAGGTAGAGGGATACGCAGTGGAATAGAGGAAGGACGAAGTGCCATCTGGTGCGTACCGCGGACAGGGGGAGGACGCTCACGCGGAGCACGACGACCAGTGCGAACAGCGCAAACAGGCGACGCTGGACGAGACGAAGGCTCACGAAGCTTCGTATGACCGCTGGGCTGCTCAATCTAAGGAGAAGGAGCAGGCATTGGAGAGGTTGGCTGTAACTGCAGCTAGGACTGGTCAAGCGGTGGACACAGTAAGACCAGTGGAAGGCGGGAGACCAAGAACCTTCTGAAGTAGTGGAACGAAGTACGGTCGCGACCGCACATCGCCTCTTGAACCAGCACCAATAGCACCAGCACCCCCAGGCGCAGCACCTCTAGCTCCAACGCCTGCAGCACCAACAGCTCCATTAGCACCAGGACTTCGAGCTCCAGCAGATCCACCTCCAGCATTACCTCCAGCTCTAGTAGCACCTCCAGCTCCAGCAACTCCAGTACCTACAGAACGAGCACCTCCGAAACCAGCTTCTCCAGCGCCTCCTGTAGCTCCAGCTCCTCCAGCACCTCCAGCTCCAGCAGCTCTAGCACCTCCAATAGCACCTCCAGCTCTAGCAGCTCCGGCACCTCCTGAAGCACCTCAAGCTCCAACAGCTCCAGTACCCACAGTATGAGCACCTCCAGGTCCAGCGGCTCCAGCACCTCCAACAGATCCAGCTCCTGCAGCACCTCCAGCTCCAGCAGCTCCAGCAGCACCACCTCGGAGGATCCAGCGCCGGGCAAGCCACTCATGCAGCTGCACTGGAGAGAGAGGCTCCTGGCGTGACGAGACACTCGTAGGACCTCCAACAAACAAAGGACCTCCAGGATCAGCACGCTCAGGTGTAGCACCCCCAGGCTCAGCACCCCCAGGCTCAACACCCCCCTGCTCAGCACCCCCAGGCTCCGCACGCTCAAGCTCAGCACTCCCAAGCTCCGCACCCTCAGACTCAGAAACCCCTGGCTCAGCAGCCCCAGGCTCCGCACGCTTAGGCTCAGCACCCCGAGTCTCAGCACCCCCAGGCTCCGCACGCTTAGGCTCAGCACCCCCAGGCCCCACACCCGTAGTCTCAGCACCCCCAGACGTAGCACCCCTAACAGCACCAGAGTCGACAGCTACCTCGACAGTCTCGACAGGGTCTACCTGGGACACACCTAAGGGAGCAGGACCCTGAGGGGGGAGGGGGTCTACCGGAGGAGGACCTGGTGAGAGGAAGAGCGGCGGGGGGGGGAGAGGGGCAGTGCGGTAGGGGAAGAGATGGTAAAAGGAAACCGGCTTGTCAAACGTGACGTCCTTAGAGGGCAGGACATGATGCGAGGTGGGGTGGTAAAACTGCCAACCAGGTGCGTTAGGGGGAAAGCCAAGCAAGACACATGGAATGGCACGGGAGGAGAGCTTGTCCGCGGAGGTATCGCAGACAAATGCACGAGATCCCCAGACCCAGAACACCGACGCATCGCCAACCTCTCCCGTCCAACGCAGTGTTCGCGAGGTCTTCGGCAAGGAGACACGGGGCTAGAGGTTGAGCTGATGCGCAGCGTAGTGGATCGCAAATGGCCACAGAAAATGGGGGGCAGCCGCATGGATCATGGAGGTACAAGGAGACGGGAGTGCATGCCATGGAGTCGTGCTACGGAGGGGTGACCAAGGCGGTGGTGCCAGAGGAGCGTCTGGTGCGAGAGGTCACGATACAAGCAGGGGGCCGCAAGCTGACCTGACGCAGACGCAGACGCAGCTACCTGAGGGGGCGCAGTAGTCAGTGTGTACAGACTCGACCCAGGCAGACGGGTGAACATGGCAAGGTGCCTGCCAGTCCGGGAGCACGTACAGATCACCACACCCTGTCCTCCAGGGGTGAAGGTATCAACCCACGCATCTTGAAGGACGGCGTTGCTTACGAAGTTCGTAGAGAACGAGGGGAGGTGGAGACCTGATAGTGAGCTAGACGGAACCGCCGTACACAGCAGAATAGTGGAGGAACGTGCAAGGACTGAGCCCCCAAAGGGGCCAGCCAGAGAGACATCAATAGGTGCTGAGAGCGGTGTGACTGTGGTACTGTCGCGAAAGAAACAGCGTGAAGCACTTGAGTCAAGTGTGAAGGTGTGCAAGGCCGCAGCAGACGCGGTACCTAAGAGAGCAGACTCTCTAGCACCTAGAGCAGCGGACTCACTAGCACCTAGAGCAGCGGCCTCTATATCTGGGTCTGGCGGCATACACAGGTAACAGTCACCCTCAGCACTAACAGTCAATGCATATATGGCAACAAGGATAGCATCATAATCAAGAGAAAATATATCCACACCCTGTCTAAGTTGCTCTGCCTAGCGGGGGAGCTCAGCCGCGTTGGTAACTCTGTATGGATGGCGTCGGTAAGACGAGAGAAGCAGCGGTACTGGGTGTGAAGCTTCGCGCATGTCTGACCAGAGCAGTCACCTGTGCGAATGGCATACGGGCAGGGACCACCACCCACAGCCGCCCCACGCTGAGCAAACCACTCACGTAGCTCCTAAGGCGAATGGGTCTGACGCTGACGCTGCTGCTGCTGCCGCTGACCACCGCCAAGGCCTCCCCTCTGGCTGGTACCACCCCGGCCACCACCACTGCCGCCGCCTCCACTCCCACTTCCTCCACCACTGCCGCTGCCACCACCCCCACTGCCGCCACCACCGCCGCCACATGCACCTCCACCCCCACCTACACTCTCTCTACCACCGCCGCCCCCTCCACCGCCTCCACCACCCCCACCACCGCCTCCACCTCTGCCACCCCCACCGCCCCTGCCTCCCCTGCCCCTGCCGCTGCGGCGTCTCCCACTAGGGGTAGACGCAACTCCCACCTCCTCAGCACGAAGGTAGTCAACAGCTACAGCAGAGGCGACGGAGCGGAGAAGGGGGGAGGGCGAGCACCCCTTAAAGAAGGGAGTGCGATGAGTGCCACGAGACGCGCCTACAGCGACTATGCTAGTCTGAGCTGCAAGGAGGTGCTTCTCGAGCAGGTCGACAGTGAGGTCTGTGGGGTCAAGGGTGCGAAGGAGGTCCCTGACAGCGCTAGGAGAGTCACGGAGGCGGGTGACTATGAAGTTGAAAGTGATGTACATGGGAGGAGGGTTCTTGGTGAGGAACACGGCAGGAAGCGCGGCTTAGTAGCGGACGTCACTAGTGCGAAGGTGAGTGATGAGGTCAGCTACTGTGGCAAAGACGGACAGCTCTAGGAATAGGTAGGGCAGTAGAAGGCCGCCTAGAGCAGCAGTGGCCGGGGAAGAGTAACGAGTGACTTCAGCGTCATACAGGGCTTTAGCGGTCTTGTGCTGGCCAAAGTGAGTGCGTTCGGCTAAAGGCAGGTGATTGCGAACGGCTAGGCGATCAGTAGTGTCATGGGTAAGCCACTGTGCGCGAGTCGTACTGTCAGCTATGTCGGGAGGGGCAGGAGAGGCTCCAAACGTTAGGTCAAACAACGAAATACCGTCCTTAGAGTCGCTCAGTAAGTCATTGAGCCAAGACTGGAACTCTATCGGGCAGCCCTCCGGATCGAAGGTGAGTACACAGAGAGACGCCATAGCGGGCAGAGTAGGCGAGCGCGGTAGCAGCAGGGCAGCACGCAAGTAGGGCAGGGCAGGGCGGCAGCCAGCAGGGTGGCTCACAGGGAGGGCAGCGCGGCTGCTAGCGGCGCATGGGCTGGGCAGGGCGCGCGGCTGCTGGCGGCGCGCTTTTTAGGGCAGGGCACGCGGCAGTAGGCGACGCGCGGGCAGGGTAGGCCGCTCAGCGGCGGGCGGCTCGCGGGCAAGGCAGGGCACGCGGCAGCGAGCGGCGCGCTGGTAGGGCAGGGCACGCGGCGGCAAGTGGCGCGCGGGCAGGGCAGGGCGCGTTGCGGCGAGCGGCGCGCGGGTAGAGCAGCGCGCGCGGCCGCGATCAGCGCGCTGGCAGAGTGGCGCAACGCGGCGCGGCGGCGAGCGGCTCGCGGGCATGGCGTGCGGCGCGGCGGCCAGCGGTGCGCGGGCAGGGTAGTACGCGCGGCAGCAAGCAGCGCGTGGGCAGGGCGCGCGGCGCTGCAGCGAGTGACGCGCGGGCAGAGCAGGGCAGGGCGCGCGTCGGTGAGCAGCGCACGGGCAGGGCAAGGTGCGCAGCTGCAACGAGCAGCACGTGGGCAAGACAAGACAGGGCGTGCGCGGCAGCGCAACGCAGGGAAGGGCAGGGCGGCGCGACACTAACAGGCGCGACTCGTGGGGTAGCGCAGTTCGGTGGGCCCTAAAAAAAAGATTCGGTCCTAGGCTAGGACCTGCTCTGAAACCATGTCAGAAGAACGAACGAGGAATGATGAACTAGCAGCATGCAGGGGTACAAGTAGGAAACCCTGATTGGGCTGTACCCCATATGGGCTACCCCACTACAGCCTAAACAACAAGCAGCATGCAAGTTTGACACTAAATTGCATGTATGTAGGACAAGTTTGGTGATGTTCGCTGCATCTGGTAGGAAGACATGTTGCTTTGAACAATTGAGTTAGGAAAACTGTGCAAGGATAGGCCTTTGCGGCACGTCATGTAGTTTTTATGTCCGTTCGTGATTGTTTACAAAGTTTGTTTTGATAATTTACTACGTTTACTATATTGCAGGCATGCATGACAAGTTTGGTGTCATTCGTTGCATATGGTAGTAGATATGCTACTTCAAATGAGTGAGGTAGGAACCCTGTGCAAGAATAGGCCTGCACGACACGTGATGTGGTTTTGACGCCCGTTTGTGTTTTTTTACAAGGTTTTCTTTTATCATTCGCTACATTTACTATAATGCAAGCATGCAAGACAAGTTTGGTGCCATTCGCCGCATCTGGTAAAAAGATATGCTACTTCAAACGATCGAGCGGGGGAAACTGTGCAAGGATAGGCCTGTGCGACAGGTGGTGCATTTTCGACGAGGCTAAATTGAACAAGGTTTCTTATTATCATTCATTACATTTACTATATTGAAAGCATGCAATACAAGTTTGGTGCCATTCGCCGCATCTGGTATGTACATTTGCTGCTTCAAATGATTGATAAGGGAGAACTGTGCAAGAATAGGCATGTGCGACACGTAATGTTGTTTCGATGCCCGTTAGAATATATTTACAAGGTTTCTTGTGATCACTATCCATATCAACTATATGCGCGTCCACCTTGACACTTGTGCAACATGCTTTTCGTGCACGACAAGTACGCAACTGTTTGTTGTGCAGACTTGCATATGTCGAGAGTCTAAGAACAAGAGTTGAAAGGTGGGGCCTAGGCTTAGTAGCCTAGGCCCGTAGTTAGGTATCGAGCGGGTTTTTCCCTAGGAGAGTGTCGAGTGAGTTGAGAGAGGAAAATTGGAGAATGTGTTTTCACTATAGGATTCGAAGTACATATAGCAAAGGAACACATGAAGAGGTGCACCACCTACAAATTTAATAACTGCACTACAGCTAGAACTACATGCAGTTATAATAAATATAATTCTGACATCCCCCCGTAACTGCATGCAGGAATAGCTAAGTGCCGAGCACAACCTGCAGAGGTACACCAACGAGCAATAAAACAAGCAACAGCAGGTACTGCAGGCGGGCTAACTTTGAAAGGTTACCCCCTCCATCTCCTCACCCTCCTCCTTCCCCTCCCCCACACTGCTGCAGAAGCAGCAGAGAAGGGGGGAAGAGAGGAGAGGTGGAGGGACGGCTGCTTGTTGCCTCACACCCGCCCCCCCGGTACCACTCCCCCTGCTCACCCACATCCTCACACCCTCCCCCCCCAGCGGCAGCTGCAGCGGTGGGACTGAAAGAAGGAGGAGGGGAAGGGAGAGAGTTGACCCCACGCTCCAACACCCTCCACCCCCATACCCTCCTCCCCACGGCTGCAGGGAGACAAGAGAAAGGGGGGGGTGGGAAGGAAGAAAGCCGCAGAGCGGCGAAGAGGCGTCGGTGCAGATGGGTCAGGGGCGGCAGCAGGGAGTGCAGGGGCGGAAAGGCCCGTCGCGGGCCAGTGCCACGGGGCGCACGACGGGTAGGATAAAAGGGCCCGATCGTGTGCCTCGGGGCGCACGACGAGCAGGGCACCATCGTGTGCCTCGGGGCGCACGATGGGCAGATAAAGGGCACCGTCGCGTGCCACGGGGCGCGCGACGGGCAGGGTAGGAGTCACACGCCCGTGGGCGGGACAAGGTAAAGAATAAAATCGTCACGCGCCCTAGGCGCGCGACCGTAAAATTTTAGCAGCGGAAGTAAAGCGGGCCCACAGGCCAGGACGAACTCAGCTCTGATACCATGTCGAGAGTCTAAGAACAAGAGTTGAAAGGTGGGGCCTAGGCTTAGTAGCCTAGGCCCGTAGTTAGGTATCGAGCGGGTTTTTCCCTAGGAGAGTGTCGAGTGAGTTGAGAGAGGAAAATTGGAGAATGTGTTTTCACTATAGGATTCGAAGTACATATAGCAAAGGAACACATGAAGAGGTGCACCACCTACAAATTTAATAACTGCACTACAGCTAGAACTACATGCAGTTATAATAAATATAATTCTGACAGCATATACTCGTTAGTTGATACACAGATGCGCATATGGTTACCAGCGACTGCAATGCTGGCAGGTTGTTAACGGGAATGGAGTGTTGGCCCCGCCCTCGCTTGGGCGACGTCGACGTCCTGGTCGGGTATACGAGAAAAGCAACCGAACCTATGCAGTGGGCGAGCAGCTCGACGGGCTTCGTCGAGCTGTAGTGGACCACTGTGGCGATGCCGTCGACAGGGAGCCAACGACCTACTTCAACGAGGCAGGTCGATGAGGTTCGGAACTGTAGCCGTCGACGAGGGGAGCTCGACAACTGCAGCTGTCTGAGCTAGTCGACGGACGGGCCGTTGACCACGAGGGGTCCACGACAGGCACAGTGGTTGACGAGGGAGGTCGTCGACCAGGGCGCGCACTGGGAGGTCAACTTGGTCGACCAAGTAACCGACTCGGCTAGTTTTGCGAAGGCACGCAAATGTCGTCAAGGTCGTAAAGGCGAAGGCGACTTCGGACTGGTATCCCAAAGTCGATGTGGCTGATCAGGCGCAAACAACAATCGACGCGCACGAGACAATGCATGTTGGGCCAATTGTCTACGTGCACCTATGAGCATGCGAGCTGCTGTCATCTACGTGAGAAAAGAGAACGAGAATGAAATGACTAAGGGAAAGTTGGGTACAAGTACAAACCCCAAAAAGCTGTACCCCATATATGCTACCCCACTATAGCCTACAGTAGCTATATCATATAAATCTGACACACCCCCATAGGCAAAGTCGGGGAGAACAAGGGGTCACAAGACCAGTCAAGCAAAGCAAAGCAAGCTCAAGGTGGATCACAAAGTCGCCACACATTCAAAGCACAAGTTCAAGGCCACAAGGCCAGTTCACATGCAGGATTACATATATATAAGGCTAGACAAGCAAGAGCAGGTGTATATATATATATACAACAGTACAAACAAGGTCAAGGGGTGAGCAAGTGAGGCAAGGTAGGCACAAGACCCAGCCGAGTACAGAAGCGCTGATGATCACAAGGCGCAAGTGCCTGGGTGAAGACATCAGCAGTGTTGGCCTCAGAGGCCACGTACGCAAGGCGCAGCTGACCACACTGCTGTAGCTCACGAGCAAGGAAATAGCGGAGAGCAATGTGCTTCATTCTGTGCTCCAGTCTCTGCTCTCGACACAAGGCCAGCATGGCCTTGTTGTCTACGTACAGCACTGGAGGAGAATGAGGCGGCTCTCCTAGATCAGTCAGCAGGTAGGTGAGCCAGCGAAGCTCCTGAGCAGCCATGGCCCCGGCGTAGATCTCAGCCTCACAACTGGAGCCGAGAACAGAAGACGAGCGGGTAGCCCGCCACGAAACAGAGCCAGAACCAAGGCGGAAGGTGTAACCCTGTGACGACCGCTGCGTAGCCTGGTCGTCAGCCCAAGAAGCATCTGCGTGCCCAGTGAGGACCACTGGACTCTGCCCTCCAAGCACAAGCCCCATGCCCGACGTACTGCACAAGTAGCGCAACACCCTCTTCGCTGCAGCCATGTGCTCCGATCTGTGTCTCCTAGGAGCAACATAGCGTGCGAGAATGCTAAGAGGGTATGCAAGGTCAGGTCGTGTGCAGGTCATCAGGTACATGAGGCAGCCAACAAGCTCTAGGTACGGGCCACTCGACTCTACGGACTCATCCGAAGGCAGAGCTGAGAGCGAGTGGCGAGTAGGCAGAGGAGTGGCCTGAGGCAAGGAGTACGTGAAGCCGAAGCGCTGAAGGACCTGCTGCACCATGTGTGACTGAGTCAGGGTAATGGTGTGGCGTGCTCTGTCCCGGGTGATCTGCAAGCCAAGGTAGCTGCGCAGTTCACCCAAGTCTGTGCACGTGTGTCTCTTCTGCAGCTCAGACTTCACGTGGGCGAGTCCAGCAGTGTCGCCAGTAGCAAAGACCAAGTCGTCGACGTACACGAGGATGTAGAACGGCGGCAAAGAGGTGTCGGTGCGCAGAAACAGCAACGGGTCGGCAGTAGAAGGAGCAATTCCAAGAGCCACAAGTGTAGTCCTCAGTGTGTCGTGCCACTCACGGGGCGCCTGGCGGAGACCGTAGACTGGCCGCCGGAGGCTCCACTGGGTGCCAGGAGGAAAAGACCCAGTGAAGCCAAGTGGGCGACGCAGCCAGATCTCCTCGTGTAGGCTGCCCTGCAAGAAAGCAGTGCTGAAGTCAAGAGAGTGCAGCTGGTATTCACGGTGAGCAGCTATGTGCAGCAGTACCCGAAGAGAGGTCATCTTCGGGGTGGGAGAGAAGGTCTGAAAGTAGTCAACTCCCTGCCGCTGACTGAAGCCACGAGCCACGTAACGCGCCTTGAAGACAGGCGGAGAACCCGGCGGCCGCTTCACCCTGAAAATCCACATGCCACTGACTATGTTCGCCCCAGGCGGGGGAACCTTGTCAACGTAGGTGCCTGTGGACTTCCAGGAAGCCATCTCTGCGTCCATAGCTGCCTGCCACTGAGAGGAGTAGGGACCCTCTATCGCCTCCGCGTAAGAGCGCGGAGTCGGGATGTTAAGTGCATCCGGGTCTCCCTCAGGGGTAAGCAGTACGGACACGAGATGAGGTGAAGCGGCGGCCAAACACTGGAACTCCTCCTGCATGTTCTCAAGGACGTCGATGCCAAGGGCACACTCACCCCCGACGGACGGAGGAAAGACAGACTCAGACTCAGCGACAAGACTAGCAGCGTATTCTAGACGACAGCGAGCAGCAAAGTCGACAAGCTCAGCAACTAGGGAAGACGCAGCAGTGGAGTCAAAGGAAGGGTGAGTGACGACAGTAGCAAGGAGTAGCAGTGGACGGACGTAGAGACATCCGGTGCGTGCCAGGGACAGGGGGAGGATGCTGACGCGAACCACGACCATTAGTGCAAGCAGGACGGATAGGCGACGCAGGGCGAGACGCAGGCTCACGACGCTCAGCAAGACCTCTAGTAGGACCAGTGTAGGGAGAAGGAGCAGGCAGTGGGGAGGCCGGCTGTAACTGTAACTGTGACAGGACAGGCTATAGACACTCTAAGGGAGGAGGAGGACCAGTAGAAGGCGGGAGACCAAGAACCTGCTGAAAGAGCGGAACGAAGTACGACCGAGGCCGCGCTACGGCTCCAGACACAGCAGGGACAGCACCAGTACCCCGAGCGGCAGCACTAGCGCCAGCAGCACCCCTAGCTCCAGTACCTCCAGCAACACAAGTAGCACCCCCAGCAGGACCGCCTCGAGGACCGACAGCAGTAGCCTCAGCGCCAACACCCTCAGGAGCTCAAGCTCCAGTCGTACCCGTAGGCCCAGCAGCTCCAGTACTCCTAGTATGAGCACCTCCGGGACCCGCGGCACTAGCACCCTCAGCAGCCAAAGAACCTCCAGCTCCAGCAGCACGCCTCGAGCGCCGGGCAAACCACTCGCACAGGCTTCACACCCCCAGGCCCAGCACCTCCAGGCGTAGCACCCCCAAACTCAGCACCCCCAGGCGTAGCACTCCCAGGCTCAGCACCCCCAGGCTCAGCACCCTTAGTGGTAGCACCCCCAGGCTAAGCACCCCCAGGCTCAGCACCTCTAGTAGTAGCACCCTCAGGCTCAGCACCCCCAAGCGTAGCACCCACACGCTCAGCACCCCCAGAGTCAGCACCCCCAGGCTCAGCACCCTCAGCAGCACCAGAGTCACCAGTAACCTCGACAGGCTCGACTGCATCTACCTGGGACACACCTGAAGGGGCAGGACCCTGAGGGGGGAGGGGGTCTACCGGGGGGGGACCTGGCACAAGGAAGAGCGGTGGCGGGGGGAGGGACGGAGTGCGGTAGGGGAAGAGACGGTAGTAGGGGACCGAATCGTCAAACGTGACGTTCTGGGAGGACAGAACACGGCGAGAGGTGGGGTGGTAGAACTGCCACCCTGGCGCGTTAGGGGGGAAGCCAAGGAAGACGCAAGGAGCAGCGCGAGGGGACAGTTTGTCCGCAGACAAGTCGCGGACAAACGCCCGAGATCCCCAGACACGGAACGCAGACGCATCGCCAACCTTCCCCGTCCACAGCAAAGCTGGGGAGGTCTTTGGCATGGAGACCCTGGGGTGAAGGTTGATCTGATGCGCCGCTTACCGAACCGCAAACGGCCACAAAAAATTGGGGGCAGCCGCATGCATCATGGACGTACGAGCGACATCCATGACCATGCCAATGCGGCGCTCAGCAATCCCATTTTGCTGTGGAGAGTCCGGAAGCGTGAAGGTCTGGCGGATGCCTCGTGCACGACAGTAGGCTCGCAGAAGGCCAGAGGAGAATTCTCCGCCTCTGTCAGAGTGCAGACGCAGAACAGGAAAGTCCGAGCCGAAGCTCTGGCTGAGCTGGAGACGAGCTGCGCGGATCCAGTCGATCAACACCTCAGTGACATCACCCTTGCTGCGCAAGGGGAAGACTGTGGTGTAACGCGAGTAGTCGTCAACCACCAGCAGGAAGTAGCGCTCGTGACCCTGTCCACGGACGCGGGCCGGGCCCCACACGTCCATGTGAAGTGTCTGCAGCGGGGCCTCTGTCGGAGGAAAGTGGGAGGAGTGAGGGGGGGGTAGCCCGCTGCCGCCCCTCAACACAGGGGACGCAGGTAGGGCCAGGCCGCGGAGGAAGGGGAGGGAGGGACCGGGGAAGACCAGAGACAAGGACACGAGAGGCCATGCCTCGTAGACGAAGCAGGGAGGGGTGAACAAGACGGTGGTCCTAGAGGAGAGTCTCGTGAGACAGGAGGCGACACGAGCTGGGGGCAGACTCAGGACCAGACCTGGACGCTGCAGCAAACACCTGACCCGACGCAGCTACCTGACCAGACGCAGTGACTGGAGGAGACGTAGTGGTCAGTGTGTACAGGCTCGACCCCGGCCGACGTGTAAACGTGGCCAGGTGTCGGCCTGTCCGAGCGTCCGTGCAGTGGGTCACCCGCTGACTCGCAGGAGTGATCTGGTGAACCCCCGCATCCTGTAGGTCAGCACCACTCACCAAGTTCGTAGAGAACGAGGGGAGGTAAAGACCAGACAGGGTGCCAGAGGGGGCCGCCGGACACGGGAGGACAGTGGAGTAGTGAGCAAGGACAGGACCCCCAGAGGGGTCTGCTGGAGAGACTGCAACTGGCCGGCCAAGTGTTATAGTCACAGTAGGCTCCAATGTGCCTAAAACGAAAGATAGAGTGCACAGCCAGATTTATGCACAGCGGCTTCAAACGTTCATAGCGTTCTGGTCACAACATCAAATGACTTGATTCAACTTGGATCTGGAGCGTCTTATTCTCGCCTACACTAGGCAAGTTAGATCGCACGATTTGACCAAGACGACACAGCATCGGTTTGAAGGAACAGTACTATGGCAGCAACATAGTCTTAGAACACAAGATAGGAAGAGTTAGGAAGAGTTACGAGTTGGGAATGACTCCCAGCTCCTACAAACCCCAAGAGCCGAGGTACAGTGATGTGGAACAGTGCCACACTGTCCCCAACCACGAAGGGTCTCGAAACTACCCTTCACTAGGGCCTACACCAAGTGAAATGTTACACTACACAAAGTAATGTAACTATCTTCAATATCTTGAGGTGCAGCCTTTTGGCGAGCTTCGAAATCACTTGAGGCTTGACACCAAGGTTCGGGCTCTTCATCACAAACTCATCCTTGAATTCTTGATGGGTCTTCTGCACACTCCTGCGAAACGCCGAACGTTCGACAAGCGACAAAATAAAAACCGCGCACGACAAATAGAAACCACGCGGGACACACAAAACGACCACGTTACACGCGACTAGCGATAATTCGCTATTGACTTGACACACACACTTGACATCATGACCCATCATTCACACAATATTATAAGCATGAAATATATATTTATTTCATGCATTCATTCCATTCCATGCACACACGCATGCACGCACACGGACAACAAGCCGAGTGCAAACCGTAGGGTTGCACCAACACCAAGCGGCGTGAGTGTGGTGCGGTCTCAAAAGAAGGAGCGAGAAGCCCCCGAGTCAAGGGTGAAGGTGTGGGAGGCCGAAGCCGACGCAGTACCTGAGAGAGCAGACTCACCAGCATCTGAGGGAGCAGACGCACGAGCACCTAGAGCAGCAGCCTTGCTAGCACCTAGAGCAGCAGCCTCACCAGTACCTAGAGCAGCAGTCTCAATGCCCGGGCCGGGCGGAAAACACCGGTAACAGTCACCCTCATCACTAATAGTCACAGCATACATGGCAGCAAGAATAGCATCAAAGTCAAGGTCAAAGACAGCTACTCCCGCCCTAGAAAGCTCGCCCTAGCGGAGGATCTCAGTGGCCTCCAAGAACTGGTGACGCCAAGCGTCCGTCAGGCGGCCAAAGCAGCGCTGGGTGGAGTGCGCACCCCCGCACTGCTCACCTGCGCGGTCGGCGGTGCGTAGGACGTAGGTGCATGGACCAGTACCCCCACCCCGCTGGCGTGCAGCGTACCACTCACGGAGCTGCTGAGGGGGGGGGACGTCACGAGTGCGCAGCTGCTGCTGCTGCTGCTGCTGGCGCTGACCACCACCGGAGCCGACCCTCTGCGCAGCGCCACCCCGACCAGCTCCACCTCCACCGCCACCGCCGCCACCTCCGCCACCTCCGCTCCCACCGCCACCGCCGCCGCCGCCTCCGCCTCTACTGTCGCCACCGACACCTCCACCCTCGCCACCACCCCCACCGCCACCCCCACCCCCTCCATCGCCTCCACCGCCTCCTCCACCGCCCCCGCTAGCTCCTCCAGCGCCCCTGCCCCCCTTGCCCTTGCCAGGGCGGCGTCTCCCGCTAGGGGTAGACGCCGCACCGACCGACTCAAGCCCAACGAGGTCGGCCGCAGCAGCAGAGGCAACAGAGGGCAAAAGGGGGGAGGGGGAACACCCCTCAAAGATGGGGATGCGAGGGTCACCACGAGAGGCTCCTACAGCTACTATGCTCTTCTCTACTGCTAGGAGGCCCTTCTCGAGGAGGTCAACGGTGAGAGTGGTGGGGCAAACTGAGAGGAAGTTGTCCCTGACTACGCGAAGGGAGTCAGGGAGCCGGGTGACTATGTAGTAGAGGGTGATGTACATGGGGGGGGGGGGGGGTGGTTCTTGGCGCAGAACTCAGCAAGAAGCGCAGCGCGGTAGCGAGTGTCACTAGTGCGGAGGTGCGTAATGAGGTCAGCGACTGTGGGAAAGGCAGCAAGGCCAGGGAAGAGGTACGGTAGCATGAGGCGGCTCAGTGCAGCAGTGGCAGGGGAGGAGTAGCGTGCAACTACAGTGTCGTACAAGGTCTGAGCACTCTTGTACTGGCTAAAGTGCGCACGCTCAGAGGTAGGCAGGTGGTGACGCACAGCAAGACGTGCAGCAGCATCGCGTGTGGCCCACTGTGAGCGAACAGTGGCGTCAGCATTAGCAGAAGGGGCAGGAGAGGCACCAGAGGTGAGGTCAAAGAGGGAGAGACCATCTACCCTATCGCACTGTAGGAAAAGCTGCAGGTCATCTACCCAGACGTCAAAGTCAATGGCCCGACCCTCAGCGTCAAAAGCGAGGACACTAGGGGTAGCCATGACAGCAGTAGACTAGCAGCGCAAACCGTAGGGTAAGGGCAATGCAGTGACAGAGGCGCTGCTCTTACCGGACAGGGCGGCTTGGGCGGCTCGGCAACTGGGCGGCTCGGCGGCTCGGTGACTGGGCGGCTGGGCGGCTCGGCTCGGGCGGCTCGGCTGCTCGGCGGCTCAGCTGCTGGGCGGCTCGGCTGCTCGGCGGCTTGGCTGGTGGGCGGCTCGGCAGCTTGGCGGCTCGGCGATTGGCTGCTGGGCGGCTCGGCTGCTCGGCGGCTCGGCTGCTAGGCGGCTATGCCGCTAAGGAAGGTGGGGCCGCGAGGGGCGGCGGGGCCGCTAAAGTGAGCGGCGACGGGGCCGCTGAGGAGGCGGCGAGAGGGCCGCTGAAGGGGCGGCGTCGAGGCCGCTGCAGGGGTGGCGACGGGGCCGCTGAAGAAGGCGGCTGGGCCGCTGAAAGGGCGGCGACGGGCCGTTAGGGGAGGGCGGCGACGGGGCCGCTGTAAGGGCGGCAACGGGCTGTAAGGGGAGGGCGGCGACGGGCCGTAAGGGGAGGGCGGCGACGGGGCCACTGCAAGGGCAGCGACGGGGTTCGCTGTAAGGGCGGCGATTGGGCCGCAGGTGAAAGGGCGGTGACGGGCCACAGGGGGAGGGTGGCAACGGGCCGCTGAGGGCGGTACGACGGGGCCGCAAAAGGGGCGGCGCGACGGGGACACGAAGGGGCGGCGCGACGCGGCCGCGAAGGGCGGCGCGACGGAACCGCTAAGGGCGGCGCGACGGGCCGCTAAGGGCGACGCGACGGGGCCGCTAGGGAAGGCGCGACCCTAAGCGCGCTTCGGGCAGGGGCGGGACACGCCCCGGGCAGGAAAAAAAAGTAGGTGGGCCCTAGGAACAGTTCCCACTAGGGAACCTACTCGATACCATGAGAAAAGAGAACGAGAATGAAATGACTCAGGGAAAGTTGGGTACAAGTACAAACCCCAGAAAGCTGTACCCCATATGTGCTACCCCACTATTGCCTACAGTAGCTATGTCATATAAATCTGACACTACGGGTGCAACGATTGTTGGCACGTGGCCAACTCGGCATCTACGCGACGAGGTATGAGACACGATGTGCTCGACCGCTACAAACACATGTGAAGCGGGTGCGCACGTGCGCTATAGCGATCTGCGGTTGCAACGTTGGCTAGCCGCTCTGCTGCAGTGTTGGCAAGTCGTGCAGATGCAGTGTTGGCACATCCTCGACTCGCAGAGTTAGCAAGCTGCAGACTTGCTCTGCTTGCAGGCCGCCTTTCTGCAGAGCTGGTGCGATGCCTTTCAGCGATGGTGGCAAGTCGACATGCCTGGTCGCTAGGCTGCTAGGTCCAGGTGCAGTCACTTTGCCATTGCAATTTCTGTAATTCAAACTTTGCCAGTGCAACCTTGTTAATTTTTTGTGTGAACACATAAGAACGCTGGTGCAAGCTGCGATCACTCGTATCACCCATGCCTTCCCCCGTATTCCAACTTCCAGCGTGTAGGGAGTGGCTTCGCTAGTTCATCCGAGTGTGTTTTTCTATTACACTTATACATGTCCCTGCCAATGTGGTGGGTGCATCACTCGAGTATACACTAGTACGGAATTTGATCGTAAACCCCATGTCAGCTAGTCGTCTTGTTAGGGCGCCTCAGAAGGGCTTTGTCAGCCATCCCTCTCTTTCTTCTCTCGTTTTCCTTGTGCTTCTTCTCTCTTGAATCCCTACCCCCTCTTCTATCCTTCCGTGCCCTTCCGCTCTCATTCTCCACTCTCCCTCCCTCCCTCCCTCCCTCCCTCCCTCCCTCCCTCCCTCCCTCCCTCCCTCCCTCCATCCACATCTGAGTTACTGTGGCTCGAACCCTTTTCAACGCCTTTCAACTCCCTTGCACCTAGGCCTGCCCATCACCCTTTCGTCACCTCCTCTTTTCTGTGTTTCCCTCTCACCCTCCTTCAAGCCAGAGTGACTTTAACCAGTTTTTATTGGCACCTAAAAATTTGAATCTTTCGCCCTCCTCCCTCCCCAGGCCGGAGTGACTGTTTTACCGTTACTTGTATGGTCCTGCCCGTGCCATCGTCAACTTTGCACCCTACTATATCAGCATGGGGGCAAGGTGAGAATGGGGAGCACTTGCTAGGTAGCGGCAGGGGTAGTAAGTTTCCCACGAAGAAGGTTGTTTGTTTCCCACAGTGCAGCTTTGCATTGCACTTTCTTCCCTTCTTCCTTGGTTCATGCCTTTTTCCACGCTCTCCTCCCTGCACCTCCTCCCTCGTCTTCCATCTCCTCGCATTTCATGCTTACCAACACTCAATCTGCCCCACCATGCAGCTGTTAGAGAGATTATTTGTTTCCCACGCTGCAGCTTGCAGAGTACATTGATTTGCATCGCTTCTTGCCCTTTTCCACACTCTCCTCCCTTCTGTCGCATCACCTCCCTCCTCTTGCATCTCATGTTGCCCTTCTCATGCTTACCAACACCTTCCGTGCCCCACCATGCAGTACCGTGCCCCAGTCTCTGACTTCATCGTCTACAACGGCAGCAGCAACGGCTTTAAAATCTCAAGGAAACACCACAGATCTCGCACCATCAATATAGCAAGGAACCCGAATCCCTGCCACCATCTCCCCTGCATCGACCTCCCTCCCCATGGTTCCCAAATGGTCCTCCAAGGGCCCTCTCGCTGCACCGGGTTGTAGTGTCTGCCGCCCGAAGAAGGCCCGCTCCTCCAACACCATTCTCAAGCCGGACATCATCGCCCCGGGGGCCAACATCCTTGCGGCTGCGCCTAGGAAAACTGTCGGTGAGACGGGATCATTCCAGGTTTGTGAGGAAACTGCCGTGGCGGCGGCGCATGTTGCTGGTGTGGCTGCTCTGATCATCCAGCAACATCTTGATTGGATGCCCGCGTAGGTCATGTTTGTCATGATGACCACAGCTAGCAGCACTGACAACGGCAAAAGAACGATTGGGAATGTGAACGGCAAGTTGGCAAGGCCGTGGGAGATAGGAGCGGGGCATGTGTTTCCCGCTAGGGCGCTTGACCCCGGGCTGACCTACGATGCCAGGGAGTAAGATTTCCGCAACTTTCTTGCTAGGCTGAGCATGAAGCTGGCTCAAAAGGCATTCAGGTACGTGCCACTGAGCCCCGTTCCAGCCAGGAACCTAAATCAGCCTTATGTTATGCTGGTCAACATAATGCATGAACTCTTTGCTAGGCAGACTGTGACAAGCGTCTTGGACACCACATCGACCTACAGGGTGATGATTAACGCCCCTCATGCTGTGAGAATGAGAGTGGTGCCATCGCAATTTACCATAGCGCCGGGGCAACGGGTAATTTTCAAGGTGAAGTATGTGCTGAGGATGAGGTTTAGAACATTCAAGTTTGGTAGCAATACGTGGAAGGACGACAACGTCAGTCTGTACGTTCGGTCCTTGTTCTCCATTGCAAACCAAGTTGCGTGTACTTCTGCTAAACTATGGAAGTTGATTAATAAGCCATGTGTTGTGCAACTTACCTGTTTGCTGGTAATTTTGTCAGGTGCCCGTGTTTTCTCTGTAGATGAGTCATGTTAGTACCTCTAAATAGAGTGTGCCATGTTTTTGAATCACAAATCGGTATTCAACTACCTGAAGGATTCTTTCTTCTAGTCAACGCTTCATCGACCAGCAGCATGGGCACCCAGAGGAGAGTGTCAAATGTTGTAGCCTGTAGTGGGGCATGCTATGTGAAGTATAGTTGATAGGGTTAGGTATATGTACCCAAACTCACAATAATACATCATTCATTCTGTTTCTGACATGGTATCACCTAGGTTAGGATCCTGCTGGATCCCGTTCCTCTTGCTTGACCCGCTCGTGCCCGTTACGCCTAGCCTACCATGCCTGTAGCACCCTCTTGTCGCGCCTCCCTGCCCGTCGCGTCGCACCCTCCTTGTCGCGTCGTGTCTCGTCCGTCCCGTCCCATCCCCTCATGCCCGTCACGCCTCCCCGCATGTCGCGTCGCGCCCTGCCCATCCAGTCACATCGTGCCCATCCCGTACCATCCCCTCGCGCCCGTCGCGCCTCCTTGCCCGTCGCGTCATCCCATCCCGTCCCGTCATGTCGCGCCCGTTGCGCCTCCCTGCCCGTTGTGTCGCGCCCTGCTCGTCCCGTCATGTCACGCCCTGCCCATCCCCATTAGCTGGGGTTTCCTCCGCCAAACTAAGACGTGGCAGTAGTAGATCCCTCCCCTCCACATCAATTATGGCGACGACTAGGGTCCTGCGCTTTGATGCTGAGGGTAGGCCGCTGGAGTTTTCTGTTTGGCTCCTCCGTGCGCAGCACCTACTAGAGAGTCAACGTCACGCTAACGAGTCCCTCTCGGTGCACGCCTCCGATGACCTTCTTGCGCCCTCTGCTCCTGAACCCCTAGGCGTTGACCCCACTACTGCGTACAGAGAGCGTTTTGCACGTCAGCGCGCTGCCCTGACAGCTTGGAGGTTGCGCGACGCTACAGCCTGCATCGCCGTCGGCAGCCTCCTCCCTGAGTCTGAGGAGACCCACTTCACCCAGGTTCGTACTGCTAGCGAGTTCTTGACTGCGATCAAGGCCCACTACCCACTCCCACCACTATCTCTCTTGGTCGCTTGTTCCTCCCGTTTCCGTTTCCTGACCTCGCCTCGTTTGAGCATTCTGCTGACCTGATTGCTCATCTGCGTTCGCTGGATGCTAGCTACCGCGCTGCCTGCACTGATGCACAGCCTGCACTGCTTCCCCCCCCCCCCCCCCCCCATGGCAATCACTATTTATTTTTATCGTCACTAGCCTCCCTGACCGCCTTGCCACAGTTCGCGACGCGCTTCTTCTGAAAGCACCCTAGTGAGCTCAGTATCGAGGTCCTTGAGTCTGCACTCAAGCTCGTCGAGAGCAACCTCCGCCTCTATTGAAGCTTGTAGGGATGAGTGTGCATTGAGGGAGCATGTTTGAGCTATGGCATGTGGGATGATGGTAGGCAGCCAGAGGAGGAGTTTGTTGTGTGATGCAATCATATGCATTCACGTCTGTCTGCCTCCCATCATGTGTTCGTGCGTTGCATGCGTGGTGTGAGCGTGTGCAAGAATTTGTGTTTTGTGCGGTTTGGTTTTTTTCTGTGTGTGAGTGTATGTTATTTGGCTTGAGCAGATATCTGAAGTGACTCCTCTGCTCAAGAGCTTTCCGAAGAGTCAAGGATCGGTTCAATCGGAGCTCGAACGAGAAAGTTACGAGCGTTGGAAGTTCGTATGCTTTTGATATTTGGTTGTGGTGACTATGGGAAGTTGTGGGGATGACTCCATAAGGGGTATAGACTTTTGGGGGTTGGGAAATTCGTCAACATCACTGTAGATGCTGCCAAGTGGTTGGGAGGAGCCAAACCAGGTTGGCAAGTGTGGCCAAGTTGGGTCGAGGTGGATTGTGGAGGTTGGGATAGTGACAAAGGTCAAAGTTGGGTTACCTATGCCAAAGGGAATTGTGTGGCGTGGAGTTTCCTTTGGTTGGGGGCTCCTTGGGACCTTCCCTTTCGTCCTCCTCTTCCCTCCTACCTGGTTTAGTGCTACCCTAACTTCTCTGTGTGGTAATTGTGATATCTCTTGTCATTGAGTTAAGATTCTATGCCAGCATATCCCGTTCAAGAAATACTTCACCTTTTTGTACGATTCAACTAGGAAATTGTAGCCACGGAATAGAGCTACCACATATCTGAGTTTGGTGAAGTTTTAACAGTGCGTTTTTCATCGACGGCGTTTCTTGTGAGCGCGTCGATTTCTGTCCAGAACCTTAGACCAACGATCTTGTGATATTTAAGCTCCTAATCTTCATAGACTCCGTACTTCATAGACACCCGGTTTCTAACAGGGTGCACTGTCCCGCAACTGCCCACCTTTACTGCCTCCCTCGCTGCTACCACTACTCAAGAGTCTGCAGTTGCTGTCATGAATTCAACGTGGTCTAGAGTTGGGAGTGGCAGGAGGGGCGGCCAGGGTGCAGCAAGAAGTGGAGGCGGCGGAGGTGGCGTGGCGAGTGGCGGTGGCGGGAGTGCAGGCGTTGGTGGAGTGCCTCGTGCAACTTCTAGTGGCTCCCCTGTTGCAGCTGGTGGAGGTGACGCCCGAGTTTGTCGGGCACCTGCGGGGCTGCCAGCAGCACGTGCTGGGATGGCGGCCTGATACCTGGCTCAGCAGCAACATCAGCCACTACTCTCGCAACAGCCAAAGCAGCAGTAGGGGCAGCAGCAGGTTCAGCGGCACGGGTCAGGACCGCGTCAGCTGACGCGTGGTGGCGCACCGAGAATGAATGCTCTATGAAAGAGTTGGGTACAAGTACTAACCCTAATTGGGTTGTACCCTATATGGGCTACCCCACTACAGCCTACACAAAAGCATAAGCTATAATGTTCTGACACACCCCCATAGGCAAAGTGGGGGAGTACAAGGGGTCACAAGACCAGTCAAGCAAAGCAAGCTCAGGGTGGATCACAAAGTCACCACACATTCCGAGCACAAGGTCAAGGCCACAAGGCCAGTTCACATGTAGGAGTACATATATATATAAAAGGCTAGACAAGCAAGAGCAGGTGTATATATATATGTAACAGTACAAGTAAGGTCAAGAGGTGAGCAAGTGAGGCAAGGCACGCACAAGACCCAGCTGAGTACAGAAGCGCTGATGATCACAAGGCGCAAGTGCCTTGGTGAAGATATCAGCAGTGTTGGCCTCAGAGGCCACGTACACAAGACGCAGCTGACCACGCTGCTGCAGCTCACGAGCAAGGAAGTAGCGAAGAGCAATGTGCTTCATTCTGTGCTCCAGTCTCTGCTCCCGACACAAGGCCAGCATGGCCTTGTTGTCTACATACAGCACTGGAGGAGAACGAGGCGGCTCTTCGAGGTCAGTCAGCAGGTAGGTGAGCCAGCGAAGCTCCTGAGCAGCCATGGCCCCGGCGTAGATCTCAGCCTCACAACTGGAGCCGAGAACAGAAGACGAGCGGGTAGCCCGCCACGAAACAGAGCCAGAATCAAGGCTGAAGGTGTAACCCTGTGATGACCGTTGCGTAGCCTGGTCGTCAGCCCAAGAAGCGCCTGCGTGCCCAGTGAGGACCACTGGACTCTGCCCTCCAAGCACAAGCCCCATGCCCGACGTACTGCACAAGTAGCGCAACACCCTCTTCGCTGCACCCATGTGCTCCGGTCTGTGTCTCCCAGGAGCAACATAGCGTGCGAGAATGCTAAGAGGGTATGCAAGGTCAGGTCGTGTGCAGGTCATCAGGTACATGAGGCAGCCAAAAAGCTCTGGGTACGGGCCACTCGACTCTACGGACTCATCCGAAGGCAGAGCTGAGAGCGAGTGGCGAGTAGGCAGAGGAGTGGCCTGAGGCGAGGAGTACGTGAAGCCGAAGCGCTGAAGGACCTGCTGCACCATGTGTGACTGAGTCAGGGTAATGGTGCGGCGTGCTCTGTCCCGGGTGATCTGCAAGCCAAGGTAGCCGCGCAGTTCACCTAGGTCTGTGCACGTGTGTCTCTTGTGCAGCTCGGACTTCACGTGGGCGAGTCCAGCAGTCTCAGCTGTGGCAAAGACCAAGTCGTCGATGTACACGAGGATGTAAAGCGGCGGCAAAGAAGTGTCAGTGCGCAGAAACAGCGACGGGTCAGCAGTAGAAGGAGCAAACCCAAGAGCCGCAAGTGTAGTCCTCAGTGTGTCGTGCCACTCACGGGGCGCCTGGCGGAGACCGTAGACTGGCCGCCGGAGGCTCCACTGGGTGCCAGGAGGAAAAGACCCAGTGAAGCCAAGTGGGCGACGCAGCCAGATCTCCTCGTGCAGGCTGCCCTCCAAGAAAGTAGTGCTGAAGTCAAGAGAGTGCAGCTCGTATTCGCGGTGAGCAGCTATGTGCAGCAGTACCCGAAGAGTGGTCATCTTCGGGGTGGGAGAGAAGGTCTGAAAGTAGTCAACTCCCTGCCGCTGACTGAAGCCACGAGCCACGTAGCGCGCCTTGAAGACAGGCGGAGAACCCGGCGGCCGCTTCACCCTGAAAATCCACATGCCACTGACGATGTTCGCCCCAGGCGGGGGAACCTCGTCAACGTAAGTGCCTGTGGACTTCCAGGAAGCCATCTCTGCGTCCATAGCTGCCTGCCAGTGAGAGGAGTAGGGACCCTCTATCGCCTCCGGGTAAGAGCGCGGAGTCGGGATGTCAAGTGCATCCGGGTCTCCCTCAGGGGTAAGCAGTACGGACACGAGATGAGGTGAAGCAGCAGCCAGACACTGGAAGTCCTCCTGCCTGTCCTCAAGGACGTCCGTGCCAAGGGCACACTCACCCCCGACGGACGGAGGATAGACAGACTCAGACTCAGCGACAAGACTAGCAGCGTAGTCTAGACGACAGCGAGCAGCAAAGTCGACGAGCTCAGTAACTACTACGCCACTCATTGCTTGCCACTCTACTACGCTTTCATGCCCGGCCGTTCCCCCGGGTTCTCTGACGAGCCTCTACATCCCCTCTACTCTAGGAACTTGGTGGGTGTGCGGCCGCTCGTGAGTTAGCACGTTGGTGTTTGGTTTGTGCCTTCTGGGGACTCTGCGACCTGTGTGGACGGTGACACGTACGTCCCCCAGGCCACCTTTCACCAGGAGCCGGGTTCTGGTCTCTACACACTTCACACTGGCCTCAGCCCCTTGTCACTCCCCCCGGTCAGGTCCCAGCGTCCCACCAGGTAGCTATGTTTGGTCAGGTTACGGCGTCTGGTCCAGTCGCTGCTTCTTGCTCGTGTTGGTCACTTGCCCCACCCCACCGTTCTGTGGCACCACCCGTCTTGGTCACCCCTCCCTTCCTCGCCTTCGCACTATGTCTAGTCAGCGTCTTGTCTTTGGCCTTCCGTGAGTCTTGCTGTTGCCGCCGCCTTCGCCTGCACCACCTTGCGGCCCTTGTGATGAGGGTCGGCTGCACGCCAGCCTTCACTCCTCCTTTTGTCCGGCCACCAAGCCCTTCGAGACTCTCCACTTGGACAGCTGGGGCCCTGCCTTTCGCCCCGGTCCTGAGCGAGAGAGTTTCTTTCTGGTGGTCGTTGACGACTACTCTCGCTACACCACAATGTTCCCCCCGGCAAAGAAGTCCGAGGTGACTTCTACGCTGATCCGGTGGTTACTTACCATTGCGGACACTCATGGTCATCGTGTCAGCTGACATCACTCCAACTGCAGGGGAGAGTTTTGCTCCGGCGTTCTCGCTGGATTCTGTCGCGAGCAGGGCATCCGTCAGTTCTGGACGCTTCCAGAGTCCTCACAGCAGAATGGGATTGCTGAACGCCGCATTGGCTTGGTCATGGAGATCACCCGCACCTCCTTAACTCACGCCCTTGCCCCCAATTTTCTGTGGCCCTAAGCGGTTTAGTACGCCGCTCACCAGCTGAACTTCTGGCCACGTGTCTCTCGGCCAGGGGTTTCACCGACCAGTCTTTGGACTGGGTCCCCTAGTGTTGCGTTGTTTTTGTGTCTGGGGCTGCTTGGCTTGTGTTCACGACAATTCCGCGGACAAGCTCTCCCCTCGCGCCCTTCCCTGTGTCTTCCTTGGTTTTCCAGAGGACTCCTCTGACTTCACCTCCTACCACCCTCCCCTTCACCGGTTCCTTGACTCCAGTGACGTCCGTTTTGACGAGTCAGTCCCGTACTATACACGATACCCTTATCGAGGTCTCCCGGTTCCTCCTCCCCCTCTCTTCCTGACTCCCACTCACCCTCCTGCTCCTTTGGTACAGCCTCCCCCTCCCCCTGTTCCAGCCCCGTCAGTTGTGTCACACGCCACCCCCCTCGGTAGCCCCTCAGGTCCCGACCCCTTTTCCGCATTCCTCCTCACAGTCACCGCAGCGGCCGTCAACACTTTCTCCACAGGCTGATTCAGACCATGAGGGCAGTGAAGACACTGGAGGTGCTGCCTTTGTAGGTGTTGGAGTTGGAGCAGAGAGTGTGCATGCACGAGGTTCTCGATCTGGGGGTGCTGGAGTTGGAGCTGACCCCGTGTCTGCAGAAGGTTCTAGTCTTCGGGGAGCTGATGTTTGTCGAGCTGTCACTGGGGGTGCTACGGGGGTGCGGTTGCTACGGCTGGGGGTGCGGGTGCGCCCTCTGATGGATCTGGAGAGCATGGGACTGGCCGCGTTGCTGCTGGCGGTGCTGACTCTGGGGGTGGTGCGTTTGGTGCTTTGGAGAGTGGTCTTGGGGCTACTACCTCCTCGGACACTGCTTTTTTCCCCCACCCCTACCAGGCCCTTCTTCGCCGTGCACGTCAGGAGCAGCTGGAGTTGGAGCAAGAGAGGCTAGTGTTGGAGCGGCAGCAGCTGGAGCTACAGTAGCTGGAGGAGTAGCAGCCGTCGCAGGAGCCGCAGCAGCAGCAGCTGCCGCAGCAAGAGCACCCGCAGCAGCAGGGGCAGCAGCAGCAGCAGCGGCCACCTACACCTCCTGTCTTGGGCCTATGGGCTCTTGTTCTCCCCTCCCTGTCTCCTCCCTCCTCCCCCTCTCCTCTTGTCTACGGTCCCACGTTTCCTCCTCCTGACTCTACTCCAGTTGTTTTAACCCGTTCTCAGCCTCTGTTGTCCCCTCTTTCTCACTCTTGGGCTTCTCGTGTTATAAACTAAGGACGGAGTCTAGAAGCTTAGGAGCCGAAATTATCACAAAATCGTTGGCTTAGAATTCTGGACAGAAACGTCGACTTCACAAGAAACGTTGTCGACAAAACGTGCACCGTTATAATCCCATGAATTTAACATATGTTGTAGCCCTAGATCGTGGCTACATTTTCCAATTTGAATCGTATAAAAATACGAAGTATATCTTGAGTTATGCTTTTCGGCGCACTGGGGGGTATGCTGCCACAGAAATTTAACTCAATAACAAATTAATTCACAAGTGCCACAAAAGAACATTTTAGAGTAGCACTAAACCAGGTAGGAGGGGAAGAGGAGGACGAGAGGGAAGGTCCCAAGGGAGTCCCAACCAAGGAAACCCCATACCACACAATTCCCTTCCCCATAGGCAACAAACTTTGACCTTTGTCACTTTCCAGCCCATGCCATCCACCTCACCCCAACTTGGCCACACTTGCCAACCTGGTTTGGCTTCACCCAACCTCTTGGCAGCATCTACAGTGATGGGTTCGAATTTCCCAACCCCCAAAAGTCTATACTCCATATGGAGTCAACCCCACAGCTTCCCATAGTCACCACAACCAAATATCAAAAGCATACGAACTTCCAACGTTCGTAACTTTCTTGTTCGTGCTCCGATTGAAGCGATCCTTGGCTTGTCGGAAAGCTCTTGAGAAGAGGAGTCACTTCAGATATCTGCTAAAGCCAGATAACATTCACACACACTCAGAAAAACCAAACCAAACCAAGCACAAATTCTTGCACACGCTCACACCACGCATGCAACGCACGAACATATGATGGGAGGCAGACAGACGTGAATGCATATGATTGCATCACACAACATCTCGCTCTCCTCATGCTCGTCCTTTGTCCCCTGTTCCCGTCCGTGACCTTCGAACTGTCCTGTTTCGTTCTATCTCCCCTTGTCCGTCTCCATCTCTGCTTCCTTCTCCCCTTGAGTCGGCCCTTACCGCTTCCCTCTCTACTCCTATCATTGACTACTACCGCACGTACATCCTGTTCTCTCTCGTGTTCTTGCCTCTCTAGTTACAGACCCTCGTGCCTCTCTTGTTGAAATGAACGAACAGGAATGATTGAACTAACAGTGAAATCAGTACAAGTACCTAACCCTAAAATTGTGTACCCCCTATAGGCTAACCCACTGTAGCCTAAACAAGCACAGCATATATAATGTTTGACACACCCCCATAGGCGAAGTGGGGGAGAACTAGGGGTCACAAGACCATTCAAGGCAAAGCAAGGCAAAACAAGCTCAGGGTGGATCTCAAGGATACCACATAAATTCCGAGCACAAGCAAGTGGTCACACAACCAGTTCACATGCAGGTTTATAATAGAACAAGAGGTACAAAGATCACAACCTAGCAAGAGTAAACATGCAAGTATATATATATAGAGATCACAGTACAAACAGACTCAAGAAGTAAGCAAGTGAGGTCAAGTAGGCACAAGGCCTAGAAGAGTGCAAAAGCGCTGATGGTCACAAGGCTGAAGCGCCTTGGTGAACACATCAGCAGTGTTGCACTCAGAGGCCACGTAACGCAGACGAAGCTGACCACGTTGCTGCAGCTCTCGAGCAAGGAAGTAGCGCAGAGCAATGTGCTTCGTTCTGTGCTCCAGTCTGTGCTCCTAACACAAGGCAATGGCTGCCTTGTTGTCGACGTACAGCACTGGAGGAGAACGAGGCCGCTCTCCAAGGTCGGTCAGCAAGTAGGTGAGCCAGCGTAGCTCCAGGGCCGCCATGGCTGTGGCGTAGATCTCAGCCTCACAACTGGAGCTAAGAACAGAAGAAGAGCGAGTAGAACGCCAAGAAACTGAACCAGAGCCAAGACTGAAGGTATAACCCTGAGACGACCGCTGAGTAGCCTGGTCGTCTGCCCAAGAAGCGTCTGAGTGCCCAGTGAGAACAACTGGGTCTCGCCCTCCAAGCACGAGCCCCATGCCCGACGTACTGCACAAGTAGCGGAACACCCTCTTAGCTGCATCCATGTGCTCCTTCCGGTGACAGCCGGGAGCGACATAGCGTGCAAGAATGCTAAGAGGGTATGCAAGGTCAGGTCGAGTGCAGGTCATCAGGTACATGAGGCAACCTACAAGCTCTGGATATGGGCCACTCGGCTCTACGGACTCATCCGAATGCAGAGCTGAGAGCGAGTGACCGATAGGCAGAGGAACGGGCTGAGGCGAGGAGTACGTGAAGCGGAAGCGCTGAAGGACCTGCTGCACCATGTGTGACTGAGTCAAGGTGATGGTGCAGCGTACTCTGTCCCGGGTGATCCGCAAGCCAAGATAGCTTGTCAGTTCACCCAGGTCTGTGCACGTGTGTCTCTTCTGCAGTTCCGACTTCACGTGGGCGAGTGCCGCAGTGTCAGCAGTGCCAAAGACCAAGTCGTCGACGTACACGAGGATGTAGAACGGCGGCAGTGAGGTGTCGGTGCGTAGAAACAGCGACGGGTCAGCAGTAGGAGGCGCGAACCCAAGAGCCGCAAGTGTAGTCCTCAGTGTGTCGTGCCACTCACGTGGCGCCTGGCGGAGACCGTAGACTGGCCGTCGGAGGCTCCACTGGGTACCAGGAGGGAACGACCCAGTGAACCCAGGTGGGCGGCGCAGCCAGATCTCCTCGTGCATGCTGCCCTGTAGGAAAGCAGTGCTGAAGTTAAGAGAGTGGAGCTCGTAGTCACGCTGAGCGGGGACGTGCAGCAGAACCCGAAGAGTGGTCATCTTCAGAGTCGGGGAGAAGGTCTGGAAGAAGTCAACTCCCTCTCGCTGACTGAAGCCTCGTGCAATGTAACACGCCTTGAAGACAGGCGGAGAGCCCGGCGGCCGCTTCACCCTGAAAATCCACATGCCACTAACGATGTTCGCCCCAGGCAGGGGAACCTCGTCGACATAGGTGCCTGTGGACTTCCAGGAAGCCATCTCTGTGTCCATGGCTGTCTGCCAGTGAGAGGAGTAGGGACCGGCCATCGCCTCTGCGTAAGAGCGTGGGGTCGGGATGTCTGGTGCATTCGGGTCTCCCTCAGGGGCAACAAGCATGGACACGATATGGGGCAAAGCGGCAGCAAAGCACTCAAACTCCTCCTGCCTGTCCTCAAGGACGTCAGTGCCAAGAGCACACTCACCCCCGACGGACGGAGGACAGATAGACTCAGACTCAGCAACTAGGCTAGCGGCGTAGTCTAGACGACAGGTGGCAGCAAAGTCGACAAGCTCAGCAACTAAGGCAGACGCAGCAGTGGACTCAAAGGAAGGGTCAGTGACAACAGTAGCCAGGAGACGCGTGACAGTAGGACTGGGAGCACGAAGGGAGTCTGACTCCGGGTCAGCAAGAGCAGGAAGAGAGGACGCAGGAGGAGACGGCAGTGGGACACACTGTGCAGCAGTGGAAGGACGAAGCGCCATCCGGTGAGTGCCTGGGACACCGGGAAGACGCTGACGCGGGACACGACTACCTGTGAGAGCAGCACTGACAGGCAACGCACGACGAGACTCAGGCGACGTAGGACGAGACTCAGGCTCACGACGCTCAGTAACACCTCCACTCGGACTAGTGTAAGGAGCAGGACCAGGGAGAGAGGAGGCAGACGGTAGCTGCGACTGCAGCTGGACAGACGGAGGACACCATAAGGAGGGAGGAGGACAAGGAGGAGGGAGCTGACCAAGAACCTGCTGAAGGAGCGGAACGAAGTACGGCCGCGGCCGTGCAGCGACTCCAGAACCAGCAGAGACACCAGCGCCAGGGTCCTCAGCACCAGCAGCAGCTCCAACTCCCGGGTCCGCAGCACCAGCAGCAGCTCCAACGCCCGACTCCACAGCACCAGCAGCAGCACCAGCGCCAGGGTCCTCAGCACCAGCAGCAGCTCCAACGCCCGGGTCCGCAGCACCAGCAGGAGCTCCAACGCCCGGGTCCTCAGCACCAGCAGCAGCTCCAACGCCCGGGTCCCCAGCACCAGCAGCAGTTCCAACGCCTGGGTCCGCAGCACCAGTAGGAGCTCCAACGCCCGGGTCCTCAGCACCAGTAGCAGCTCCAACGCGCGGGTCCTCAGCACCAGCAGCAGCACCAGCGCCCGGGTCCTCAGCACCAGCCGTAGCTCCAACGCCCGGGTCTGCAGCACCAGAAGCAGCTCCAACCTCCAGGGCCGCAGCACCAGCAGCACCAGTAGAGTCTCCAGCACCAGCAGCACCACCAGCAGCAGCGGGGTCCGTGACACCAGGCACGCCACTCCGAAGAGTGCAGCGTCGCTCGTACCACTCACGGATCCGCTCACAGGAGGGGAGCTCCCGACTAGGAGGAGAAGCACTAGCACCAGTCCCAGTAGTACGCCTGGCTCCAGAGGTACCTCTCCTGAGGCTGCAGTACTGTAAGTACCACTCACGCAGGTGCTCCGAGGAGAGGGCTCCTCCAGGTGTAGGACTCCCAGGCTCAGCACCTCCAGACTCAGAACCCCCAGACTCCGGACTCTGCGGCTCAGCACCCCCAGGCTCAGCACCCCCAGGCTCAGTACCCCCAGGCTCCACACCCCCAGGCTCCGCACCCCCAGGCTCAGCACCCCCAGGCTCCACACCCCTAGGCTCCGCACCCGCAGCAGGACGAGAGTCGACAGCTAACTCAACAGGCTCAACCGGGTCTACCTGAGACACACCTGAGGGAGCGGCACCCTGAGGGGGGAGGGGGTCTACGACAGCAGCACCTGGCGCGAGGAAGAGAGGCGGGGGGGGGGAGCGGGGCAGTGCGGTAGGGGAAGAGGCGGTAGTAGGGGACGGACTCGTCAAAAGTGACGTTCTGAGAGGGCAAGACTCGGCGCGAGGTGGCGTGGTAAAACTGCCAACCAGGCGCGTCCGGGACAAAGCCGAGGAAGACGCAGGGAACAGCATGGGAGGAGAGCTTGTCCGCAGACGTATCGCGGACAAAAGCTCGAGATCCCCAGACCCGGAAACGCGACGCATCGCCAACCTCCCCCGTCCACAGCAGTGTGGGCGAGGTCTCCGGCAAGGAGACACGGGGCCAGAGGTTGAGCTGATGCGCAGCGTACCGGACCGCAAACGGCCACAGAAAGTGGGGGGCAGCCGCATGGATCAAGGAGGTACGGGCGACCTCCATAACCAGGCCAATGCGGCGCTCCACAATCCCATTCTGCTGTGGAGAGGCCGGAAGCGTGAACGACTGCTCAATGTCGTTTTCAGCACAATAGGCTGCCAAGAGGTCGGAGGAGAACTCACCACCTCTGTCAGAGTGCAAGCGCAGGACAGGAAAGTCCGAGCGGAAACGCTCGCTGAGCTGGAGACGGGCTCTGCGGATCCAAGGGATCAAGACATCAGGGACCTCACCCTTGGTGCCATGGTGTAGCGCGAGTAGTCGTCAACAACTATCAGGAAGTACCTCTCCTGACCCTGACCACGGACGCGGGCTGGGCCCCACACGTCCATGTGGAGCATCTGCAAGGGAGCAGTCGTCGGGGGAAACGAGGAGTGAGGAGCGGCGCGCTGCCGCCCCTCAACACAGGGAAGACAGGGAGGAGCAGGTGAGGGAGGGAGGGGAGGAAGGACCCTGGGAAGGCCAGAGACAAGGTATCGGGAGTGCATGGCACAAAGCCATTGCACAGACGGGTGGCCAAGGCGGTGGTGCCAGAGGACATTCTCGTGTGCCAGAGAGCGACACGAGCAGGGGGCCGACAGCTGACCTGACGCGGACGCAGACGCAGACGCAGCGACCTGAGGGGACTCAGTGGTCAGTGTGTACAGGTCCGACCCCGGCTGCCGAGTGAAGGTAGCCAAGTGATGGCCCGTACAAGCATACGTGCAGTGTGTCACTCGCTCGTGGGCAGGGGTGAACTGGTGAACACCCCCGTCCTAGAGCGCACATCCTGCCACCAGGTTTGTAGAGAAGAAGGGGAGGTGGAGACCTGACAGTGTGCCCGACGGGACCGCAGGACAGGGAAGGACAGTGGAGGAGGTCGCAATGACCGGACGCCCAAAGGGGTCAGCGAGGGGGACAGCAGCTGGCCGAGCAAGCGGCTCAAGGGCAGTGCGGTCACGAAAGAAGCAGCGAGA
The DNA here is from genome assembly GCA_948144175.1 of Closterium sp. NIES-65. Classification (NCBI taxonomy): domain Eukaryota; kingdom Viridiplantae; phylum Streptophyta; class Zygnematophyceae; order Desmidiales; family Closteriaceae; genus Closterium; species Closterium sp. NIES-65. The sequence goes on from CANXME010002195.1 coordinate 291,542, forward strand.
AGCACCTGAGTCCAGTGTGAAGGTGTGCAGTGCTGCCGTTGACTCAGTACCAGGGGGGGCAAACGCACAAGCACCTAGAGCAGCTGCCTCACCAGCACCTGGGGTAGCCGACACGCGAGTACCTGGAGCGGCAGACGCACTAGTCCTAATGCCCGGGTCGGGCGACACACACAGGTACTCAGCACCCTCTCCACTAGTAGACATCACATACATAGCAGTGAGAATAGCATCAAAGTCTAGAGCATAGATATCAATCCCCTTCTTCAGGAGATCAACCCAGCGGGGCAGCTCAATGGCCTGAGGGAACTGAACACGCCAAGCGTCGTTGAGACGAGCGAAGCAGCGCTGTGTGGCGTGCGGTCCCCCACACTGCTGACCAGTGCAGTCACCAGTGCGAATGACGTACGTGCAGCTTAAGCCACCCCCCCCTCGCGCGGCTCGGCTCGGACTGGGCGGCTCGGTTCGGGTCGCACGGCTCGGCTCGGTCCTGGAGGGGCTGTGGCGGTCACGGGCCGTTCGGGGCCTCTAAGGGCGAGCGCGGGGCCGTTCGGGGCCTCTAGGGGCAAGCGCGGGGCCGTAAGGGGCCGCTAAGGGCGAGCGCGGGGCCGTTCGGGGCCTGTAGGGGCGAGCGCGGGGCCGTAAGGGGCCTCTAGGGGCGAGTGCGGAGCCGACGGGGGCCTCTAGGGAGGTGAGCGCGGGGCCGTTCGGGGCCTCTAGGGGCGAGCGCGCGGCCGTAAAGGGCCGCTAAGGGCGAGCGCGGGGCCGTTCGGGGCCTGTAGGGGCGAGCGCGGGGCCGTAAGGGGCCTCTAGGGGCGAGTGCGGGGCCGACGGGGGGCTCTAGGGAGGTGAGCGCGGGGCCGACGGGGCCGTTAGGGGCGATCGCGAGGCCGACGGGGTCGCTAAGGGGCGAGCGCGGAGCCGTAAGGGGCGAGCGCATGGGCCGACGGGGCCTTAAGGGGCGGCGCGCAGGTCACTAAGGGGCGGGTCGCGGGTCGCGGGGCCTTAGGGGGCCGTGAAGAACGAGGCGCCCTAGGGCGCAGTAGGTAGGTAGGTAGGTAGGTAGTGGTGGGCCCTTAAAAAAAAAACGGTCCTAGCGAAGGACCTGCTCTGATACCATGTTGAAATGAACGAACAAGAATGATTGAACTAACAGTGAAATCAGTACAAGTACCTAACCCTAAAATTGTGTACCCCCTATAGGCTAACCCATTGTAGCCTAAACAAGCACAACATATATAATGTTTGACATCTCTGTCCTCTATCTCCACCCTTACTGCCACTGTCACTGAGTTTGCCGCTACGCGCCGCCTTGACTACGCCACTCGTGTCGTGGATGCTCCTCCTACCAGTCCTCTCGCCGTCAGCGGTAAGTCTGCCCTTAGCTATGATGCCCTAGAGGATAGGCAGTTTGAGCTAGAGCTCCTGGCAGCCGCTTCGCATCATCGCTGTGCCATGCTGTTCGCCCCTGAGGGAGACCCCAACGCCCTTGAAATACCAACTCCTCGCAATTACGCTGGGGCAGTGTCAGGGCCTTGGGCCTCTTAGTGGAGAGCTGCCACGGACGCAGAGATGGCCTCCTACAGATCCACAGGCACCTACGTCGACAAGGTTCCCCCTCCGGGTGCGAACGTAGTCGATGGCATGTACATCTTCAAGATGAAGCGGCCACCGGGATTCCCTCCAGTCTTCAAGGCGTGTTATGTGGCTAGGGGTTTTAGTCAGCGCGAAGGAGTTGACTTCTTTCAGACCTTTGCGCCTAGCCCGAAGATGACCATTCTTCGGGTGTTACTTCACATGGCAGCAGAGAGACTACGAGTTAAACTCTCTCGACTTCTTCACGGCCTTCCTTCAAAGTAGCCTACACAAGGAGGTCTGGCTGCGTCGTCCCTCTACATTCACTAGCACTTTCCCTCCCAAGACCCAGTGGAGGCTCACACGCCCGGTGTACGGTCTCCGTCAGGCTCCTTGTCAGTGGCACGACACTCTTCGCTCTACCCTAGCTGACCTCGGTTTCCAGCCGTCTTCTGCCGACCCGTCGCTGTTTGTTCGTCGTGGCTCCACACCTTTCTTTGTATTGGTCTACGTCAATGACCTGGTCTTCGCCTCTGCTGACACGGTTGCTTTGGCGAACGTGAAGTCCGAACTGAAGAGGAGACACACGTGCATTGACCTTGGTGTGCTGTGCCACTACCTTGGCCTGCAGATCACCGGAGACAGAGCAGCTCGCACCATCACTCTGACCCAGTCACACATGGTGCAGCAGGCCCTTCAGTGGTTTGGGTTTCAGTTCACCACTGCACAGCCTATTCCTCTTGCTGTTGAACACAGACTCACTGGACCCTTCCCTGACCAACCGTTTGAGCCTAGTGGTCCTTACCCAGAGCTTGTGGGCTGCCTCATGTACCCGATGACTTCTACCCCAACTCCTCAAGCAACCTCCTCATCCAAACCACCTCCTTCACCCCATGAAACAACACCATGTACTCGCTCTCCGTTGATTAGTGAGCTATCTCCCCTTGCTTCTTAGATTTCCAGCTCACTGGACTCCCTCCAACACAGCATACATAGCCTCCATGGGATGTTGCATCACTGATGTCACTTGCCCAGGTAGCATCGGTGAAGCACGAGAGGTACAAGTGTCCACACCTTGCAGGTGCACCGGTCTTCAAGCTCACCTCCTCCACTCGCTTTTGCTTCACCTCCCCATACACTGAATATTGCAGCCCCACCCTTGAGGTTGCCATGCAGTACGTCATCAGCCTCTCTGCTGCATCAAGGTGCTCTTGAAGGGGCCTAGATACCACACGAGCCAGCTGCGAAACCGAGAACACAATATCGGGGCGAGTGTTGACCGAAGCATACATCAAGCTTCCCACCATTGACTGGAACCGACGCTGCAACTAGGGCTCCAACACCTCACCCTTCTTTTCATCAAGGTGTAGCTGAAACCCTGAGGGTAGAGGAGCCTTCACACTCCTCCCTTCCTCCAGCCCATACCTCTCCCCCATGGCTGCAAGGTACTTGCGCTGGTGAAGCCTCAACCATCCCTTCACCTCGTCCCGCTCCACGTGAAGACCAAGGTAATGCCCCACTGGCGCAAGGGCCTTGCATTGAAAGGTCTCCTTCAGCTTCCCTTGCACTTCCTTGATCCTCTCTAGGGATGGAGAGGATAGGAGGATGGCATCGACGTAGACAAGGAGAAACACCTTCTCCTCCTCCCCCTCGGTGATGAAGAGACTCACATCGCACCCACTAACTTGGAAGCCAAGAGCCTTCAACGCCTCCACCGGCCTTGCATACCAGCACCTGGGAGCTTTTTTGAGGCCATATATGGCCTTGTTGAGCCTGCAAACACGTTCGCTCTCATCGTCGTACCCCTCTGGCTGCTTCATGTAGATCCCATCTACCACGCCATAGAGGAACGTCGTCTTCACATCCATTTGCTCCACCTTCCAACCACAAACGGCAGCGGCTGCTAGCAACACCAGGAGCGTAGGAGCCTTGGCAACAGGGGCAAACACCTCCTTGAAGTCAACTCCCTCCCTCTGCTGGAAGCCCTTGATCACAAGTCTTGTTTTGCGCCTCTCCGACTTCCCCTCCGCATCGGTCTTCACACGTAATATCCACGTGCAATCCAATGCCTTTCTTCCCGGGGGTAGATTGGTGAACGTCCACATTCCATTCTCCATGTGGCTCTGAAACTCATCCTCCCTTGAAGCCAACCAAGCCTCTCGATCATCTCCAGCAAGTGCTTCCTCCATTGAAGCCGGTTCATGAGGTAAGTTGACTCCGAAGCAACAAATCTGCTCCATCTCCCCCTCGGCTCCCTTCTCCTCCTCATCTTCCTCCTCCTGGACCAGCAATGCCTTGGGACCCCCAAGCCTTTCATACTTGAGGAAATCCCTTGGGTGAGCAGCTCTCTTGGGCCTCTCCTTGGCTGCACCTTCCTTAGCTCCACCACGGACAGCACCACGCTTCCCTTGGGTTGTCCGCCTCTGTGGAAGTGTAGGGGGTGGTGTAGGCTGCTGCACCTCCTCCTCGGCATCACCTCTCTCAGCTACAGGGGCCTCCTCTTGCTGCAACACTCCCTCCACCTCTGCTGCCTCCCCTTCAGCACCTCCCAGGTCATGTGACACCTCCGTCACCTCTGAAGATGAAGACAACTCGATGGGAATGAGGAGTGGGGCATTCGTTCCCACCTCTATTCTGAGCGGAATGGTGACCTTGCTCCTCCCTCGCTCCAACCACTCCTTGAACATGAGCCCCTCCATGAACTTGGCATCTCTGGTGGTGAAGATGGTGTTGGCTTTTGGATCCCACATGAGCCACCCCTTGCTCCCTTGTGCAAGTCCCAAATGAACAACCCACACTGCCGCCGCTTGAAGCTTGTCACGCTTCTCCTTAGGGACGTGCACGAGTCCCATGCACCCGAAGACTTGAAGCATATCCACCAAGGGCTTCTTGCCTCTCCACTTCTCCATAGGGACCCAATGCTGCCCTCCCACATGAGTCAATACTCGGTTCTTGATGACGGTGGCATGGCGAATAGCGAGGGGCCAGAACCGTAAAGGCAGACCCGAGTCTACCAACATCGTTCTCCCACCCTCCATGATGGTCCGGTTCGCTCTCTCTGCCACGCCATTGGGTTGAGGGGTGTAGGCCGTGGTGAGCTCCTGCTTGATGCCGTGCCGCTTCAGCCAGCTCCGGAACTCCGCTCCCAAGAACTCCCCACCACGGTCGCTACGAATCGCCTTCACTCGCTTGCCTCTCTCTCGCTCCACCAAGGGCAGCCACTCTTCAATGATGACCCTTGTTGCATCACTCTTCTTTGCAAGTGGAAAGGACCAGGTGAGCCTCGTGTTGTCATCCACCATGGTCATGGAATACAGGGCCCCACCATCTCCCTTCACCTTCATGGGTCCCACGAGATCCACATGCACGAGCTCCACCGGGTCACTCGACTTCCCCTCCACCGAATGGAAGGGAAACCGTGAAAACTTGCTGGTCAAGCAAGTCTCACAAGATCCCACCTCCTTGGGCTCCCACTTTATCCTCAGCCCCTTGACTCTTCCCTCCTTGAACAGCTGCTGCAAATGAGGTATAGCCACGTGACCAAGGCGACGATGTGCGGTGAGCCAATCCGTCTCACCCGTGCTAGGAGTTACACTAGGTAGCGCAGCCACTTCATGCCCAAGAAGCCCACTATCACTGTCATCACCACCCCCTCCCTTGTCAACGTGGTTGACACGCCCTCCTCTCACATCTCCAGCAGCCAAGCGCGCAGCCGCCTCCTTTCATGGCAGCACCGGTATCTCCCACATGGACCGGTGCATGTCCTTGCCGCCTCGGAGGTCCCACAACACGCGCCCATCTAGAATTGCCTTGAAAACCTTTGTGCCCAACATCTCCATCTTCATCCCTGCCTCACTCATGGCCTTGGTAGAGAGTAGGTTGGCACACAATCCAGGAACAAGGAGAACACGCTTCAGCCCCACAAGCCTCCCATCCGCACCCATGAACATGGCTCTCCCCTCGCCACGCACGGGTACAACTTGGCCGGTGGCTGAAACGACGGTGGTTGCCTTTGATGGCCTAACTTCATCCAGTAGATCCTCTCGGTTGGTCATGGTCATGAAGGCTCCCGTGTCGATGACCCAATGGGAGGAGCGGTGAAGAGCACCCTTGCTGGCCGGCACAACCATGTCCTCGGAGCACACCTCTCCTACATGGTAGAACATGCAGCCGTATCCGCCAGCGCCTCCATCGCCCTCCTCGCTGCCCATGCCTTCTCCCATAGCTCCATGAACACCCTTGGAGCCCTCAAGTGATGACTGACAAGGCCTCCAACCGTCAGGTAACTTGCGGCACTTGAACAATGGGTGACCTTCCACATGGCAATACCAGCACTTGCCGCCACACCGCTTGCCTCCCTTTTTGACATGCTTCCCTCCCGAATGCTACTCCCCTCCAGAGCCTTCCTTGGCCTTCCCTTTCTTGCTGCCACGCCCCTTGAATCCCTGCATGCCATAGGCAGAGCCTCCACCTTCACCAGCAGCGGCGGTCAGCTCCTTCCTCCGAAACTCCTCTTGAAGAACTTGTGCATGGATCTGTCAGAATCCCAGCCACTAACCACTGGGATAAAAGGGCTTGTTAAGAATCGGGTCAGTGCACCCATAACCCCCCAAGCCACCATGCCTGTAACCCTTCCCTAGGATCAATCGGGGATCACCATTGGACCTCTGACAGGGTCCACTCTAGGGACCACGAGTCCTTCATGCCATTAAGGTTGACCACCAAGGGCCCCCACGGCTCCGGAAGCAGGGAGAGAGCCTTGTAGCACTTGATTTTCTCAGGTTAGTCCACACCAACAGCTGAGAGCTTCACATAGAGGTCCCGGAGTTGATCGAACGCTCCTTGTACGGCATCACCCTCGTTGATTTTCACCGCATGAAGTTGTCGCTCGAGCACTACCACCATTGCTTCGCTGCTGGGGGCATGGACATCCTTCAATATCTTCCATGCCTTAGAACCACACTCAACTTCCTTGATGAGATGCTTTATGTGGTGCAGCTGGTTGGATGAGAGGCATTGGGACAGAAGGAAGAATCCATCCTTGGACCGGCGATCCCATTCCTTGGTCGCTCCTTCGCTCGCAGGCCTCTTCAATTCTCCACCCATCACCTCAAGCAGCCCATAATGGTTGAAGAGGAGCTCCATACTGAAGCTCTATGATGCCCAATCCTCCCCGCAGAACTTTTCTAGGTTGAATGTCTTCACATCATCCTTAGCTGATGTTGAAACGGAATGCATTGGTGCAGATCCGCCTGCAACGCCTCTTCCCGCTTCCCCAGCGCCTCTCACGCCACCACTGCCACTGGGACCAGCTGGAGCAGAACCTTCAGCCTCCATATTCACCCACGAACAGAGTAAAATAGCTCTGATACCACTTGTTATAACCTTCAGTCCACTTAGGGGTCGCGGATGCCCATGAAACCGCCTAAGTAGAAACTGATGACTTCGAACCGCTTCTGTTCAAAACGCCGTCATGATCAGCTCCGATAACACATGAGGCTGAAACTTAGAGCTTTCATCAGAGGTGTATGCACTACGCAATGAATGAAAACGTAAGCTCGGCTGAAAACGTGTATTCTCATTGATGCAAGGAAGAGGTGAGTACAACATGGCCTAGGGAACTCTTTAGGGGTTGGGATCATCCTGGGAACTCAGAGAAGGTTGAGTCCTAGGGGAGAAAGGCTAGAGAAGGATGAAAACACCCTACCTGGGTCAGCAAAGCCAACCACACTTGGATGTTCAGAGCTGTACCCAAGGCTACCAATGGTGTTTCAAGCCAACCATGAGTCAGCTTGTCTTCCCACTTGCACCCTCTTGCAAGCTGCTTCCAAGAAGACCACACTTCTCAAAAGGAGGGTGGTAGAGTCCCACTTGACCACCTGTACTTCTTGTCTCATTCTCTGTCCTTGCACCATTGGCATGACAACAATGAAAGGGTGGCAAGGAAAATGCTGCCAACAGTGCACCATGACTACGGAGCAGTGACTTTCAACAGCTGTCACACAATGCTCCAATGTTGGATCGTTCGAAAACTTGGTAACCATCTGCACAACAGGGCAAAAGACTGCCAGACTGAATTTCAGACCAATCAGAGCTCGTCAGACGAGTCAGCAGCCGAAATGGTGAACTCGGGTGTTACCAAAAAATGAGTAACACACACTTCCGGGATGCCATAAGTCTTGAAACTTAAATGTTGTCATGCCTTGTTAACTGCTTCAAAAACCCTGAAACTTTGAGGGTTTGAAGAACACATGTCGAAAAACCTCCCCACGAAATTCCAGAAGCTGAGCAGACTTGTAGGCCGAATGGGAGTGCAATGACCGTGCCACTATAATGTGTTGGCACAACTCTTCCGCCTTGTGAGATCTTCAACACAGGTTTTGTGTGCAGTTAGGCCTTATTAACACAAGTTCTCGTCTTGTGTAGACATGTGTTGTCTACTTGCTTTGTTTGTACTCTTTACATATACCTCTGTTAACTATCAGACTGGCCTTGTGGCCTCTTGTTTGTGCTCGGATTGTGTGGTGACGTTGTGATCCACCTTGAGCTTTGTCTCTTTGTGACTGATCTTGTGACTGTACGGTTTGGTTGTTGCATGACACCCCTCACTTAGGCTATTGGGGTGTGTCAAATGTTGTAGCCTGTAGTGAGGCATGTCATGTGGGGTAAAGTTGTTAGGGTTAGGTATATGTACCCCAAGTCACAGTAATACATCATTCATTCCGTTTCTAACAAAGAAATACTCCTGTTTTGAGACCATGTTTTGCCGCTCCTCGCTGCTACCCTCCAGCTTGAGCCTCTCATTCAGCAATAGCTCAGTCAGGGAGATTACCAGCACCAACGACAATGGCCTCGGTACCATTGAAACGCCATTCTGCACCTGTAACCCTGTCTGGCCTCTTCTCTCTGCAGTTAGTGTGGTGTGGTTCCTTATACAGTAGCATGTGGGTGTGGTGAGGTGAGTGGTGCGGGGCAGTGCAGTGGCATGCAGTGGCATCTGTTGTAGCGAGTAACATGTGGTGCGGCGCAGTGTTGGGTTTTGGTGGTGATCTGACCGGTGTGGTGGAGTGCGGTGCGGTTTCATCAAGAATGTGTACTTGAACCGCTGGGACCAATATGGTTGGATCGGCTCTTTTTAGGTAAGCCCCAACGTGGCTTTTGAGAATTCTCAAAAGCGGATCAGTTAGTCTTGTGTAAGGCTGCAGTCCAGGAAAAGGTTGCAGTCTTGTATAAGGATAGAGTTTTGGATAAGGCTACAACTCTGTATAAGGATGCAGACTTGTATAAGGCTGTAGTTACGTATAAGGCTGCAGTTCTGTATAAGGCTGCTATTCATATTCAGGCTTATACAGGACTGATTTTTTATTCAACTTCAAAGTTTTGAGACGTCTCAAAAGTCCTCTATTCAGGCTAATACATGACGGTTTAACCTATTCAACTTCAAGGTCTGTGTGATCCTGTATGCAATTCTATCTTGTGTGCCTTGGTTTACAGAGCAATGGTGCCTTGGCGCCTTGGTGCATAAAACAGTGGTGCCTTGGTGCACAGAGCAGTGGTGCCTTGGTGCCTTGATGCACAGAGCTGTGTTGCCTTGGTGCACAGAGCAGTGGTGCCTTGGTGCACAGAGTAGTGGTGCCTTGGTGCACAGGGCAGTGGTGCCTTGGTGCACAAAGCAATGGTGCCTTGGTGCACAAGATAATGGTGCCTTGGTGCACAGAGCAGTAATGCCTTAGTGCACATAGCAATGGTGCCTTGGTGCACAGAGCAGTGGTTCCTTGGTGCATGTAGTGACTCTCACAGCAAAGGGTACCAGAGCTACTCTTATTTTTCCCTCTGCACATTTCCTCCTGCCTGTTTCTCTCTTTTCCATCACTAACTCAATTCAACAACGCCCAATGAGGCCCAACTCACTCGCTCACTCGCTCACTCACTTCACTCATCCACTTACTCACCCACTCACTCACTCACTCACTCACTCACTCACCCACTCGCTCACTCGCCTCACTTACTCGCCTCGCTCATTTGCTCACTCACCTCATTCACTCGCTCACTCGGCCAACTCACTCGCTCACTTGCCTCAAGTCCGTAGCACAGAGGCCTTGTGGCGACGTGAGTTGCGTTGTTTTAGGCAAACCTGAAGTTTGGTACCTGCTGATCAGAGAGGAGTACGGGAGACAACGTTCTCAGGGAAGGCATTCGGAAAGCGTCATGAGGGGTGCTGCACGGTGAGGCGAGGAGAGGCTGGAATGGCGGTCGTAGAAACAAAAGCGCCGAGGAGAAGATAGACGTGATATAGCATGGCAACAAAAATGCGTCATACAAAATGACACAGCGAGAAAGAAGCTATGTAAAAGAGATGGGAATTAGATCCAGATATTTTGTTTGTGAGGCAAATATCCTAACCATTAGAATGCTACGCTGTAATGGTATGTAAATAATCAATATAGAATGTAACACAAACCTAGAATTCTCTCTGCATGACGAAGCTAATGACGGTCGTCATTTTTCTCATGTTTCCCGTTGGGTCCTTGAGCGACACAGTGGGGTAACCTCGCGAGGGTTCCCCAATCCTTGAACAACTCTCATCAGTTGTTGAGTTGACAGAGTCATTGTCCGTTGTTGAGAGTCGTTGCACGACTGCCTTGGCATTCCAGCTGCCCACTCGACTGAGCAGGAACCTCTACGACCATAGTCGTGCCAGCAAGGCAGAGAGCAAAGAGCTATGACGATGAGGTCAGGGTCAGAGAGGAAAGCGAGGCAAGGGGAGAAGCTAAGATCACGGTTCTGAAGGAATCTGGACGTCGTGCGAATAGACTTCACACGATCGCCGGGAGTCGTGCATGCAGAGTTGATTGGGCGCGAGGTTCCGCATTTCGTCAACAGTCGCACACGCAAGTGTCGGTTGGCGGCACGTGGGGTAAATCTGGCGCAACGTGGGAGGGAGCTGCCAGGCTGGACCCAATGCACTTTTGGGACGCTTGATGTAACTCTGTGTAACCCACGGAGATTCCCAAGAAGGCGATCTAGTTTCATCGCCCGAGGTACAACTGATTTCAACTAATTTCACGAAGTACCACCCTTTCTGGTGCAGTCGTAGTGACAGCAGCCAGAATCAGCATTCGTTTTCTAGTTGGGTCCTTTGAGCGACATAATGGGGTAACTTCGCGATGGATACTCCAACGGATCCTTCCATCTCGAGCTCATCTCGGCGTCGAGCTTATCTGGGATGTCAGTGACACCAGCAGTGTCGTTGAGGGTCATTGTGCGTTGTTGTAAGTCATTGTACCTGTTGTTGTACTGCATGTGAACCACACGACCGAGCAGGAACCTCGACGACCATAGTCGTGCCAGCAAGGCAGAGAGCAAAGAGCCACGACGATGAGCAAACGCGGGAGGAAAGCGACGCAAGCGAAGGGAAAACTTCAGCTTCATCGCCTGTGCCGCTTACTATTGATTTCACGAGGTACCACCCTTTCTTCTCCAGTCATAGTGACAGCATCCAGAGTCTCGAGAATAAATCTCCGAGTGCCTCGGCATTTTCTTTGTCATTTTCTTTTCAAATCTACCGCCGTTCCCCTGCTGCCACTGCAACCTCTCTATGGCTTCTCACAAACAACACTCACATTCTGAGAAACAACATTCGTTGCTTTATGAGGAACGGCCTTATCGATCATGGGCTTTTCTTCTCCTACCATCGCTCCTCCTCACTCTACCCGTAACGCTCTCACGCCCCACCAACGCTGGTGAGCAAACGGCTATACACCACGGCGCTCCGTAGATTCCTATATACATCCCTTCCGTAGCTTCCTCATAGCGGCCCTTTGTAATACATCCTCGGCCTATTATGCTCCCTCCCTTCCCCCACTCACTCCCATTTCCACTTCTCTCCCTGGCCCTGCTCTCCCTGGCCCTGCTCTTTCGGCCAACGACTCGCAGCTGCCCGTAATGATGCCTGCACGCTCAACAAGTTGTCCCACTTCCCTCCCCCATTCCCTTGTCATTTCCAGCTCTTCCGCACGCTCCACTCCACCCCATGTTACCGCTGCTCTGCCGCTTCGTGCCGCCTCTTTCCCTCAGCCCCTCGTCCTGTTCCCCCCATCCCCGCAGCTTCCCCCTCCCATGGCTCCGCGCTCTACATCGTCCGCCTGCGCTCCGCACCGCCCGTCGCCTCGTACCGCGGGGGAATCCCTGGCTTCGCGGCAACGGCCGCCTGGGACAGCGACCCTAACGGCAACGCGCCAGGCACCGCCACATCTGATGATGACGCCCGCGGTGGCGTTGGCACGGCTTCCGCTGCTCCTGTCACTGCTGCTGCTGCTGCCACTAGCGATTCAGGAGGGACCAGCCGTGTGCGGCGGCGGCCGCGGGTGAACGTGAGGGCGCCGGGCGTGAGGGCGTTCAAGCAGCTGCTGCAGCGCATGCAGCAGGCCGTACTGAGAGACAGCGGGGTGGCCGCGGGGAAGATGGTTTACAGGTGAGGGGAAGATGGTGTATAGGTGAGGGGAAGATGGTGTATAGGTGAGGGGAAGATGGTGTATAGGTGAGGGGAAGATGGTGTGCAGGTGAGCGTGAGAGGAATGTGGGGGAATTGCACGAAAGAACAAGAATACTGACGGCTGCTAGTGCACTTGCGTCTCCTGTTCCTACTGCTTCTGCAGCACATGCGACAGGAGGTGGTGGAGAACAGAGGGCTTACTGTGGTGGGGAGGGAAGGTGAGCTGTGGTGGAGGAGAGGGAAGGTGAGCTGTGGTGGAGAGGGAAGGTGAGCTGTGGTGGGGAGGGAAGGTGAGCTGTGGTGGGGAGGGAAGGTGAGCTGTGGTGGGGAGGGAAGGTGAGCTGTGGTGGGGAGGGAAGGTGAGCTGTGGTGGGGAGGGAAGGTGAGCTGTGGTGGGGAGGGAAGGTGAGCTGTGGTGGGGAGGGAAGGTGAGCTGTGGTGGGGAGGGAAGGTGAGCTGTGGTGGGGAGGGAAGGTGAGCTGTGGTGGTTATCGAGACGTTTGTCCAAGGCCCAGGCGATTCAAAGGCGGATGCAGCAAGCTGTGGGAGCATGGCGGATGGGCTGACATCTCAGAAACCCATCTCAGAAATGGTCAAATCACCGCCCTGCACCGCACCGCACCGCACTGAACCGACGGATTGACGTATCTACGTCATGACTGGGCTGCTTCCCTCCCAGGCCCTCTCATGGCAAGAAGATTGGGTTCCCCTGCCCTCCCTGCCCGTCCTCCTTCCCTCCGTCTCAGCTACGTGCATGTGTTGAATGGCTTTGCAGCGACCCTCACCCCTTCGTTTCCCCTACCCGCCTCCCCTGCGCGCCTTCTCTCTTCTTCCCCTGCCCACCCTCCCCTGCGCGCCTTCTCTCTTCTTCCCCTGCCCACCTTCTCTCTTCTTCCCCTGCCCACCCTCCCCTGCGCGCCTTCTCTCTTCTTCCCCTGCGCGCCTTCTCTCTTCTTCCCCTGCGCGCCTTCTCTCTTCTTCCCCTGCGCGCCTTCTCTCTTCTTCCCCTGCCCACCCTCCCTCCCTCCCCCCTTCTCAGCTACATGCACGCATCCAACGGCTTCGCAGCGACCCTCACGGCAGCGCAGGTGCAGCGCATGAGGCGGCACCCCTCCGTGGCGTCCGTCACGCCCTCTCGCACCATCACACGCCGCCGCGCCGTCACTGCCGCCGCCGACGGGCACAAGTCTCTCAACCTGCCCCACGCCCGTGCTGCTGCTGCTGCTGCCACTGCTGCTGCTGCTGCCACTCCTGCTGCTGCCACTCCGGCTGGAGCGCCGAGCGATGGTGATGACACGGTGATTGGGATTGTGGACAGCGGCGTGTGGCCGGAGCACCCCTCCTTTGACGATACGGTACGCTGAGACCCCTCCTTTGACGATACGGTACGCTGAGACCCCTCACCTTATGAGCAGCTGCTGCTGCTGTTACTGCTGCCGCTGCTGCTGCTGCTGCCGCCGCCGCCGCCGCCGCTGCTGCTGCTGCCGGAGAGACTAGTAGTGGTGTTGTTGATGCTGCTGTTACCTCCTTCCTTCCCTTCACCATCCTTGATGACGTGTCCTCCCTCTCTTCCCTCGCTCCTCCTTTTTCCATCTCGCCGCTCCCTCCCTTCTCCTCGTTCTCCTTCGCATCCCCCCTTTGGTTCCCTCTTTCCCATCCTTTCATCTCGCCGCTCCCTCCCTTCTCCTCATTCTTTCTCCCTTCTCCTTCGCATCCCCTTTGGTTCCTTCTTTCCCATCCTTTCATCTCTGCCTCCCCGTCCCACCGCAACAGACGACTATCGTCACCAGCTTTTTTTCCAATCAATTGCCCCTCCACCCTCCTCGTCCCCGCCAGGGCTACAGCAGCACGCTCCCTGCCGGGTGGGCGGGCACGTGTCCCACTACAAGCGACTTCGCTTGTAACAACAAGATCATCGGAGGGGGCATCTTTCACGCGGGGTTAGAGAGCACGCATAGGGACAGCTTCAACCTCACCCTCAACTGGCTGTCCCCGCGGGATTCTGATGGCCATGGCACTTGGTGTGCCGGGTGAGTGTAAGGATGTGTGGTGAGTGTAGCAGTTATGTGCGGTGAGTGCAAGGATGTGCCGTGAGTGCTGGGACGTGTGGTGACATGTGTGGTGAGTGTATGCAGTAGCAGTATGCAGGCAGCAACAGCAGGCAAATAGCGGTGGCAGGAAGCAGCAGCAGCAGGCAAGTGGCAGCAGCAGGCAAGCGGCAGCAGCAGGCAAGCGGCAGCAGCAGGCAAGCGGCAGCAGCAGGCAAGCGGCAGCAGGGGAAGTGCCAGTGGCGATGCCATGGCCTTGCATGGTATTTTTTTTAGAATTCTCAAGAAACACACGCTGCATGGTATGGTGTGGTCTGCCTTGGGATTGCACAGCGTGGCGTGTTAGATAGTAGTTTGGCAGAGAGGGGGGAAGAAGAATATGCATGTGGTGTGGCCAGGACATTCCCGTCCCGTCCCTTCATAGCCGCTCCTTCCATTCACTTCATACCCATGTCGCCCCACCCTTAGAGCGGCAGCGGGCAACAGCGGCGTGAGCATGCCTGGCTGGGACACGGTCAGTGGCGTGGCTCCCAAGGCACGCCTGGCCATCTACAAGGTGTACTGGCACAGCACGCGTACTTACGATATACGCGCTTCAGAAATAGACGTCTTTGCAGCCGTTGATCGGGCCGTGGCGGACGGTGTGGATGTGCTGACCCTGTCGCTGGATGACTCGTCGCACACAGAAATTATGGGCGACGGCAAGGGCACCGGAGCCTACTTTGACGATGTGCCTTTCCTCGGCGCCCTTGCGGTGGGTGTCAGGGGCGTGCGGTGGGTGTGGTGTGGCTTAGCTGGTTGGCCCTAGCATGTTCTTGGATTCACGTGCATGCGAGTGCGGGGGTATTCTTGAGTGTGAATTCGCATGCAACTCACCGCTTTCTACCCTCCCTCCCTCCCTCCCTCCCTCCCTCCATCAAACCGGGCTATTTGTAGAATTCGCAGTAGGCAACAACACCTGCCCATCACCGACACCTGAGATTCACCGACACCTGAGATTCACTGACACCTGAGATTCACTGACACCTGAGATTCACTGACACCTGAGATTCACTGACACCTGAGATTTACCGACACCTGAGATTTACCGACACCTGAGATTCACTGACACCTGAGATTTACCGACACCTGAGATTCAGCAATTTGAAACCTTTCAACCCTTTGCCCCTCTCAGTCCTCATTCTCGCCTCTTCTCCCCCCGTCTTTTCCCCCACTCCCTCCTTCAGGCCGGAGTGACTGTGGCCCGGGCAGTGGGCAACAATGGAGAGGCCAAGTTCCATTACATGTATGGTACTCTTGTGGGTATCGGCAACTTTGCACCCTTCTATATCAGCGTGGGGGCAAGGTGAGAGTGAGGAGCGCTAATATCAGCATGAGAATGAAGAGTGGCTGAGGTTGCATTGCGTCCCCATGCTCTTACGGAGGACGGCCTCATGCATGCTCTGCAACGGGGTGACATGAGATGCTATCACCCTCTACTGCTACATTCATGACATGCCATGAGTGCATGTGCACGCGTTGTCCTTTGCAGGCAAGGCAAGGTACGTGCTTGTTTGTTCTACGCGCTGCAGCTTTGCGCTGCACTACTTTTTCCTCCTCTTTTTCTTCCCTTGAATCATGCGTTTTCCCATGCCCCCTTCCCTCGTCTTGCATCTCTCCCTCGTCTTGCATCTCCTGCTGCCCTTCTCATGCTTACACACACCTTCCATGCCTCACCATGCAGTACGCTGCCACAGGCTTCCCTCACCTTAACATCAACATCAACATCAACATCCACAGCAGCAGCGGTAGAATCTCCTGCAAACACCACAGGCCCAGCAGCATCAACACTGCTGGGAACCCCACTCCCAGCCACCATCTCCCCCGCAGAAGACACCGCCCTTCCCATCGTTCCCACCTGGTCCTCCACCGGCCCTCTCACCAAACCCGGCTGTTCATTATGCCAACCATTGAAGCTCCTCCGCCGCGCCAACGCCATTGTCAAGCCAGACATCATCGCCCCGGGAGTCGGCATCCTTGCAGCTGAGCCTGGGCAAAAGGTCGGCGAGACGGGGTCGTTTAGGGGTTATTATGAGGACACTGCCATCTCTGCGGCGCTTGTTGCTGGTGTGGCTGCTCTGATCATCCAGCAGCATCCTGATTGGACGCCCGCGCAGGTCATGTCTGCAATGATGACAACAGCTGGCCGCACTGACAGCAGCAACAGAGTGATTCGGAATGTGAATGGGGAACCGGCAACGCCCTGGCAGATGGGAGCGGGGCATGTGTTTCCCGCTAGGGCGCTTGACCCCGGGCTGACCTACGATGCCGGGGAGCAAGATTTTCGGAATTTCCTTGCTGGGCTGAACATGAAGCTGGCTCGGAGGGTGTTCGGGCCGGTGCAGCTGACACCCGTTGCACCCAGGCACCTGAACCGGCCTTCTATCTCGCTAATCAACATAATCACTAAACTCACCGCTAGGCGGACTGTGACGAGTGTTTCAAACACCACATCGACCTACAGGGTGAGGGTTAACGCCCCTGAGGCAGTGAGAGTGAGAGTGGTGCCATCGCAGTTTACCATAGCGCCGGGGCAACGGGTCAGTTTCAAGGTGACGGTTGTGGTGAGGAGCAAGTTCAAAAGGTTCAAGTACGGCAGCCTCACATGGGAGGATGACAAGGGGCACTCTGTGCGCTCAGTCCTTGTTCTCCATTGCAAACCTACTTGCATGTACTATTGCTAGATCATTAAGTTGTGTCAATCAGTGGTGCGCCGTGCAAGCATAATGTATTTCTATTACACAGTACTCAAATCTGAGGGTACCAGTACATTCCCACAAGTTACGCTTTGATTGGCGCGTTCCAAACATAACAGCTTTATGATATGAAGGCCTTGGAATTGCAGTATGTTTAAAGAGCATCGTTGGCCCTTGCAGAGCTGGTGGGGATCAGGGCTCTTGCTAACTTTTAGGCCCGTCTGACGTTTTTCCAAAAAAAAAAAAAAAATCGTCTTGCCCTCATATGGAGGATTCGTGATGGTCTTTGCCTCAGACGGAATTTCTAAGATCGATTGTCCGCACAGACAGATTTATACGAAATCAGACATTTATGTAACTATGTAGTCTACTCTACACACAGACTACACTATTTCTACAAATAACCATACAAAGAATACGAACTAGGATTCACTATCGCTATCATGAGAATAATCTTCGTCATCGTCCCCGTCTAGCTCTGAATCTGAAGACATGTGCACTTTGCCGTGGCCTGCCCGTCTCTGCCAGGGGCCCAACTCCTCCTCTAGCCTAGCTGCTTCTTCTGCAGCTGCTGCTTCACGAGCAGCAGCATCTGCTGCTGCTGCTGCTGTTGCTGCCGCCTGCTTCGCGGCCAGCATCGCAAGGGTCTTCTTCGTGCGCTTCACGGGCCTCTGCGCATGCACCATCACCACATCCTTGGCTGGACGCCTCCTCTTCGCGCCTCTCCACAGCTCCACAAGGGCGGGCCAGTCAGGTTCGTACTTCAGCATGGAGACGGTCATCAGGTCGCCCAGCTTCGCGTCGTTAAGATTGCCGCGTAGCCAGCTCTTGATGATGTTCTGGCGGGAGAAGCCCCGCTCGCACTCCACGGTGCTCAGGGGCAGCACTGCGACTGCCATCCAAAGGCGGACCAGGTTGGGGTAGGCAATGCACCAGTCGGGGGAGTTGAGCATCTGCTTCAGGCCGTCCTGGAAGCTCAGCTCCTGCTGATGGGTTGACATGATGGTGGTGAAACTGCTGAGCTCCTTCTGTGCCCTCGTCCAGTTGACTCCTGGTGGCAGGGTGCGAATCAGAAAAAAGTTTAATGTTAGACCGCGCTGGTGTTCATAAGCCACCAGGCTCAAAGAAATCAACGAGGCATAAGGCGACACAAACAACATGTTCGACTCAATCAGGCACTACCGACATCGAAGACGTACCTGGCAGGGTGTCAGGGTCGGTCGGTTTTCGCTTAAACAGATTGCGGAGAGCCTCCAGCCACTGCAAGAACCGCCGCTGCCGCTTCGAGTGAGATTTCGGGTACGCCCCCTGCGTGAACAGCTTGGCGCCCTCGAGAGAGCCCAAATCCTTCATCCGGCTCTCCAAACGCTTCAGCAGCTCCTTCACGTACCCCTTCGCCAGTGTGATGCAGTCGTCCAAGCCCTCGCCAGATTTCTGACCTTTAATCTTCTCCTCGTGGAGGGTGTACTCATGAGTGGTTGGCGCCCCAGTCGAGTCGGTGCCCGTCACCTTCACCACCCTCTTCTCCGACGACGCATGCTTCGCCAAAAAGGCGCTCAGCTCGTTGCTCCCCTCTCCGAAGTCGTCCGCGTCACTCAGGTAACGGTTGCGGAGGGTGAGCCTGGTGTTGTCCACCATCTGCAGCACGTGCGTCACATCAACCTGCCACACACATGAGAGGCCGTGGAAAGGCTTGCACGGGTCAGTGTCACAGAAATTAGATTCAACATCATAATACAAAACCCGTCAAAGCAACGAGTGTAACAACATACCTGCCGTCGCTGGAACTTGAGGTTGAGTGCGTCGAGTTCCTTCAACACATCAGCCAAGAAAAACAGGAGGAAGTGGAATTTAAAGCTGGTTACAAGGAGGTAGGCCTTCGGGTCGTTCTCGTATAGCAGAATGACAGCTGCTGGAAGGTTGTCCGCCAGACGTTGAACTGCCAGACCACGTGAAAGCCACCTGACGCTGTGGATGCCCTGCAGCTTCAGGTTTGTTTGGCAGAGCACCTCCTGCAGCTCTTTGAAGCGTAGGTGGAAGTTGCCCGACCGTCCAAGCTGCTCCGCCAATGAGCGGAGGACTCTGTCGACGAGGTCAAGGTCGGGGTAGGCCTCGGCGGCATCCTTTGCCGCCAAAGCTTCCCTGACACAGCACGGGAAAAACGATAAGTTAGATAAACAGGCAACGCATGGAAAAAATAACACATGTCGGGTTACACACCTGTGCGCGACGCAATGGAACCCGGCGAGGTGTGGAATCCGTGTTCGAAGGCGCGCCACCAGGCCCGTCTGAGAACCGACCATGACGCTTGCACCGTCGGTGCTGATGCCACTGACGCGTTCAAGTTCGAGGCCGGTTCCTTCTAAGTGGGTTAGAAGGACTGCCTGCAGGGAACCAGCATCGCACTGCTCAACTGTTAGGTGCACGAAGAATTCAGTGACTGGCGTGTTGTTGCGGAGGAATGACAGATAGACGATGATGTGTTTTCCTCGTCGACGGTCCGTGCTCTCGTCCAACTGAATGCCCAGGTAAGGACTCTCCCGGATGTGCTTCATCTGTTGAGCACGAAGGTAGACGACGAGTACCTCGACCAACTGCGCGAACCCGTACCTGCAACGATCAGGAAAAAACCATCTTAGAAACAAGCGGGTTTTAACAAGCGGGTCCCCCAAAAGCATACCAACACTTACTCGCTGTAGTATGTGCCGGAATCCTTCAGGGGCATGTCTGGCGTGCCCATTTCTGCCATGAACTGGACCAGCGACACAAACAGCACAATGGGTGAGTCACTTCTGCAAATGAAAATAACTGTTGCCAATAGTTTTGCCAAACGGCTGGCATCCGCGTCACCGTTTTCGAAGTCGACAATAGTCTTCTGAGCCGCATTTTTTCCGTCTCGAAGCTTTTGTCGGTCCACTGCCGCCTCATGCTTGATCGAATGTTGGTGCTTCCGCATCGTCTGTCGTTGAATGTCGAGCCCACCCTCCCCGTCACGGCCGTACTGGTAGCTGGGGTCACCGTGCACCATGCAGATTGAGCACCTCATACAGGGTTGACCCCATGAGGTTTGCGAGATGATGAGCCACGGGAAGTGCTTGAGCCATTTCTCCTTCGCCTTCTCCTGCCACTGCTGGACGGTCAGGACATGGGGGTACTTATCGTCCTTGTCGGCGGCGGCGGGTTTTGATGGGCCTGGACGAGGTGTGAAGCGGGGGACGGTAGCTGGGGCGACACCTGGAGTGGGACGGGCAAAACTGAGAACACGCTGTTTGAAATTGCCGTTCCCAACTCTAACGCGAGAAAAAGAGATTGCAGGTGCGGTGGTAGCCACAGATGCCGAAACGAGCGGGGGCGACGACTCACCTTCAGCCGTGCTAGGCTGGGTCGAGGTCTCTGCCGCATCTGACGTGGATGGCGAGGGGATAATAGGCTCGTTGTTGCAGGACGAAATGACGTTGGGGGGAGGAATTATAGGCGGAAAAGTCCCTACTGCGGCAGTTGTGGTTACTGGAATCGCGGCGGGAGCTTTCCGCGTTAAGAAATCTAACGCGGATACCAGGGGCGCCTCAGGTACCGCGGGTGAATCACGCTTAGCGTTGTCGGTTGAGGCGGGTGCGCCATGTTCGTCTAGCATGGTATTGTGTGGTGAGACACATGACGGGACGGGACGAATTGAAACGGAGAGAGAGCAAGGATGGTAAAAGAAAGGCTTGGAGAAGAAAGGATGGGTGGTAAGGAAGGACCGTCTTGTCACGAACCGCACCTCTCTGACGAGGGTCTCACGAAATGCGATGGCAGCCCATGCATGCCTTGTTTGCTGTACACCGACTGTCCTTGCACTCTGCCAGCGAGGGAGGGGGAAACGTGGCAGCGGCGCCGACAACAGCTACCTGACAGATGCGTGGCAGCAACTGAGTCAGATGCAAAGTGCGCTGGCAGGAAAAATCCAAAACTAACCCCGGCGCCCACACGCAAATATCATTACGCGTGATCACACAGGCAACACATCGCTGCTCCACTGGCCAAGTGGGCCAGTTTGTCTCTTTCAGACGAAATTATACGCGATTTCTACTTAATCAGCTCCCTTGCTATAACTCTTATGAAAAAACATATGTTCATATAGCATTTGTCTGGGCTCTCATATGGCCCCAAAGGCAAAGTCTGCCGCAACATATGAACTATACATTTTGTGCCTGAAACCTAGACCAACAGACTAATTTAGTCTGCTAACGAGAGCCCTGGTGGGGATGTCATTGAGTGAGTTTGGCTCCCGTCTTGGGAGGGAGTTATGGTACTGTGGTTCCCCAAGTTTCCAACTCATGAGTTTTTCCCCTCCTACCTGCGGGGGGGGGGGGGGGAAGCGGGGGAGAGATGGAGAGGGACCCACCCACCACCCTACACGACACTCTTTGCAGCAGCAAAGCAACAGTTTGTTCGCGCCTCCCAACCACAGACAGGGTACCGTAGCTGCACAAGCAAGTGATTAACCTTCGCTTCTTTGCCCCCCAAAGTGCAATGGCGCTTTAACTTCTAGTGTTGGCATGTGAATGGCGTGCCAGGGATGCCATTCCTTTGTACACGCTTGCTGACTGTTGCGTGCCGGAAAGGAAACAAAGGATTCGAAACATGCGGGACAGTCAGTGTAGTACTGTAAACCCAGAAAAGAAACGCCAGGCCTGTTAAGCAACGTCTTTAGAGGCGAGGCGACCAGTGATGAGGTGTGCTGGGGTGTGATGGGGTGTGCTGGGTTGTGATGAGGTGTGCTGGGGTGTGATGGGGTGCGCTGTGGCGAGTCCACCTAGAGCCAAAGGATGCAGAGCTGAACCTGGTGAGTGGATGCTATTTTCACATTGAGGTCTGGTGGTTGTTGTGCTGTGAGATGGGTTGGCATCGGAACACTGCTGTTCCATCCGTTCATTACTCCCCTCTGCATTGCCCTCAATTCCCTACCCTCCCCTGCCCACCCCTGTCCTCCCCTGCCCACCCCTACCTCCCCCCTGCCCACCCCTACCCTCCCCTGCCCACCCCTGTCCTCCCCTGCCCACCCCTACCTCCCCCCTGCCCACCCCTACCCTCTCCCGTCCTGCGTGCCATGCATGCGGGGGTGAGAGCAGGTGATGATAGCAGCGGATGCCAAGCCACCTGTGGCACGAATCATGGACTACAGGTGAACGCTCAGTGCTCACCTCACCCACTCACACTGGCTAGTAGCTCAGAGACATGATGCTATGGTCGCGCTGGCTTGTGGGTGCATGTGTGTGTGTGTGTGTGGGAGTGTGGGTGTGTGGGTGTGTGTGAGTGTGTGGGTCGCGCTGGCTTGTGGGTGCATGTGTGTGTGTGTGGGGGGGGGTGTGGATGTGTGTGAGTGTGTGTGTGTGTATTTGTGTATGTGTGTGTGTTTCTGTCTCTTAAGCACTCTCAACGTTTCTCTGATGATCAGACATTGCCTTGATTCTGTTTTTTTTTCTGCTGGGCGTGAACCTAGTTCACCCACCTGCATCACCCCACCTATTTCATCCTCATTACAGCAAGTTCTGGTATGAGCAGCAGAAGAAGAAGCGTGAGCAACAGAAGAAGGTTGCTGCTAGCCGCCAGGAGATCAAGGAACTCAATCCCTCAGTCACCATCTCACTCACTCACTCACTGGCTCACTCACTCACTCTCTCAACCCTTTTCCTCCTCACTTGCAAATGATGTGACTTCCTTATGTCATGCTAACCGCCCATCCCCGTGAGCAACCTTGGAGAGCTGATGAAAAGGGTCATCAGGAGCTCCTCACCGCCTTCTCTGCTGCTCCTCTCCTTTCTCTTCTCCGTCTTCATCCCTTTTTTCTCGCTTCTCCTTTGTTTCTCTCTTTGCATCTCTCGTATTGGTTCTTTTGCTCCCACCGTGTTGTTATGCTATGCTATGTCAGCCAGTGACCTAAACATTGCATGTGGACTTCAGGATTGCATGGTGATTTTGAAAGCGCACATTATCACCCCCTCACTTTCCTCCACTCCAACAATTCCTCACAGCTTCTCCACCCCCCCGGCTCCCCTCCTTTCAACCCCACGTTGCCTACAATAGGCAATTTAAATCGCACGATTTCACCAAGGATTGACGACACAGCATTGGTTTGAACGAACGGTACTATGGCAGCCAAATTAGGAAGAGTTACGAGTTTTGGAATGACTCCCAGCTCCTACAAACCCCAAGAGCCGAGGTACAGTGATGTGGAACAGTGCCACACTGTCCCCAACCATGAAGGGTCTCGAAACTACCCACCACAAGTGTAAGGATTTACAAATTCCTTCCTGAGGCACTCGTTAGCGAGGCCCTCCCGAGGGTCACGCGTCGAACCTGTTCTTCCTATTTCGTCGCACCGAACCACTCCCGAGTCGCCTTTGCACCAATCACAACCATCACCGAGCCATCCTCGCCCAACCTCCCCGCCTAGCTAGGACTTCCCCTATTTAGGCCTCGTCACTTTCATTGTATCATTCAGTAATCAACCATTCTCGTTATTCGTTTTACTGCGCACTCTGCGAGTTCATTCATAACACCTGGTATCATAGCTACTTTTCTAGCTCACCTCGCTTTTTAGAGTGTAATACCCCTCGGGGGGGGGGGGGGGGGGACGAGGAAGGATGCCTTGGGGTCCAGGAGTTGCCTAGGCCGGCCAAGAGAACGGGTTAGTTGCTCTTCGCGGCCATGGATTTATCGTGCACTCCTCGGCACCGCCGGATCCTTGCCTTCAACGTTTGCGATCGACCGTGACCTCCCTCCCCCCGGGCAACGGGCAGCAGTAGCTGTCGCGGCATTAAAGTGAGTAATTTCCGCTACGATTTCCGACGATTTCAGAGGTTTATTCGTGTGGCAGCTGGCGTCAGCGGACCTGCGTCGGCATCTGCATGAACAGTCTCGACGTCGTCACTGTGTATGGCTGTTGACGCCGGCGGACCTGAGTCAACTGCTGCGCGACGATTCCGGAATCGTCCTTACGCGACAAGTTGACGTCGGTGGCACACGTCAACATGTGCGTGAAATTTTCGGGAGATCCTCGGCAGCTGGCAACAACGGGCCTGCGTGAGGAAGGGTGACATTTTTGGAGCTTCTGTTGAAGAAAAAGTCGGTTGGGGAACTCGCCATGCGCAAATGGAGTTTGCGTCTGAAAATGTCAGTGGACGAGGAGAGACGACATGCGAATTGCCCGAATAATGCGGGGTCAATTGTCGTCCCGCCCGACCTGAAGTGCAGCGGCTTTTACTGCATGGCGGGCGCGTCATCGAAGATTTCCGAAGGAGTGCACGTGGACAGACAAGAACTTCAGCCCCGCCGACACTTACGGGTTGCAACAGAAAACGGAGTGGCTAAATCGCATCCAGGAGGAGTGGGGCGCAAGCGGCGAGGGCAATTTGGGCCCATACGCCCCAAAGAACACTCGGATGACGCTGCGTGCCTGGTACTGTTGACTGCTGGCCGGCCATTTCAAGAGTGGATTCCCTGTAAGGAAGTCATTTTCGGGGACAGCCTTAGCAGCCCACGATCAAACGGCGTCCAAGGTACCACCCTGACATTTACGGAGGAGAGTGGTACGGCCGCCGGGACACACGGGAAGAAACTACCCGACGGCTAAGGGGGGGTTGAAGAACGGCGTGAAGGGCAGGTTAAAAGCCGGTGTGAACGATCGGTGACCTTCCGTCGCCCGAACCTCACCATCCCCACCAAGTTTTAGTTCTGACTCATGCAGTCAACTTACTTGCCCGAATAACGGGGGTGAACACGGGCGTACCCTGCGTTGGTTAAATTCACCTGGGCTGGTGCTCGTTCGAGAGCTGTACAGAAAAAAAACAAAAAATAAAAACAAACAAGGGAAGTTGCGGCACTGTTCTACTCCGACAAAAGCGGGCTGGGTGAAACAGCACGCAAAAAAATTGGGGCGCCGCAAGGACAACAATGATGAAGTTTGCTGGTTTCTCCTAGCCCGAGCGTCTACACGAATTGATGGCGCAGCTTCAAAGCTGGGACCGGGAGCTGTGGAGTTTAGTGGCGTAACGGTTGCGGTGGGCTGCAAAACGGTTGGGCGACAGTTCCTTATAAATAAGGGTCCCCGATCCGATAGCTTTTGCCCCTCCGCCGTAGCTGGGTTCGCGCGGGCAACACCGACTATACCCCATCCGAAAAAAACAGATGCTAGGTGAACGGCAGGAAGTGAAATTGTGCGGGGGTGAAACGACCAAAAAATCATGAAGCTGCGGGCATTTCTTCACTTCTTGGAGTGCGGTTAGGGGACTTCGCATGAAGGGCAATTTTCAAAGTTGCCTAGTAAGAAACACAGTGGCAAGGAGGCCTAGGACCCCCAGTGTTTAAACGCACACCTCGGGAAATTCTTCAGAAAAAAGGGAGCGTGGGAGCAGTTGTAGCTTTGAGAACTTATCGAGTAGCGACGAGCGGTGCGGTGTAACATCTGCAAAGCGCCGGTGGGAGAAACGTGGTATTTTATTAAACGATCATAATTAATTTGAAACCACGAAAGAAACAGTAGGAATTTTGGGGAATCCCAACCTTGATTGCTTGTTACCGGAGAGGAGAATGGGTGTTCACTATAGCAGTAGGGTACAGATAGCAAACAGAGCATGCAAAGAAGGTGCACCACCAACAGTTTATAATAACTACACTAAACTACAGCTACAGGCAGTTACACGTATATTCTAACACTCCCCCATAACTGCCTGCAGCAGGAGTTTGTGCAGAACACAACCTGCAGGGGTACACCAGCAACAGCAACAACATGCACGGTAACAGAGCAGGTACAACAGCAAAGGGGCAGGCACTCCTGCCACCCCTTTACTCTCCTCCCCCCCCTTCCCCCCCCCTCAGAGGAATGGGGGCTGGTTGGTCTCACACCCGCCACCCCAATGCCACTCCCCTGGTTCCCCCACACCCTCACACCCTCCCCCCCAGTGGCAGCTGCAGCAGTGGGAACAAAACGAGGAGGAGGGGAAGGGAAACACACCACCCATCACCCCCACACCCGCCACCCCCAGACCCTCCCCCCCACGGCTGCACGGAGACGAAGGAGGGCGGGGGGGGGGGGGGGGGGGGGGGGGATAGAGCCGGAGAGTGGCTACACTCGGTCGGCACGCTATAGGGCAGGGGTGGCTGCAGTGAGTGCAAGCGCGGGGTGAGGTAGAGGCGCCATCGCGGGCGCCAGGGGCAGGTCCGCAGTGGCGCATGGCACCGTCACGGGCGCCAGGGGCGGGTCCGCGGCGACTCAGGGCACCGTCGCGGGCGCCAGGGGCGGGTCCGCGGCGGCTCAGGGCACCGTCGCGGGCGCCAGGGGCGGGTCCGCAGCGGCTCAGGGCACCGTCGCAGGCGCCACGGGCGGGTCCACGGCGGCTCAGGGCACCGTCCCAGGCGCCAGGGGCGGGTCCGCGGCGGCTCAGGGCACCATCGCGGGCGCCAGGTGACGAGAAATGAGAATGGATGAATGAACTATGAAACAGTTGGGTACAAGTACTAACCCTAATTGGGTTGTACCCCTTATGGGCTACCCCACTATAGCCTACACAAATGTATAAGCTATAATGTTCTGACACACCCCCATAGGCAAAGTGGGGGAGAACAAGCGGTCACAAGACCAGTCAAGCAAAGCAAAGCAAGCTCAGGGTGGATCACAAAGTCACCACACAGTCCGAGCACAAGAGTAAGGCCACAAGGCCAGTTCACATGCAACAACATATATATAAAGGTAAACAAGCAAGTGCAGGTATAGACAGAGTACAGTACAAACAAGATCAAGAAGTGAGCAAGTGAGGCCAGGTAGGCACAAGACCTAGCAAAGTACAGAAGCGCTGATGATCACAAGGCGGAAGGGCCTTGGTGAAGATATCAGCAGTGTTGGCCTCAGAGGCAACGTAGGTGAGACGGAGCAGACCACGCTGCTGCAGCTCACGAGCCAGGAAGTAGCGAAGAGCAATGTGCTTCGTTCTGTGCTCCAGTATGTGCTTCCAACACAAGGCCAGCATGGCCTTGTTGTCTACGTACAGAACTGGAGGAGAACGAGGCGGCTCTCCTAGGTCAGTCAGCAGGTAGGTGAGCCAGTGTAGTTCCTGTGTAGCCATGGCCCCTACGTAGATCTCAGCCTCACAGCTGGAGCTGAGAACAGAAGACAAGCGGGTAGACCGCCACGAAACAGAACCGGAGCCAAGGCTGAAGGTGTAACCCTGTGACGACCGCTGCAGAGCCTGGTCGTTAGCCCAAGAAGCGTCAGCGTGACCTGTGAGGACCAGTCCATGTCGCCCTCCAAGCACTAGCCCCATGCCCGACGTACTGCACACGTAGCGCAACACCCTCTTCGCCGTAGCCATGTGCTCTGGTCTCTGTCTCCCAGAAGCAACATAGCTTGCAAGAATGCGAAGAGGGTATGCAAGGTCAGGTCGTGTGCAGGTCATCAGGTACATGAGGCAGCCAACAAGCTCTGGGTACGGGCCACTCGACTCTACGGACTCATCCGAAGACAGAGCTGAGAGCGAGTGGCGAGTAGACAGAGGAGTGGCCTGAGGCGAGGAGTACGTGAAGTCGAAGCGCTGAAGGACCTGCTGCACCATGTGTGACTGAGTCAGGGTAATGGTGCGGCGTGCTCTGTCCCGGGTGATCTGCAAGCCAAGGTAGCTGCGCAGTTCACCCAGGTCTGTGCACGTGTGGCTCTTCTGCAGCTCGGACTTCACGTGGGCGAGTCCAGCAGTGTCAGCTGTGGCAAAGACCAAGTCGTCGACGTACACGAGGATGTAGAACAGCGGCAAAGAAGTGTCGGTGCGCAGAAACAGAGACGGGTCGGCAGTAGAGGGAGCAAACCCAAGAGCCGCAAGCGTAGTCTTCGGTGTGTCGTGCCACTCACGCGGTGCCTGGCGGAGACCGTAGACTGGCCGCCGGAGGCTCCACTAGGTACCAGGAGGAAACGACCCAGTGAAGCCCCGAGGGCGGCGCAGCCGGATCTCCTCGTGCAGGCTGCCGTGCAGAAAGCTGTGCTGAAGTCAAGAGAGTGAAGCTCGTAGTCGCGCTGAGCAGCTATGTGCAGCAGCACCCAAAGAGTGGTCATCTTTGGGGTGGGAGAGAAGGTCTGAAAGTAGTCAACTCCCTGCCGCTGACTGAATCCTGGAGCCACGTAATGCGCCTAGAAGACAGGCAGAGAACCCGTTGGCCGCTTCACCCTGAAAATCCACATGCCACTGACGATGTTCGCCCCAGGTGGGGGAACCTCGTCGACGTAGGTGCCTGTGGACTTCCACGAAGCCATCTGTGCTTCCATGGCGGACTACGATTGAGAGGAGTAGGGACCCTCGATCGCCTAAGCATACAATCGAGGAGTCGGGATGTCTGGTGCATCCGGGTCTCCCTCAGGGGCAATGAGCGTGGACACGAGATGGGGCAAAGCAGCCGCAAAGCATTGGACCTCCTCCTGCCTGTCCTCAAGGACGTCCGTGCTAAGAGCACACTCACCCCCGACGGACGGAGGACAGATAGACTCAGACTCAGCAACCAGACTAGCAGCGTAGTCTAGACGATAGCGAGCAGCGAAGTCGAGAAGCTCAGCAACTACAGCAGACGTAGCAGTGGACTCAAAGGAAGGGTCAGTGACAACAGTAGCAAGAAGGCGCATGACCAAAGCACTAGGAGCACGAAGGGAGTCAGACTCCGGGTCAGCAAGAGAAGGAAGAGAGGACTCTGGAGGAGACGGCAAAGGGACATGCAGAGGAGGAGTCGAAGGACGCAGTGCCATCTGGTATGTGTCGGGGACTGTAGGAGGACGCGGACGCGGAGAACGACCACTAGTGCGAGCAGCACAAACCGGCGACGTAGGACGAGATGCAAGCTCACGACCCTCAGCAAGACTTCAAGTAGGACCAGTGTGGGGAGAAGGAGCAGGAAGAAGGGAGGCGAGCTGTAACTGTGACTACGACTGGACAGGTTGTGGACACGCTAAGGGAGGAGCAGGACTAGGAGAGGGCGGGAGACCAAGAACCTGCTCTAGGAGTGGAACGAAGTACGGCCTCGGCCGCTCAGCGCCTCCAGAACCAGCAAGGACGACACCAGTACCCCCAGCGGCAGCACCAGCGCCAGCAATACCTCCAGCTCCAACAGCGCCAACTCCAGTACCCTCAGAAGCACCAGCGCCAGCAGCACCGCTAGCGCCAACACCCCCAGCAGCTCCACCTCCAGCAGCACCAAATCCAATAGGACCGTCAGCTCCAGCAGCCTTAGCAGCACCCCCTGAAGCACCAGCGCCAGTAGAAACACCAGCGTTAACACCCCCAGCAGCTCCAGCTCTAGCAGCACCAGCACCGCCAGCAGCTCCAGCAAGACCAACTCAAGGAGCCCCAGTAGCACCCCCTGTCGTAGCAGCACGTCTCTAGCGGCAAGCAAACCACTCGCGGAGCTCCTGTGGGGAGAGCGGCTCCCACCTCGACGAAGCACCGCCGGCGGCCATATGACCAGATCCAACACCCCAAGGCTCTGCACCCCCAGGCTCAGCACCCTCAGGCTCAGCACCCCCAGGCTCAGCACCCCCAGACTCAGCACCCCCAGGCTCAGCACCCCCAGTCTCAGCACCCCAAGACTCAGCACTCCCTGACCCGGCACCCGCAGGCTCAGCACCTCTAGCAGCACCAGAGTCAACAGCTTCCTCGACAGGCTCGACTACGTCTACCAGGGACACACCTGGCAGGGCAGGACCTTGAGGAGGGAGGGGGTCTACCTGGGGAGGACCTCGCGCAAGGAAGAGCGGCGGCGGGGGGAGGGGCGCAGTGCGGTAGGGGAAGAGACGGTAGTAAGGCACCGACTCGTCAAAGGTGACGTCTTGGGAGGACAGAACACGGCGCGAGGTGGGGTGGTAAAACTGCCACCCAGGTGCGTCAGGGGGGAAGTTAAGGAAGACGCAAGGAATAGCACGGGGGGACAGCTTGTCCGCAGACAAGTCGCTGACAAACGCCCGAGATCCCCAGACCCGAAACGCAGACGCATCGCCAACCTTCCCTGTCCACCGCAAGGCGGGGGAGGTCTCTGGCAAGGAGACCTGGGGCTGAAGGTTGAGTTGATGCGTGGCGTACTGAACCGCAAATGGCCACAGAAAATGGGGGGCAGCCACATGCATCATGGACGTACGAGCGACGTCCATGACCATGCCAATGCGGCGCTCAGCAATCCCATTTTGCTGTGGAGAGGCCGGAAGCATGAAGGTCTGGCGGATGCCCTGTGCACGACAGAAGG
This sequence comes from Closterium sp. NIES-65, assembly GCA_948144175.1. Lineage (NCBI taxonomy): Eukaryota > Viridiplantae > Streptophyta > Zygnematophyceae > Desmidiales > Closteriaceae > Closterium > Closterium sp. NIES-65. The sequence goes on from CANXME010002195.1 coordinate 321,643, forward strand.
CTCCCAGACGGGCAGAGGAAAACTCCCCGCCTCTGTCCGAGTGCAGACGCAGAACAGGGAAGTCTGAGACGAAAATCTCTCTAAGCTGGAGACGAGCTGCGCGAATCCAGCCGATCAACACCTAAGTGACGTCACCCTTGCTGCGCAAGTGGAAGACTGTGATGTAACGCGAGTAGTCGTCAACCACCAGCAGGAAGTACCGCTCCCGTCCCTGCCCAGTGACGCGGGCTGGGCCCCACACGTCCATGTGGAGAGTCTGCAGAGGAGCCTCTGTCGGAGGAAACTCAGAGGAGTGAGGGGCGGCGCGCTGTCGCCCCTCGACGCAGGGGACGCAGGTAGGGCCAGGCCTCGGAGGAAAGGGAGGGAGAGACCGAGGGAGACCAGAGACAAGGACAAGGCCATGCCTCGAAGACTAGGCAAGGAGGGGTGACCAAGGCGGTGGTGCCAAAGGAGAGTCTGGTGGGACAGCAGACGACACGAGCAGGGAGCAGACTTAGGACCGGACCTGGACGCCGCAGCAAAATCCTGACTCGACGCAGCTACCAGGGCAGACTCTGCAGTAGGAGGAGACTCAGAAGTAAGGGTGTACAGGCTCGACCCTCGCCGACGGGTGAACGTGGCCAAGTGTCGGCCTGTCCGAGCACACGTGCAGTGGGTCACTCGCTGACTCACAGGAGTGAACTTGTCAACCCGCCTATCCTGAAGGTCCGCTCCACTCACCAAGTTCGTAGAGAACGAGGGGAGGTAGAGACCAGACAGGGTGCCAGAGGGGGCTGCCGGGCACAGTAGGATAGTGGAGAAGCTAGCAAGGACAGAATCCCCAGAGGGGTCTGCAAGGGAGACTACAACCGGCCGAGTGAGCGGCGTAAGAGTGGTGCGGTCTCGAAAGAAGGAGCGGGACGCACCCGAGTCCAGGGTGAAGGTGTGGAAGGCCTGAGCGGACGTAGCAACCGAGAGAGCAGACTCACCAGCACCTGGTGCAGCAGACGCACTGGCACCTGGGGCAGCAGACGCACTAGCACCTAGAGCAGCAGCCTCACCAGCACCTAGAGCAGCGGCCTCAATGCCCGGGTCAGGCGGTACACTCAGGTAACAGGCACCCTCAACACTAGTATCAACAGCATACATAGCAGCAAGAATAGCATCAAAGTCAAGATCAAAGATAGCAACCCCGGCCTTAGTTAGATCTCCCCAGCGAGGGATCTCTGACGCCTCAGGGAACTGGCGACGCCATGCGTCCGTCAGGCGACCAAAATAGCGCTGGGTTGAGTGCGGGCCTCCGCACTGCTCACCAGCGCGATCGCCAGTACGGAGGACGTAAGCGCAGGGACCAAAACCCCCACTGCGCTGACGCGCAGTATACCACTCATGAAGCTGCTGAGGTGACAGGGTCACACCACTCCGCTGTTGCTGCTGGCGCTGACCACCACCGGCGCCACTTCGCTGCGCAGAGTCACGATCCGCTCCACCACCGCCGCCTCCGCCGCCGCCGCCTCCTCCGCTGCTCCTCCACCTTCGCCTCCTCCACTACCTCCGCCGCCTCTGCTCCCTCCGCCACCTCCACCGCCTCCGCCGCCTCCACTGCTGCTGCCGCCGCCGCCACTTCCGGAACCACTCCCACCACCACCCCCACTCCCTCCACTGCCTCCACCACCACCTCCACCGCCCCCTCCAGCCCCTCCAGCGCCCTTGCCCCCCTTGCCCTTGCCGGTGCGGCATCTCCCGCTCGGGGCAGATGCAGCGCCGATCGACTCGAAACCAACAAGGTCGGCTGCAGCAGCAGAGGCAATAGAGGGCAAGAGGGGGGAGGGAGAACACCCGTCAAAGACGGGGGTGCGAGGGTCACCACGAGAGGCTCCTACTGTGACTATGCTCTTCTCTATCGCTAGGAGGGCCTTCTTGAGTAGGTCAACTGTGAGAGTGGTGGGGCAGACTGAGAGGAAGTGGTCCCTGACTACGCGAAGAGAGTCAGGGAGGCGGGTGACTATGTAGTAGAGGGTGATGTACATGGGGGGGGGGGGGGTTCTTGGCGCAGAACTCAGCAGGAAGCGCAGCGCGGTAGTGAGTGTCACTAGTGCGGAGGTGCGTTATGAGGTCAGCAACTGTGGGAAAGGCAGCAAGGTCAGGGAAGAGGTACGGTAGCATGAGGCGGCTCAGTGCAGCAGTGGCAGGGGAAGAGTAGCGTGCAAATACAGCGTCGTACAAGGTCTGAGCACTCTTGTACTGGCTAAAGTGTGCACGCTCAGTGGTCGGTAAGTGGCGGCGCATAGCAAGGCGAGCAGCAGCATCGCGCGTGGCCCACTGTGCGCGAACAGTGGCGTCAGCATCAGCAGTAGGGGCAGGAGAGGCACCAGAAGTAAGGTCAAACAGGGAGAGGCCGTCTGCCCTATCGCACTGAAGAAATAGCTGGAGGTCATCGACCCAGACCTCAAAGTCAACGGCACGGCCCTCAGCATCAAAAGTGAGGACACTGGGGGTAGCCATGACTGCACTGGCCTAGGAGGAAGTGAGCTCACTAGTCCGAGGAAGGAGGGAACGGGGAGCACCGGTAGGAACAGCAGCTGCTAGACAGTAGGGCGGCTCGGCGGCTCGGCGGCAGGGCGGCTCGGTTGCAGGGCGGCTCGGCGGCAGGGGGGCTCGGCTGCAGGGCGGCTCGGCTGCTAGGCGGCTCGGGTGTTGGGCGGCACGGCGGCATGGCGGCTTGGCTGTTGGGCGGCTCGACTGCTGAGTGGCTTGGCTGCTGGGCGGCTCGGCTGCTGGGTGGCTCGGCTGCTGTGCTGCCCGGCGGCGGCGTCGTGGGTGACGGCGGGGCCGAAGGTGGCGGCGGGGCCGCAGGTGGTGACGGGGCCGCAGATGGGCCGAAACGGGGCTGTAAAGGGGCCAGACGGGGCCGCAGCGGGGCCTAGGCGGGGCCGCAGAGGGGCCGAAACGGGGCCTCAATGGGCCTAGACGGGGCCGTGAAGGGGCTGTAAGTGGCCTAGGCGGTGCCGTAAGGGGCCAGACGGGGCCGCGGAGGGGCCTAGGCGGGGACGCGGATGGGCTGTAAGGGGCCTAGGCGGGGCCGTAAGGGGCCAGACGAGGCCGCGGAGGGGCCTAGGTGGGAATAAGGGGCCAGACGGGGCCGTGGAGGGGCCTAGGCGAGGCCGCGAAGGGGCCGTAAGGGGCCTAGGCGGGGCCGTAAGGGGTCAGACGGGGCCACGGAGGGGCCTAGGCGGGGCCGTAAGGGGCCGGACGGGGCCGCGGAGAGGCCTAGGCGAGGCTGCGACGGGGCCGTAAGGGGCCTAAGCGGGGCCGTAAGGGGCCAGACGGGGCCGTAAGGGGCCGTAAGGGCGGCGCGAGGGGACGGAGAAGGCGGCACGAGGGGCCGTAAGGGCAGCCAAAGGGGGGCCACTAAGGGCGGCTCGAGGGTAGGTAAGGCACTCGAAGCGCTACTCGGGTAGGAGTGAAGAGCGCTCCGGGCAGGAAAAAAAATCGTGGTGGGCCCTAGGCAGCATTCCCACTCGGGAACCTGCTCGATACCATGACGAGAAATGAGAATTGATGAATGAACTATGAAACAGTTGGGTACAAGTCCTAATCCTAATTGGGTTGTACCCCTTATGGGCTACCCTTCTAGAGCCTACACAAATGTATAAGCTATAATGTTCTGACACCAGGGGCGGGTCCGTGGAGGCTCAAGGCATCGTCGCGGGCGCCAGAGGCGGGTCTGCGGCGGCTCAAGGCGCCGTCGCGGGCGCCAAGGGCGGGTCCGCGACAGGCAGAAAAAACGTCACGCGCCACCCGGGCCCGGGACAGAACGAAAATCGCCACGCGCCCGAGGCGCGTGACCGGAAAAATAGCAGCGGAAGGGAGAGGCTGGCCCACAGGCCAGAACTTAAGAGGCTCTGATAGCATGTTGAGATAAGAACGTAGTGTTAGATACTAGGTTTAGCTAGGGCCTAGGCTTAGGAACCTAGGCCCAAGGAGGATCGAGGAAGTTTGTGCCAAGTAGGGAGAGGAGAATAGGTGTTCACTATAGCACTAGGGTACATATAGCAAACAGAGCATGCAAAGAAGGTGCACCACCAAGAGTTAATAATAATTACTCTAAACTACAGCTACATGCAGTTACAGATATATTCTCACATAGGGAATTGAAGAAAAAAAATTGAACCCCTATTGGATGGCACGTCCCTCGGGAGGCACCAACCCTCAAGTCTATGCGACAAGGTGTTTAGGGTTGATGCTCCTAAATTATATCCCATCCGAATGGGTTTTAGTTTTTGTCAACCAGCTTAGCCACTGCTGCAGGTTGGCTGCTCACCTCACACCCGACCACGAAGTCGGCTCCGCCCAAGCGAGGACGGGGCCAACACACACCTCCCGTTGACACTCCCCTGCCGCGTTCACGCTTGGCCCCCCAGCCCAAACGGCAGTACCCCTCGGAGAATAGCTCATCGACGTGCACCCAACACACAGCACGTCGTCCACCGCACCAGCCATGCAAGAGGGCATGGCACCTACTGCTGCACGTCGTCATCGCCCACGTCGGCCAAGCACACCTGGCCGATGGCGACGGAGCACCTGCTAAGGCCGGATAGTGCAGCGCCTTCGTCAGGAAGTCGGCCGGCTGCTCGGTGGTCAGGATGCACTTCAACGAGAACTTCCCGCGCACAAGCTCTGAATACGGGCCACTCGGCTCTACGGACTCGTCCGAAGGTGGAGAAGAGAGCGAGTGACCGGTAGGCAGAGGAGTGGACTATGGCGAGGAGTTCTGGAAGTCGAAGCGCTGAAGGACCTGCTACACCATGAATGACTGAGTCAAGGTAATGGTGCGCCGTGCTCTGTTCCAAGTTATATGGAATCCAAGATAGTTGCGCAGCTCACCCAGGTCTGTGCACGTGTGCTTCTTCTGTAGCTCCGACTTCACTAGGGCCAGTCCTCAGTGTCAGCAGTGGCAAAGACCAAGTCATTGACGTACACGAGAATGTAGAACGGCGGCAGCGAAGTGTCGGTCAGTCGAAGGAGCAAACCCAAGAGCCGCAATTGTCGTCCTCAGTGTGTCGTGCCACTCGCGAGGTGCCTGGCGGAGACCGTAGACTGGCCGCCGGAGGCTCCACTGGGTACCTCTAGGAAACGACCCAGGGAAGCAACGTGGGCGGCGCAGCCAGATCTCCTCGTGCAGGCTGCCCTGTAAGAAAGTTGTGTTGAAGTCAAGAGAGTGAAGCTCGTAGTCACGTTAAGCAGCGACGTGTAGCAGTAACCGAAGAGTGGTCATCTTTGGGGTAGGGGAGAAGTTCTGGAAGAAGTCAACTCCCTGTCGCTGACTGAAGCCTCGAGCCATGTAACGAGCCTTGTAGGCAGGCGGAGAACCTGGCGGCCGCTTCACTCTGAAAATCCGCATGCCATTGACTAAGTTTGCCCCAGGAGGGGGAACTGCGTCGACGTAAGTGCCTCTGGACTTCCAGGATGTCATCTCTGCGTCCATGGCTGTCTACCACTAAGAGGAGTAGGGACTTGTAAGAGCGCGGGGTCGGGATGTTTGGAGCATTCGGGTCTCCCTCAGGGCCAAGCAGCATGGACACGAGATGAGGTAGAGCAGCTGCAAAACACCCAAGTTCCTCCTGCCTGTCCTCAAGGACGTCCGTGCCAAGAGCACACTCACCCCCGACGGACGGAGGACACATAGACTGAGACTCAGCAACAAGACTAGTGGCGTAGTCAAGACGATAAACGGCACGAAAGTCAACAAGCTCAGAATTAGGGCAGACGCAGCAGTGGACTCAAACGAAGGATCAGTGAGAACAGTGGCCAGAAGACGTGTGACAGAGGGACTAGCAGTATGAAGTAAGTCAGACTCACGGTCCGGTCCGTCAGCAAGAGAGGACGTAGGAGGAGATGGCAGGGGGAGACGCTGTGGAATAGAGGAAGGACGAAGTGCCATATGGTGCGTGCCGGGTATAGGAGGAGGACGCTGACGCGGAACACGACGACCAGTGCGAACAGTGCGAACAAGCAAGGCAGGACGAGACGCAGGCTCACAACGCTCTGTAAGACCTCCGGTATGCTCTTTGTAAGGAGAAGGAGCAGGCAGGGGCGAGGCTGGCAGTAACTGCGGCTGCGTCTAGTAAGGCGGTAGACACAGTATGGGAGAAGTAAGGCGAGTAGAGGACGGGAGACCAAGAACCTGTTGAAGCAGTGGAAAAAAGTATGGTCGCGGCTGCACAGTGCCTCCAGAACCAGCACCAACAGCACCAGCACTCGCAGCACCACCAGCTCCAACAGCTCCACTACGTCCAGCAGCTCCAACTCTAGCGCCTCCAGCCCCAACTCCTACACCACCTCCAGCCCCAGCAGCTCCAGTAAATCCAGTACGAGCACCTCCGGGACTAGCGGCTCTAGTACCTCCAGCAGCTCTAGCTCCAACTCTTGCAGCACCTCCAGCCCGAGCAGCTCCAGTACATCTATTACAAGCACCTCCGGGACCAGCGACTCCAGCAGCTCCGCTGCCTCCAGTGCCTCCACGATCAGCAGCTCCAGGACCTCTAGCGGTAAGTCCCTTGGCTCCACCAGCACCGCTCTGAAGGCTCCAGCTCCGAGCAAACCACTCACGCTACTGTGGTGGAGAGAGAGGCTCCCGCCGTAACAAGGAACTCGGAGGAGCTCCAATAGACAAAGTACCTCTAGGCTCAGGACACTCAGGCTCAGCACCCCCAAGCTCAGCACCCCCAAGCGCCGCACACTCAGGCTTAGCATCCCCACTCTCAGCAACCCTAGGCTTAGAACCCCTAGGCTCCGCACGCTCACTCTTAGCATCCCCCGGCCCCGCACCCTCCGGCTCTGCACCCCCCAGATGCAACACCCCTAACAGCACCCCCCAAGTAGCTCCAGATTCGACGGCTACCTCGACAGGCTCGACAATATCTATCGGGGACACACCTGAGGGAGCAAGACCCTGAGGGGGGAGGGGGTCTACCGGAGGAGGACCTGGTGCGAGGAAGAGCGGGGCAGAGAGGGGCAGTGCGGTAGGGGAAGAGAAGGTAAATGGGAACCAACTCGTCAAACATGACGTCCTGAGAGGGCAGGACACAGCGCGAGGTGGGGTGGTAAAACTGCCAGCCAGACGCATCAGGAGGAAAGCCAAGGAAGACACAGGGAATGGCGTGGGAGGAGAGCTTGTCCGCAGAAGTATCGCGGACAAAGGCACGAGGTCTCCAGATCCAGAAACCGAGGCATCGCCAACCTCTCCCGTCCAATGCAGTGTCGGCGAGGTCTCTGGCAAGGAGACACGGGGCCAGAGGTTGAGCTGATGCGCAGCGTATCGGACCGCAAACAGACACAGAAAATGGGGGGCAGCCAAATGGATCATGGAGGTGCGAGTGACCTACAAGACTAAGCCAATGCGGCGCTCAGCAACCCCATTCTGCTCTAGAGAGGCCAGAAGCGTGAACGTCAGGCGGATGCCCTCCCCATGATAGAAGTCCCGCAAGAGGTCAAAGGCGAGCTCACCACCTCTGTCAGAGTGCAGACACAGGACCGGAAGGTCCATCAAGAACCGCTCGTGGAGCTGGAGACGGACAGCGCGGATCCAAGGGATCAAAACATCAGGGACCTCCCCCTTGCTGCGCAAGGGGGAGACCGTGGTGTAACGCGAGTAGTCGTCAACAACCAGCAGAAAGTATCGTTCGCGGCTCTTTCCACGGATGCAGGCTGGGCCCCATACGTCCGTGTGAAGAGTCTGCAGGGGAACCTCTGTCGGGGGAAACGAAGAGTGAGGAGCAGCGCGCTGCCGCCCCTCGACGCAAGGATGGCATAGCGAGCGCGGGAGGGCAGTTTGAGACCTGGGAAGACCAGAGACAAGGAGACGGGAGTGCATGCCACGGAGACGTGGCAGGGAGGGGTGACCAAGACGGTGGTGCCAAAGGAGAGTCTGGTGCGACAGGTGGCGACACGAGCAGTGGGCTGAAAGCTGACTTGATGCGAACGCAGATGCAGCTACCTGAGATGGCGCAGTAGTCAGTGTGTACAGACTCGACCTAGGCCGACGGGTGAACGTGGCCAGATGACGGCCGGTCCGGAAGCACGTACAGATTGCCACACGCTGTCCTCTAAAGGTGAAGATATCAACCCACTCATCCTGAAGGACTACGTTGCTCACCAATTTTGTAGAGAATGAGGGGAGGTGAAGACCTGACAGTGAGCCAGACGGAACCGCCAGACAGGAGAGAATAGTGGAGGAACGTGCAAGAACTAGGCCCCGAGAGGGGTCAGCCAGAGAGACTGCAACCGGTGCTGGGAGTGGTGTGACTGTGGTGCTGTCAAGAAAGAAGCATTGGCAAGCACGTGAGTCAAGCGTGAAGGTGTGCAAGGTCTCAGCAGGTGTAGTACCAAGGAGAGCAGACTCACTAGCACATAGAGCAGCAGCCTCTATACATGGGTCAGGCGGCACACAAAGGTTACAGTCACCCTCAGCACTAACAGTCAATGCATACATGGCGGCAAGGATAGCATCATCATCAAGAGCAAAGATATCCACACCCTGCCTAAGGAGCTCAGCCACGTCGGGAAGCTCTTCGCGAAAGGCATCGTCAAGACAAGAGAAGCAGCGGTACTGGGGGTGAAGCTTCCCGCATGCTGACCAGTGCGGGCACCTGTGCGAATGACATACGGGAAGCGACCACTACCCCCAGACGTCCCACGCTGAGCAAACCACCCACGAAGCTGCTGGGACGAAGGGGTCTCACTCGGACGTTGCTGGTGCTGCCGCTGGCCCTCGCCAGAACAGCCCCTCTGAACAGCTCCACCCCGGCCGCCACCACTACTCCCGCCACCACTCCCACTGCCGCCACCACTGCTGCCGTCGCCACCCCCACTGCCACCACCACCGCCGCCACCACCGCTGCCACCAACACCTCCACTCCCACCACCACTCCCACCGCCACTACCGCCAGCTCCACCGCCTCCACCGCCCCCACCACCGCCTCCACCGCTGCCACCCCTACCACCCTGACCTCCCTTGCCCCTGCCGCTGCGGCGCCTCCCACTAGGAGCAGACGCAGCTCCAACCTTCTCAGCACAAAGGAAGTCAACAACAGCAGCAGAAACGACTGAGGGGACAAGGGGGGGGGGGGGGGGGGGGAACACCCCTCAAAGAAGAGATTGCAAGGAGTGCCACGAGAAGTGCCTACAGCGACTATGCAGCTGCAAGGAGGTGCTTCTTGAGCAGGTCGACAGCGAAGGCGGTGGGGTCAAGGGCGAGAAGGAGGTCCCTGACTGCGCTAAGAAATTCAGGGAGGCAGGTGACGATGAAGTAGAATGTGATGTTTATGGGAGGAAGGTTCTTGGCTAGAAACTCATTGGGAAGCGCGGCACGGTAGCGAGTGTCACTAGTGCGAAGGTGAGAGACGAGGTCAGCGACTATGGACAGCTCGGGGAACAGGTAGGGCAGTATGAGGCGGCCTAGAGCAACAGTGGCCAGGGAGGAGTAGCGAGCAACTACAGCGTCGTACAGGGCTCTAGCAGTCATGTGCTGGCCAAAGTGAGGGCGTTCGGCTAACTGGAGGTAGTTGCGAACGGCTAGGCGAGGAGCATCATCACTGGTAAGCCATTGTGAGCGAGTAGAACTCTCAGCTGTGTTGGGAGGGGCGAGAGAGGCACCAGACGTGAGGCCAAACAGTGAGACATCGTCCCTAGAATCGCTTACTAAGTACAGCTGCAGGTCATCTAGCCACGCGTCAAACTGTATCGGACGGACCTCTTCATCGAACGAAAGGACACTGAGAGTGGCAGAGCGCAGAGCGGCAGGGCGTGCTAGCAGCAGGGTAGCACGCAGTCACGGCAAGGCAGGGCGGCGACCAGCACAGCGGCGTGCAGGTAGGGCAGGGCGGCGCCGCAGTGAGTGGCACGCAAGTAGAGCAGGTGGCGCGGCGGCAAGCGACGCACAGGCAGGGCAGGCGGCGCGCGGGCAGAGCAGGGCGCGCAGCCGCGAAGGGCGCGTGGGTAAGGCAAGCGGCGCGGATAGGGCAGGGCGCGCGGCAGCGAGCGGCGCGCATGCAGGGCAGGGCGCATGACAGCGAGCAGCGCGCGGGCAGAGCAGGGGATGAGTGAAACCATGCAAGGACCTGCTCTGAAACCATGTCAAAACTAAGGAACGAGGATGAGTGAACTAACAACAAGATGGGCAAAAGTACTAACCCCAATTGGGTTGTACCCTATATGGGCTACCCCACTGCAGCCTACACAACATATAAGTTTGACAATTTCGAGTGTCGCGATGAATCTCCTGACGTCCGTGCCTTTCGCGCTCGCATCAAGCGCCTTCGGTGGCCTTAGATAAGCAGATTCGAGATTCACTATAGAGGGTGCCGCTTTTGCAGTGTGATATGTCGGTGTCGGCGCTACTGTTGTTGCTGCTGTCGCTTTTGAATTCGCTGTTGCGTTCGATGCTGCTGTGGCTGTTGCCGACTTGTTTACGAGCATTGCTTTGATTTGTTGAAGCGCCTGCGTCTGGTTCTGCTCGGTGCGGAGTGTTTTGATTTCTTGAATGAAGGTCTCGCCTTGCAACTCCATGCCTTGTCAGAACTTATATTTGTAACTGCCTGTAGCTGTAGTTAGTGTAGTTATTATAAACTTTGTTTGGTGGTGCACCTTCTTTGTTTCCTTTGCTATATGTTCTACGAAACCTATAGTGAAAACATTCTTCCCAACTTTCTCGACTCTCACCCTTGGCACAACCTACTCGACATACTAGTTGGGCCTAGGCTCCTAAGCCTAGGCCCTAGTTAAACTTAGTACATCCTCGTTCATTTATCACATGGATTCAGAGCAAGTTTCGTCCTGGCCTGTGGGCCCGCCTAATGCTTCCGCTGCTATCTTTTCGGTCGCGCGCCTTGGGTGCATGGCGATTTTTGTATTGTCCCGCCCTCGGTTGGCGAGTGACTCCTTTTCTGCCCGTCGTGTGCCCTGTGGCACGCGACGGTGCCCTAAACCTGCCCGTCGTGCGCCCCGTGGCACGCGACAGTGCCCTGCTCGTTGTGCGCCCCGAGGCACACGACGGTGCCCTTACCTTAAACTTGCCCGTCGTGCGCCCCGTGGCACGCGACGGGCCTCTCCGCACCTGCTCTCCCTGCAGCCGCCCCTGACCTACCTGCGCCGACACATTGTAGCTGGTCTGCGGCTTTCTTCCCGCCCACCCCCCTCCTCCTTTGTCTCCCTGCAGCCGTGGGGGGGAGGGTATGGGGGTGGCGGGTGTTGGAGTGTTGGGTCGTATACTTCCCTTCCCCTCCTCCTCCTTTCGTTCCCACTGCTGCAGCTGCCGCTGGGGGGGAGGGTGTGAGGGTGGGGGGAGCAAGGGGAGTGGCACCGGGGTGGCGGGTGTGAGGCAACCAGCAGCCGTCCCTCCACCTCTCCTCTCTTCCCCCCCTCTCTGCTGCTCCTGCAGCAGTGTGGGGGAGGGGAAGGAGGAGGGTGAGGAGATGGAGGAGGTGACCAGCTAGTGTTAGCCTGCATGCTGTACCTGCTGTTGCTTGTTTATAATTTTGCATGTGTCCCCTGCAGGTTGTATTCTGCACAAACTCCTGTTGTAGGCAGTTATGGGGGAGTGTCAGAACTTATATTTGTAACTGCCTGTAGCTGTAGTTAGTGTAGTTATTATAAACTTTGTTTGGTGGTGCACCTTCTTTATTTCCTTTGCTATATGTTCTACGAAACCTATAGTGAAAACATTCTTCCCAACTTTCTCGACTCTCACCCTTGGCGAGAGAGGCGCCAGACGTGAGGCCAAACAGTGAGACATCGTCCCTAGAATCGCTTACTAAGTACAGCTGCAGGTCATCTAGCCACGCGTCAAACTGTATCGGACGGCCCTCTGCATCGAACGAAAGGACACTGAGAGTGGCAGAGCGCAGAGCGGCAGGGCGCGCTAGCAGCAGGGTAGCACGCAGTCACGGCAAGGCAAGGCGGCGACCAGCACAGCGGCGTGCAGGTAGGGCAGGGCGGCGCCGCAGTGAGTGGCACGCAAGCAGGGCAGGTGGCGCAGCGGCAAGCGACGCACAGGCAGGGCAGGGCGCGCGACCGTGAGCGGCGCGCAGGCAGGGCAGGGCGCGTGACGGCGAGCTGCGCGCGAGCAGAGCAGGGTGCGCAGCGGCAAGCGGCGCGTAAGGAGGGCAGGGCGCGTGGCGGCAAGCGCCGCGCGGAGAGGGCAGAGCGTGCAGCGGCGAGCGGCGCGTGGGCAGGGCAGGGGGCGCGGCGACAAGCGGCGGGTGGGCAGAGGCAGGGCGCGCGGCGGCGAACGGGCCGCGGGCACGGCAGGGCGCGCGGCATTAGCAGGGCGGCGTGTGCGGTTACGCGATTCAGTGGGGCCCTAAAAAATAAAAAACAGTCCTAGGGAAGGACCTGCTCTGAAACCATGTCAAAACTAAGGAACGAGGATGAATGAACTAACAGCAAGATGGGCACAAGTACTAACCCCAATTGGGTTGTACCCTATATGGGCTACCCCACTGCAACCTATACAACATATAAGTTTGAAAATTTCGAGTGTCACGATGAATCTCTTGACGTCCGTACCTTTTGCGCTCGCATCAAACGCCTTCGGTGGCCTTAGACGAGCAGATTCAAGATTCATCATAGAGGGTGCCACTTTTGCAGTGTGATATGTCGGTGTCGGCGCTACTGCTGTTGCTGCTGTTGCTTTTGAATTCGCTGTTGCGTTCGCTGCTGCTGTGGCTGCTGCTGACTGGTTCACGAGCATTGCTTTGATTTGTTGAAGCGCCCACGTCTGGTTCTGCTCGGTGCGGAGTGCTTTGATTTCTTGACTGAAGGTTTCGCCTTGCAACTCCATGCCTGACATGCACGCTCAAAAACCGAATTGAGGAGGACAAAAATAAAAACACGCAACTGGTTTTACGTACATGAATCAACGCTTTTCGTCGTCGCCCTCGCGGGTTTTAAAGGCTGGGTTTTAGCGGTTGAAGACCTTCGCATGTAAACCCGTTGGGGTTACCAAGTGCGGGGATCGATAGGATCGAGTTCAGAAATGTATATAATAAATTATGGGTACAACGCGAAGCTACATATAGGCGAGGTTCGAGAGGGCCCCGAATGGACCCTACCCGGATTCAGTAGAGGCCTCTTAGTGTAAACCGAATAGCAAAGAGTTTGGTGGACTCAACCTAGAATGGTGCTATAAATATAATAGAATAATATATTCTAAGGTAGACGAGCAAAAGCTGCACAATATAATAAATCTAAGCACGTTAATGCCTGATAATGTAATTTCAAGTAAGCGATGGCATCGTACTGTCACGCTTTGCTTGTGTATTCACTACTTGCTGGTACATAGAGAAGGTTGTTAGAGACTAAGGACGGAGTCTACGAAGATTGGGTGCCTAAAATTCTCAAAATCGTTGGCTTAGAACTCTAGACAGAAAAGTTGTGCTCACAAGAAACGCCGTCGACGAAACGTTCACGGTCAAAACTTCACCAACCTCAGATTTGCTGTAGCTCCACTCTGTGGCTACAAATCCCAAGTTGAATCATACGAAAAGGTGAAGTATTTCTTGAGCTATCAATTTCGGCGCACTAGGGGGTCTGCTGCCATAGAATCTTAACTCAATCACAAAGTTCTCATAAGTTCACAATTACCACACAAGGAAGTTAGAGTAGCACTAAACCAGGTGGAAAAGATGAGTAGGATGAGAGGGAAGGTCCCAAGAGAGTCCCCAACCAAGGAAACCCCATGCCACACAATTCCCCTCTCCATAGGCAACCGCACTTTCACTTTTGTCATTTTCCCAACCTCCACAATCCACCTCACCCAAGTTGGCCACACTTGCCAACTTGGTTTGGTTTCACCCAACCATTTGGCAGCAGCTACAGTAGAAAAGACGAATTTCCCAACCCCCAAAAGTCTGTACCCCATATTGAGTCAACCCCACAACTTCCCGCAGTTGCCACAATCAAATATGAAAAGCATACGAACTCCAACGTTCGTAACTTTCTTGTTTGTGCTCCGATTGAAGCGATACTTGGTTCGTCGAAAAGCTCTTGAGCAGAGGAGTCACTTCAAATATCTGCTCAAGCCAAATAACATTCACACACACTCAGAAAAATCAAACTGCACAAAACATAAATTCTTGCACACGCTCACACCATGCATGCAACGCACGAACACATGATGGGAGGCAGACTGACGTGAATGCATATGATTGCATCACACAACAAGCTCCCCCTCTGGCTGCCTACCATCATTCCAAATGCCATAGCTCAATCATGCGCCGTCAATGCACACTCATCCCAGCAAGCTTCATGCCCTTCCAATGCTCAGATTCAGCCAGGCGCTTGGTGAGAATGTCAGCCGCCTGCTGATGGGTCTTCACAATCTCCAGCCGCACCTCCTTGTCCAAGAGCCTCCTCACCCAATGCCACTTAGGCCTGATGTGTTTGGTCAGCCCATGAAGACAAGCATTCTTCGCTAGTTTCACCGCCGACTCATTGTCATAGAAAATCACAGTCGGCTCCCTCTGGCACACTCCGATCTCCTGCAACAAACGCCTCAGCCACACCACCTCCTTTGCCCCATGATGCAGGGCCATGTACTCTGTCTCACACGAGGACTGCCCCACCTCGTTCTGCTTCTTGCTGAGCCAGCTCACGGCACCTCCTCCAAACAGGCACACATATCCTCCAATGCTGGTGCCATCCGCCTTCACAGAGTTGAAGCTGGCGTCGGTGTAGCAAGTCAGGAGCATCTCCCCCTTGCCCAAATCAGCTGCACCCCTCTGCAGCCTCTGTCTCACAGCACTGTACTCCAAGCCCACTGATGCTGTAGCACTCACATAGCGGACCAACCTCTTGGCCGCTTCTAGCTGCTCATGACTGGGGCGTGCAACCACACTTGCAAGCCTGGATGTAGCAAAGGCAATGTCAGGCCGCGTGTGGTTAGCCGCATAATTGAGTGCCCCCACCATGAAATGAAACAACTTCCTGTCACTCTCACCCACCACCTCCTCGTCAGCACAGGGCTCCACTGTGAACCCTGAGGGCAGTGGGGTGGCTGGCTTCCCTCCATTTTGCAGCCCATACTTCTCGGCCAGCCCCACACAGTACTTCCTCTGGTGCAATCTCAACACTCCCTTATCAAGGTACCTCTCCACATGCATCCCTAGGTAATACTTCACATCTCCCATCTTCGAGCACTTGAACTGCATCTCCAGCATCTCCTCCACACGCTCAATCATTGCAGACGACTCGGAGAAGAGCAGGATGTCATCCACATACACCAGGAGCATGAGAAACTGCTCCTTCTCTTGTAGCAGGAACAGGCTGTGGTCACACTCACTCTTCTTGAACCCCCCAGCTAGTAGTGTCTCCTCTAGCTTGTGGTACCATGCACGAGGAGCCTGCTTCAGGCCATAGATGGCCTTCTTCAGCCTGCACACCCTGCCGCTCCCATCATCCGAACCCTCAGGCTGTAACATGTACAGCTCCTCCAGAATGATCCCATTGAGGAAGGCGGTGGTAATGTCCATCTGCTTCACCCGCCATCCACGGTTTGCTGCCATTGCCAGTGACACTTTCAATGTTGTGCCTTTCCCCACAGGAGCAAAGATCTCGTTGAAATCCTTCCCCTTTGTCTGCTGAAACCCCTTAGCCACAAGCCTTGACTTGTAGCGGGTCAGCTCTTCATCTGGTCCGTACTTATGCCTGAAGATCAGCTTGGAAGAAATGGCCTTCTTCCCAGGTGGCAGCTCACACAGCTCCCACGTGTCATTCTCTAGCAGAGAGTCATACTCCTCCTTCACAGTCTGCTTCCATTTTTCAGCATCCGGCCCGCTCAATGCTTCAGCTAACGTCTTGGGCTCAGGAACGGCTGCCCAGTAGCAGTGTGCTATCTCATCCTCATCACACTGCTCAACCACACTCCCAGCCTTTACCACCTTTGGCTTTCCAAAGCTGGGATAGGTCAGCCGGTTAGGAGGGCGCAGATCCCTCATAGGACGGTCAGCCGGACGTGTGGCACCTTGTGGAGCACCTTGCTGCTGCTGCTGCTCCTCCACCTCAGGTTCTCCCCCATCCTCAGTCACCCCAGAAATCTCCTCCTCTGAGACAGTGACCTGCACTTGTCTCGGAGGCCGCTGCACCTCATCAGCCTCAATGATCAGCGGTATAGTAGGAAGCTTCTGCTACTGCTGCTTCCACTCCTTATAGTACAAGGATTCAAGGAACTTCACATCCCTTGACACAGTCAGCTGCTGGCTGGTCAAGTCCCAAATCAGCCAGCCCTTGTGATCCTTAGCAAGCCCCAAGTGCACACCCCATCTCCCAGAAGCTTCCAGTTTTCCCCTCTTCTCCTTAGGCACATGAAACACCACCATGCAACCGAAGGCTCTCAGCATGTTGACTGCTGGTGCACTCCCATACCACTTGGTGTAGGGGACCCACTGCTTGTCCCCCATAGTCGCCAGCACCCTGTTCTTCACAAGGGCGACCTGCCGCAGTGCAGTCACCCAAAACGGATCCGGCAGCCCTGCACGCCCAAGGAGAGTGCGAGCACCATCCTGTAGGGTCCGGTTGAACCGCTCAGCCACGCCGTTCTTCTGAGGGTTGTAGGGCACCGTAAGCTGATGATGGATCCCCTTCTTCTTCAGCACCGCCTCAAAATTAGCGCCAATAAATTCTCCCCCGTTGTCAGTGCGGATCACCTTCACCTTGTGTCCGCTCTCCCTTTGAGCTCTCGGCATCCACTCCTTAAGAACAGCCGCTGCCACCTCCCCCTTCGTCTTGAGAGGGTACACCCACACCGCACGCGTGTGGTCGTCCACTATCGTCAAGAAGTAGCGGCTGCTCGAGAGAGAAAGGGCCCTCGTGGGGCCCACCACATCCATGTGCACTAGTGCAAGTGGTGCCTTGGCTGGTCCTGTGCTGCTGCTGAAGGGAAACTTCGTGAATTTGGTCTCAAGGCATGTAGGGCCGCTCCCAATCTCCTTTGCTGCCCCCTTCACCTCCAGCCCCTTCAAGCACCCATCCTTCACTAACTTCTCCAGCATAGGGATGTTGATGTGACACAACCTCTCGTGCCTCGTCTCCCAATCAGCCTCACCACTCCCAGATGAAGCCTTTGCCCATGCAGCTCTCGCATCCACACCAGCAAGCACCTCACCATGTGGCTGCTGTGACTGCTGCACCTTCTTGACTGCATCCAGGGTCACACCAATTGGTGCAATCTTCTCTCCCTCTGCAGCTACCTTAGCCGTTGCTACAGCCGCTGCCGTTGCTGGTGGTTTCCCATTCCAAGGGATGATGGGCAGCTGCCAAAGGTCCTTGATGCAGCTGCTCTTCTCCTCCAAGTTCCACAGTAGCAACTTCCCAAGCTTTGCACGGCAGCTCGTTGGGCCAAAGGAAACTTTAGCCTTGCTCTTCTGCAGCTGGCGCACAGAAAGAAGGTTAGCGGACAAACCTTCAACCAACAGCACATTCCCCAGCCCCACAAGCTCTCTATTGGCTCCCATCACCTTGGCATTCCCAACACCAATCACAGGGAGCAAAGCATCTGAAGCGGCAGCCACAAACTTGATCTTCCCAGGAGGTTTTACCTCATCAAGAAAATCTGCCCGTGGGGTCATATGACTCGTGCAACCTGAATCGATCACCCAGTGAGTGAGGGGGTGCATCACAACCTTCCCAACTGAACCCACATCAACCCCACTCCCTTGCACATCCTCAACTATGAGGAACATCCCACGGTCGGCTTTACCTTGTGCACCATCACCTTGTGCACCTGAACCTTGCACAGCGCCACCGCGTGCACGTTCACCACTTGGCGGCTTCATGCCTGGAGGGGCCCATCCCTCAGGCCGGCTGAAGCATTTGAACCACGGGTGTCCAGCCTTCTTGCAGTACCAGCACGCACCCTCCATTCAGATGCTCCCCCTGCCACTAGAGCTCCCATGCCCCTCATTGTAGTCACCTCGGCCTCTCCCTCTGCCAAAGCCTCTCCCACGGCCTCGGCTTCTCCCTCCCCCTCTTCCTCTGCTGCCTCCTGCAGCTCCATACCCCTCAACAGTTTTGTTGGCAGCACCACCTCCCGTGTGGCGCCTGCGGAAGTCCTCCTGCAGGATCTGCTGCCGTAGCCACTCAGGCGTCCATTTGTCCTGCTGAACGTTGAGGGTGGGGATGAGGTTATCCCACGAGTTGCCGAGCACCGAGATGATCTTGGTGCACTGTTGCATCTGCGACACTTCGCTGCCCGACGCTGCCATCCTCGCATAGGTGTCCTTGATCTTGTCAAGGACCGGTTTCACATCATCTCCCGGTTTCATGGAGAGGGCA
The DNA here is from genome assembly GCA_948144175.1 of Closterium sp. NIES-65. NCBI lineage: Eukaryota > Viridiplantae > Streptophyta > Zygnematophyceae > Desmidiales > Closteriaceae > Closterium > Closterium sp. NIES-65. Next base: position 339,952 of record CANXME010002195.1, read on the forward strand.
GCCAGCTCCTTCTCCAACACAATCACCATCGGCAGCTTGTTGGGCTGAATCACGTCGCGTAGCAGCTTCCATGCCTTCGGTTCGGAATCATCCAACTCCACCAAATCCTTGATGTGCTGGAACATGTCGTTGTTGACCAATTGGAGGATGAGGTGGTACAGCACCGCGCTCTTCTCAATCCACCAATCGCGGGCATCTCCTTCCTAGGGCATCTTCTCCTCTCCCATTGCAATTTTCAGCAGCTTGTAGCGCTTGAAGGCGCTCCGCATCCGCCCGCTCCATTCCTCATAGTTGGAGCCATCCAAAGCTTCAATCTTGGATGGTGGCGGTTCACTCTTCTTCTCAGCTGCTTCTCCACTCCCTTGACTCATCTCCTCTACTCCCAATCAGAGGTTTCAGCTCCCCCTTTTGCTGGTCACAATGTAGATGCACACAATCTTCACAAGTGTCGGCGCCAACGAAATTTCGGCAGAGTTTCCCCTTAGCGGAAGTCACATGCAACCTCCAGAACTCCACTTAGGCGCGCCTTCAGGCCATGGTGGGTCTAGGAGGGTCTTCACACTTCAGTTGACTCTCCACAAAGTCCTTAATCAGCTCTGATACCACGTGTTAGAGAATAAGGACGGAGTCTAGGAAGATTAGGTGCCTAAAATTCTCAAAATCGTTGGCTTAGAATTCTGGACAGAAAAGTCGCGCTCACAAGAAACGCCGTCGACAAAAAGTTAACAGTCAAAACTTCACCAAACTCAGATATGCTGTAGCTCTACTCCGTGGCTACAATTCCCAAGTTGAATCATACAAAAAGGTGAAGTATTTCTTAAGCTATCAATTTCGGCGCACTAGGGGGTATGCTGCCATAGAATCTTAACTCAATCACTAAGTTCTCATAAGTTCACAATTAACACACAAGGAAGTTCGAGTAGCACTAAACCAGGTAGAAAAGATGAATAGGATGAGAGGGAAGGTCCCAAGAGGTGAAGTATTTCTTGAGCTATCAATTTCGGCGCACTAGGGGGTATGGTTCCATAGAATCTTAACTCAATCACAAAGTTGTCATAAGTTCACAATCAACCCAACCAAGGAAACCCCATGCCACACAAGCCCCTTCTCCATAGGCAACCCCACTTTCACTTTTGTCATTTTCCGAACCTCCACAATCCACCTCACCCAAGTTGGCCATACTTGTCAACCTGGTTTGGTTTCACCCATCCATTTGGCAGCAGCTACAGTAGAAAAGACGAATTTCCCAACCCCCAAAAGTCTGTACCCCATATTGAGTCAACCCCACAACTTCCCACAGTTGCCACAATCAAATATGAAAAGCATACGAACTCCAACGTTCGTAACTTTTTTGCTTGTGCTCCGATTGAAGCGATACTTGATTCGTCAAAAAGCTCTTGAGCAGAGGAGTCACTTGAAATATCTGCTCAAGCCAAAAAACATTCACACACACTCAGAAAAATCAAACCGCACAAAACATAAGTTCTTGCACACGCTCACACCATGCATGCAACGCACGAACACATGATGGGAGGCAGACTGACGTGAATGCATATGATTGCATCACAGAACAAAGGTTGGCTAGAGTTTTACCAGCAAAAGTTGGATTAAAGACAAATGATTAAACATACAATGACAATAACGACTACAACAGGAGCAAGCAACCTAGACAAGCTGGTCAACCGCCAGCGCAGCAAGGTCGACATTGTTGATTGTGTAGGTGGTTGTGGTATTTTGCTCTAGCTGGTTGTGGGCTAAGAGTTTGGGCAAAATGTGGTGGTTAGACTTGTTGCGGGTTGGTATTGATCTCGCACCCAACAAGCACCAACAAACCTTTGCTATTCACTACAACACCTTTGGTAACGCTAGTTTAGCACTTTGAGTTGTTGGGGATTGTTGTAGGGCGAGGGTTGGGTTGGTAGGGTTTGAACAACTCGTCAATTTTCAGATCCGAACTCTTGCTAAAGCTAGTCTTTTGGTCTAATCCATGGCTGCCTACTAATTCCGCCAGAATACACCGTCGCACTTAAATCGTGATAGCGATCGGTCTAGATCTTGGTTGAAAACGTGCGTTACTATTCTTAAAAGTAGAGATTAAGACCTTTCCAACGCGTACCTGCTCATAGTTTAAGGTTACGTGAGCTGCACGCAGTGTTCCGTCGAAGTCGGCGGACTTAATCTCTTGTACGCTCTCCAGATTCACGCGCTTTCCATCAGTGGTATCAGAGCTGGTTAGGCCTGCGACATTCCCTCCTATTATCATATTATGAATTGGCTTAAGAATCTCCAGATCTAGGGTTGGTTATGGCCCAGAAATTAGATGGCCCTCCTAGGTTCACCGGTTCTGATTTTTCGCTATGGGGGTTCCAGTTTACGCTTTGGCTAGGTATCAAAGTTCTAGAAGGCGTTTTGGAGGGATCGGAGCGAAGACCTGAAGCTGATGAAGGAAAGGCATCTACTGGAGTCTCTAGCCAAGTGGGAGAAGGGGCTGGGGGAGCCTCTAGCTCATCCATAACTTAGGGAAGTGGAGGTGGACCAGCAGCACCGCGAACCGGAAGGCAACAGCTTAGTACAGAGGAGCTTCTTAAGGCACAAGAAGCATCGGACCGCAAGGACAAGCAAGCGTTCCAGTACCTGTGTTGGGCCTTGGAAGGCCAACTAGAGCTCCTAAAGATGCTGATTGACCTGAAGGGCAAGCAAGGAGCAGCTGCACTAGCATGGAAGAGAGTTCAAGATCGACATTTGCAAAAAGGGTTGTTAAGCATACTCACCTGGAGGAAGCGGTTCTACACCATGGAACGCAACTATGGCGATGGGGAGACCATGGTGCAGTACCTCCAGAGGGTGGATGAGTATGTGAGGGCATTGGAGGAGCTGAACTATGAAGTAGATGAGAAGGAGATTATCTACACCGCACTCCAGGGGCTGGACCAAGAAGCAAACGAGGCTCTACTACAATACCTTCACCTAGAGCAGCAGAAATGGACCAAGGCCTGGATATGGGAGGTGTTGGTTTCTGATGAGGCTCACAAGCGTAATGCTAGTAGAGGAGTTGAAGGGGGAATGGTGGCAGGTGATAGGGTTGCCTCCAAGAAATACCAGCAGCGGCACGGAGGTGGGGGGAAGAAGAAGGAGCTCGACAAGTGCCTCGTCCCTGGATGCAACCGGAAGCACTCTTGGAAGGAGTGCTGGAGTCGACCAGATGGGTGGAAGCCTCAAGGGTACTCAGGAGAGGCTCCACCTGTCACTAGGCCTGAGTGGGTGGAGAGGAGGATGAAGAACGGAGCATGGAACAAGAAGGGCAGCAAAGAGAAAGCGGCAGCAGCGGCGGCAAATGAGGATAAGAAGGGAAAGGAGGACTTATCGGATGATGGCTTCTCCTTCTTATCCTTAGAGAAGGAGACGGCGCTTGCTGGTCGTACGTTGGCTGACCCCAATCAGCTCATTCTAGACTCTGGAGCAACCTGTGGAATGGTACCTCGGCGCGACCTCTTCACCACTTATCACTCCCTCCCACCTAACTCCAGAAATGTGATTGTGGGGAACGGAGATACGCTGCAAGCAATCGGCATCGGCACCATCACCGTCATGGGGAAGGAGAGGGAGGTGCTGAATGTGAAGGGTGTGCTTCATGTTCCTGATTTGGCAGCCAACCTTCTCTCATGCTCTCAACTTGCGAGGCAAAAATACATATGTACCTTCACCATGGAAGGTGGCACCGTTCGCAAGGGTGGAGCTGTGGTGATGGAGGCCAAATTAGAGAAGGGCCTATACCTTGTTCCAGTTTGTGTGCCTCAGGTGGAGAGGGCACATGGAGTTGAAGCCGAGGAAGCCGCTTGTAGCAGTCGTTGGAGGGACGTGGAGCAGGTGACGACAGATTTGCTGCACCTACGCATGGGGCATGCAGGAAGGCAGCAACTTGTGGAGTGTGTGAAGAAGGGGGAGCTGAAGGGTGTGGAGATCAAGGAGGGTGGTGGGCAGCTAAGCAAGTGCCCTGATTGCACGACCGGGAAGCTGCCAAGGACCTCTTTCCCTACCTCCACCACTAGAGCCTCCGCACCTCTTGAGTTGGTGCACACGGATGTGTGTGGCCCCATGCAAACACCGGATAGGGAGAAGGGCAGCAAATACTTCATCACCTTCTTGGATGACTTCAGCCGCCTAAGTTGGGTTACCTTGGTGAAAACCAAGGATGAGGTGGCCAAGGTGTTCAAGCGTTGGATACGCTATGCGGAGAGGGAAGCCGGGGCCAAGGAGAAAATACTTAGGTCCGATCGGGGTGGGGAGTACATGGGGAAGGATCTAGAGTCTTTCCTTGAAGACAAGGGCATCACCTACCAGCTTTCAGTCGCCTACACGCCGCAGCAAAATGGGGCAGCGGAGCGGCTAAACCGGACCCTCATTGACCTTGCCCGAGCCATGCTTGCTCATGCGCAGCTGGACCCTACTTGGTGGGGGGCAGCAGTGCAATATGCCAACTGGGTTAAGAACAGAATGGGCAGCAAGGGGCTAGGGGGCAAGAGCCCTTACTTCATGTGGACCAGGAAGGTGCCTAGTGTGTCCATGGCACGAGTGTGGGGGTGCATGGCGCAGTACAAAGTGCCCGACCAGCAACGGAGGAAGCTGGATCCTAAGGCACAATGGGGCATTTTTCTTGGGGTGTCGGAGAGGAGCAAAGCTTGGATGTTGTGGAGTGTGGCAGATCAGCGAGTGGTGGAAATCAGGGATGTGGTTTTCCACGAGGGGCTGAGCTATAAGGGGTGGAAAGAGCATGGTGCTAGTACAGTTGGGAACTCCCTTCAGGATCCCTACACCTCTTCCATCTTTGAGGGGGCATGGGAGGACCCTGGAGAGGAGGTAGAGGAGCAGCAAGAGGAACAAAAGGCAGCTGCACCTCACCATGAGGAGTCACCAACTGCTGGTTCTACCCCCGACCCTAACGCACCAGCCCATGACCCGGAGCAGCCACAGGGGCAGCAGCAGCAACAAGAGAAGCCGCAGCAGCCACCACAGGAGCATACACCACCTGTTCATGTGGGTAGGTGGCAGCAAATACTGCAGCAGCAGCTGTCCAAGTCACCACGGTCCCCCATGAAGAGAGTGACTTGGAAGGAGAAGCTGCAAAGTTTGGAGCAGGGGGAGGCATCACCTCTGCGCCGCACCACACGCATCTCCTGGCCACCCGAAAGGTTCACACCAAGTGCACAGTATGCTTGCATGCATGATCATGAGGTGCAAGATATGAAGGAGTGCATGCTTGTGGATGCTGAGGGGGGTGAGCTTGGGCTTGATTTCTGTCTCATGGGTCAGGTGCATGAGCCTAAGTCGGTCAAGGAGGCCTTGTCTCGTCCTGAGTGGGTCGAGTCCATGCGTGAGGAGCTTGAGTCTCATAGGGTGAACGAGTCTTTTGAGCTGGTTGATCCAGCTTGTGTGCCACCTGGAATGGAGGTCTTGAGGTGTCAGTGGGTGTGGAAGTATAAGCACATGGCTGATGGGAGTATTGAGAGACCTAAGTCCAGGTTGGTGGCCATGAGGAACACTCAAACACGAGGCGTTCACTATGACCAGGTATATACCCCGGTGGGTAAACCTACCACCCTGAGAGGTTCCCTTGGGATGGCAGCATCCTCGGGGTCTCACATCCATCACATGGATGTGACCACCGCCTATCTTCATGGGGTCTTGAAGGAGGAGCTTTACATGAGGCAGCCACTTGGGTTTGATGATGGGTCCGGTAGAGTTTGCCGACTCAAGAACTCAATCTATGGGCTAAAGCAAGCTCCAAGGCAGTGGTACCTCAAGTTTGATGAGGCGCTAATGGATTTTGGGTTTGAGAGGTCGGAGTGTGACCCCGCCTTGTACCACTTGGTGAGGCGTGAGGGCAGGCTGTCCCTCTACCTCTATGTGGATGACATTCTGCTCATGTCCTCGAGCATGGTCTTGCTGGAAGAGGTGAAGGGTCTCTTGTCCTCTCGGTTCCGCATGAAGGACTTGGGGGAGGCCAAGTACTATTTGAGGGTGCAGATTGAGCGTGATGAGAGTGGCATTCTGATTCATCAAGAGAGGTATATTCTCAACATGCTTGAGCCCTTTGGCCTTTCTGAGGCTAACCCCGTGCGTACCCCTCTCCCTACAGGGTTCGACGTGCATGCACATGCTGAGGAGCCCTTGCTGCGAGATGAGCTGGTCAAGCTCTATCAAAGCATTGTGGGGTCTCTCATGTATGCCAGCATGACCACACAGCCCCAGATTGCTTATGCAGTGTCACAGCTGACCAAGGTCGTGTCTTGTCCCAAGGCATTTCACTTGCAGGCTGCTAAGAGAGTGCTAAGGTACCTGAAAGGTTGTGTCAAGTTCGGTATCTTCTACCCCGCACACAACAAGCCTCAGGTTGAGTTGGTGGGCTTTAGTGATGCTGATTATGCTGGAGATTCAGCTGATCGCAAGAGTCAAACCGGCTATGTCTATTGCCTTAATGGTGCAGCCATCTCTTGGCAGAGCAAGAGGCAGCCAGTGGTTGCATTGTCTACCACTGAGAGTGAGTACATCAGTCTGTGTCAGTGCATTCAGGAGGGTGTGTGGCTGAAGCGGTTGTTTGGGGAGTTTGGGCATGAGTTTGCTGGTGGTGTGCCTGTGTTTGTGGACAACCAGTCTGCCATTGCCCTTGCACAGAATGCATGCTTGCATGGCCGCACCAAGCACATGCATGTTCGGTGGCATTTCATCAGGGAGATGGTGGCGTGCAGCGAGGTGATCCTCCGGTGGTGCCCCACCAACCGTTAAGCAGCAGATATACTCACCAAACCCCTCACTTTTGAGCGGCATGGTGTGTGCATGTCCTTGATGGGGATGCAGCCCCATGTCAGCATGGTGCCTGAGTAGGATGTGGGAGGACTGATGCTTCTCTGCATTGACGACCTCATGCTGTGGATGGCGCCCTTCCCTGGGCAAGGGGGAGTGAAGTGAAGGATTTTGCCCAGTGGTGTTCAGCCACCTCCAGCACGAGCAAGGGGAAGTGTTGATTGTGTAGGTGGTTGTGGTATTTTGCTCTAGCTGGTTGTGGGCTAAGGGTTTGGGCAAAATGTGGTGGTTAGACTTGTTGCGGGTTGGTATTGATCTCGCACCCAACAAGCACCAACAAACCTTTGCTATTCACTACAACACCTTTGGTAATGCTAGTTTAGCACTTTGGGTTGTTGGGGATTGTTGTAGGGCGAGGGTTGGGTTGGTAGGGTTTGAACAACTCGTCACTTTTCAGATCTGAACTCTTACTAAAGCTAGTCTTTTGGTCTAATCCATGGCTGCCTACTAATTCCGCCAGAATACACCGTCGCACTTAAATCGCGATAGCGATCGGTCTAGATCTTGGTTGAAAACGTGCGTTACTATTCTGGAAAGTAGAGATTAAGACCTTTCCAACGCGTACCTGCTCATAGTTTAAGGTTACGTGAGCTGCACGCAGTGTTCCGTCGAAGTCGGCGGACTTAATCTCTTGTACGCTCTCCAGATTCACGCGCTTTCCATCAGACATCTGCCAGGATTGCGTAGAGGCACCGTGCTGGCGTTGCAGAAAGGTGACTTAACAATGGAGCGAATTGGTGGCTTGTTAGCGCTGCACCAAGGCAACTTGCCAACGCTGCAGCAGAGCAGTCTACCAGCGTTGCATCCGTAGGTGATAACAACGCAGGTGCTTACCTACTTCGTAGGTGTGCAGCGACGGTCGAGCACATTGTGCACCGTCGCGCAGGTGTGAAGTCGGTCACGTGGTGACAGTTGCACATGAAGAGCTACGTTGACCACGTCCTAACACGTCAGTCAACTTTGCCACAACAGCCTCGACGACGTTCGCACACCTCCGCAGAATCTAATCGAGCAGGTTACATGGTTGACAAGGAAACCGCCAAGTCGACGTCGACTTGCGCTGCCGGAACCCGCCAACTGATGTGCAGGCGCGTCGACCACACAGCTATCTCCGGTCGACTTTGCCAAGTCGACGCCTTAGCAGGTCGATAAACACCTTCGTCGACCACTCAGTAGAAGTCGGTGCCCACCCTGGTCGACAAAAGGGTCACCCAGCCTGGTCGGCTTATGCTGTCAAAATATCATCGTCGACGGCTTCACAATAGTTCCGCACAGGTCAACCAACTCCCATCGACGGCGGTGCCACAGCAGTCCCACGCAGGTCGACCAACTTCGTCGACCTGCACGTCCAGGCTGGCGTCGACCTCTGCGAATGGTCAGCTACACCTATCGCACACCCAACCTCGAAGTCGGCTTCACCCAAGCGAGGGCGGGGCCAGCACCCAATTCCCATTAAAGCATGCGTCTCATATTTCCGCCCTCCCAACCAAGTGTAATATGGTTAAAATCGGGTAACCAGTTTTAGTTCGCCAAACGACCACTGTTGGTGGGCACAGGGTTGGGGTCAGATTGGGAAACAGACTCGAGAGGAAAGGCTTGTCGTACGTGCCAACCAGCAATTGAACGTGCACCACCCCAAGGTGTGGAAATGTACCTGGCGACGCAAATTGCTAAGCGCATGATTCGATCGTGCGACTCAACCACCCTGTGCGATTTTCCACCACCAGGGGGAACAAACATATTCCACCAGCTCGAGGAAATTAGAGACGCAGTTACATACAGCAAACAAGCGGAGGCACTCACGCAGCCTAACAAGCATATTACGCTAGATATAGACAGCAGAAAACGGAACCAAGCGACCCTATAATATGGCGCAGCAATGCCGCCACCAACCGGACCGTCGTATCACCAACAGTTAGAGCGAGAACCAGCATTGAAGTTCATGCGCAGCTTGTGCAAACGGACCACATCCGTAACGTGCGGACCGACCACCATAAAGCTTTACAGCTAGGAACTCGACGAGGCGACACAAGGCATTTTCCTTCGACACCACCGACGAGTGTGTGCTACTCGTCAGAACGGTGAGCACGAGCTGCTAATTAGCTCTGCAAAAACGACCCTATCAACCGCGTGAGTCACATGCCACGGCATAATCAAGTTGCCTCAACCAGTTTAGGGAAGCTTCTGGTACACGGCAAATCACTGGACGTCTTGAGAAGAGCCGCCAAAGCACGAAGAGCCTCAATGCTGGCGCATGCGATTGTTTAGCACGCAGCCCTAATAAACGTCGTTCCGCAGCTCGCATTGATGGTGAGGCTGTAATCTTGCACCAATTAATTTCTCGCCCCGCCTCAAAGTGTGAAGTGTGCATCAGCTATGCCACCACTGACTGGGGCAAAGCAGGCGGGAGGCGCCCCTCTGCCTGACCGCCCCGCTACCCCCCTGCTCACCCTATCACGACGGCTCCTCTTCTCCTCCAGCACTTCCCCCGCATGCAACTCCCAGGGCAGGTCTGGTGGTGCACTCAGCAGGCGGGAGGCGAGCCTTTGCCTTACTGCCGCGCTCCCCCCCTTCTCTTCCTATCACCCCAACCCCTCTTCCCCCCATATTCCCCCGCATGCGCCTCCCAGGGCAGGTCTGGTGGCGCACTCAGCAGGTGGGAGGTGCGCCTCTGCCTGACTGCCCCGCTAGATCCCCCTTCTCTTCCCATCATCCCAACCCCTCTCTCCCCACCTATCCCCCGCATGCGGCCCTCATTTGTGGTCTGGTGGAGCACTCAGCAGGGGAGAGGCGCGCCTCTACCTGACTGCCATGCTCCCCCCCTTCTCTTCCTATCACCCCAATCCCGCTTCCCCCCATCTTCCCCCGCATGCGCCTCCTAGGGCAGGTTTGGTGGCGCACTCAGCAGGTGGGAGGCGCGCCTCTGCCTGACTGCCGTGATCCCCCCCTTCTCTTCCTATCACCCCAACCCCGCTTCCCCCCATCTTCCCCCACATGCGCCTCCCAGGGCAGGTCTGGTGGCGCACTCACCAGGAAGGAGGCGCGCCTCTGGCTGACTGCCGTGCTCCCCCCCTTCTATTCATGTCACCCCAACCCCTCTCCCCCCGATTATCCCCCGCATGCGGCCCCCAGGTGTGGTCTGGTGGTGCACTCAGCTGGTGGGAGGCGCGCCTCTCCCTGACTGCCGTGCTCCCCCCCTTCTCTTCCTATCACCCCAACCCTGCTTCCCCCCATCTTCCCCCGCATGCGCCTCCCAGGGCAGGTCTGGTGGCGCACTCAGCTGGTGGGAGGCGCGCCTCTGCCTCATTGCCGTGCTCCCCCCCTTCTCTTCCTGTCACCCCAACCCCGCTTCCCCCCAACTTCCCTCGCATGCGCCTCCCAGGGCAGGTCTGGTGGAGCACTCAGCAGGGGAGAGGCGCTCCTCTGCCTGACTGCCGTGCTCCCCCCCTTCTCTTCCTGTCACCCCAACCCCGCTTCCCCTCATCTTCCCCCGCATCCGCCTCCCAGGGCAGGTCTGGTGGCGCACTCAGCACGTGGGAGGCGCGCCTCTGCCTGACTGCCGTGCTCCCCCCCTTCTCTTCCTATCACCCCAACCCCGCTTCCCCCCATCTTCCCCCGCATGCGCCTCCCAGGGCAGGTCTGGTGGCGCACTCAGCAGGTGGGAGGCGCGCCTCTGCCTGACTGCCCCGCTAGATCCCCCTTCTCTTCCTGTCACCCCAATCCCTCTCTCCCTGCCTATCCCCCGCATGCGGCCCCCAGGTGTGGTCTGGTGGCGCACTCAGCAGGGGAGAGGCGCGCCTCTGCCTGACTGCCATGCTCCCCCCCTTCTCTTCCTATCACCCCAACCCCGCTTCCCCCCATCTTCCCCCGCATGCGCCTCCTAGGGCAGGTTTGGTGGCGCACTCAGCAGGTGGGAGGCGCCTCTGCCTGACTGCCGTGCTCCCCCCCTTCTCTTCCTGTCACCCCAACCCCGCTTCCCCCCATCTTCCCCCGCATGCGCCTCCCAGGGCAGGTCTGGTGGCGCACTCAGCAGGTGGGAGGCGCGCCTCTGCCTGACTGCCGTGCTCCCCCCCTTCTCTTCCTATCACCCCAACCCCGCTTCCCCCCATCTTCCCCTGCATGCGCCTCCCAGGGCAGGTCTGGTGGCGCACTCAGCAGGTCGGAGGCGCGCCTCTGCCTGACTGCCGTGCTCCACCCCTTCTCTTCCTGTCACCCCAACCCCTCTCCCCCCGATTATCCACCGCATGCAGCCCCCAGGTGTGGTCTGGTGGCGCACTCAGCTGGTAGGAGGCGCGCCTCTGCCTGACTGCCGTGCTCCCCCCCTTCTCTTCCTTTCACCCCAACCCCGCTTCCCCCCATCTTCCCCCGCATGCGCCTCCCAGGGCAGGTCTGGTGGCGCACTCAGCAGGTGGGAGGCGCGCCTCTGCCTGACTGCCGTGCTCCCCCCCTTCTCTTCCTATCACCCCAACCCCGCTTCCCCCCATCTTCCCCTGCATGCGCCTCCCAGGGCAGGTCTGGTGGCGCACTCAGCAGGTGGGAGGCGCGCCTCTGCCTGACTGCCTTGCTCCCCCCCTTCTCTTCCTGTCACCCCAACCCCTCTCCCCCCGATTATCCACCGCATGCAGCCCCCAGGTGTGGTCTGGTGGCGCACTCAGCTGGTAGGAGGCGCGCCTCTGCCTGACTGCCGTGCTCCCCCCCTTCTCTTCCTTTCACCCCAACCCCGCTTCCCCCCATCTTCCCCCGCATGCGCCTCCCAGGGCAGGTCTGGTGGCGCACTCAGCTGGTGGGAGGCACGCCTCTGCCTGATTGCCGTGCTCCCCCCCTTCTCTTCCTGTCACCCCAACCCCGCTTCCCCCCATCTTCCCCCGCATCCGCCTCCCAGAGCAGGTCTGGTGGCGCACTCAGCAGGTGGGAGGCGCGCCTCTGCCTGACTGCCATGCTCCCCCCCTTCTCTTCCTATCACCCCAACCCCGCTTCCCCCCATCTTCCCCCGCATGCGCCTCCCAGGGCAGGTCTGGTGGCGCACTCAGCAGGTGGGAGGCGCGCCTCTGCCTGATTGCCATGCTCCCCCCCTTCTCTTCCTATCACCCCAACCCCTCTCCCCCCGCCTATCCCCCGCATGCGGCCCCCAGGTGTGGTCCTGTGCCGCACTCAGCAGGTGGGAGGCGCGCCTCTGCCTGTCTGCCGTGCTCCCCCCCTTCTATTCCTATCACCCCAACCCCTCCCCCCCCACACTTCCCCCGCAGCCACCGGTAGTGTCCTCGTGGCCTCTCTTCTGTAGCTGCTTCTCTATTTGATGCACATCTCGTTTGCTCCTCCACTCCTTTTCACCTGACCTCCAATCACTCCACAGCACCAGAAGCAGCACAGCGCAGGGAGGGGGGAGCGAGCGGGGTCCCACCTGCCAAGTCCGTAACTCTGCAGCCCCCAGCGACGTGGCAGCTGCCCTTTTCATGAAAAGGGATTGGAGGTGGTAGGAGCGCGGATAGGTGGTCTCCTCTGCTCCCCTGCTGCTGCGCGCAACATTCCGCTCCTCCCCTCATTCTGCTGCCCCCTTCACTCTGCAGCACTCAGTGAGGGAGCAGCTGCCGTTTCCAAGACCGAGAAAGCATCACTTCGTCCGTACCTCCCTCGTACGTCACTTCCCTCTGCTTCATCTCCTCTGCTGCTTCGTCTCCTCTGCTGCTCCTGCTCCACTACTTCTCTGCCTCATAGCACCGTCTGTGATGCAAGGGGCCTGGAGCAAGGCCGTTGAGAGCATGGTACTGATTGCCGCTAATGCATGAATAACTCAAACAAACAAAACGGTGGTAGAGCGAAAGGGGATCACCTCCTCATCTGGGCCGTCACGCGCTCCACTACTTCACTCATCGTGTCACCCATCGTCCACCCTCGTAGAAGCGCCTAGCTCCCACCATCCACTCCTCTATGCCACCCCTTCCCATCCCCCCCGCTCACCCCATCACAGCTCAAATCCCACGTGTGGCGCAACGTACCCAATCACCCGCTACCCCCATGCTCTCCCAATCACCCCACCCCCTCTCCCCCTCATGCACTGCCTCTACCCCTTTAACCACGTGTCGCTGGTGGCGCACTTTGCAGTCCAATAAAGGGCATGCCTCTTCCATCCTAAGAGCCCGCCGCAGGTCCCCCTCCCCGTGCACCCTCCCCCCTCTCTCCCCAGCGCACCCTCCCTTGCCAGGTGACTCCTATATGACGCTCGTGGCACACTCTGCAGGCGGGTACCTGGATTGCCTCTTCTAGACTAATTACCCGCCGCTACTCCCCCTCCCCGTGCCCCAAACCCTCAAACTGCCTTCTGACTCCCCATCTGCAGCATCACATACCATCGAGTGCCCTCCCAGGAGCTTGGTTGCACAACCTCAAGCATGGCTAGCAGCAGCAACAATGCGAGCGACGATTTGAAGAAACACTTGAAGAACATTATGGATAAGGATCCACAAAAGATGTTGCCAGTCAACAAACACATGACCTTGCTTGTTGCCATCATGCGGTGCGGTCTAACCGCGCTGTTGGGGAGAGATGCGTCGTTCAATGATCTTATGTACGTACTGGTAACTTCATCACCCGACGTCGTCAACAAACTCTTCGATGCAGCAACGAATTCATGTGAGTTTCTGCCCACGGTACCATCCATAACATCCCCACCCTTTCGTGGTCAGTGAACCCCAGCCCAACCCATGGTCTCCCCCTACACTATTTCCTCTTCTCCCCCCACTCTCCCCCCCCCTCCCCAACCCCCGTTTGCCCAAATGTCTAACACAAGGCAACCTCTTAGCCTCTAATTGAGCTGTGGCACATCATGCAACACACGCTACCGGCATCCACTCCCCCCTCGGTCTCAAAAAAGGTTGTGCTCGCTTCTCCCAAGATCCCGTACTCATTCCTACATGCGATATTGGTTTTGTATGGCAGGTAAGAATGAAACGACGGTTAAGGACCAGATCAAATTGCACATGGATGCTCAACGGACAGGTTTTCTGTTGAGCCAAGAGGGGAGGATGGCATCGGTGGAGCACTTGCTCGAACGGGTGCCTATCTCTTCAAACGGCTACGAGTACGAGTTCGCCCGCTGGAAGCGCAATGCAGATGGGATTGTGGTGCCGGAGAACGGGCATGGCAATGGAGGAGATCGCCTTGGGCCCGCATTTCGAGCAACCTAGAGTGGTACGTGGGCACGATAGAGCGGTGGGTGGGCAAGCTAGAGCGGTGAGTGGGCACGCTAGAGCGGTGAGTGTTCAAGCTAGAGTCGTGCGTGGGCACGATAGAGCGGTGGGTGGGCACGCTAGAGCGGTGATTGGGCAAACTAGAGCGGTGAGTGTGCAAGCTAGAGGGGTCAGTGGGCACGCTAGAGCGGTGAGTGTTCAAGCTAGTGCGCTGAGTGTGCACGCTAGAGCGGTGAGTGGGCCATCCCGTTCTCGTCATTGTTCCCCCTGCGCCCTGCAGTTCCCCCCCTGCTCCCTTCAGTTACCCCCCTCCACTTTTCATTTTCCCCCATGCTCTCTTCCGTGCACCTCGTGCTCCCTTTATTTACCCCTCTGCTCCCTGCAGTTTCCCCCTTGCACCCTCCCCCCCTACACACCGCAGTTCCCCCCCGCCCACCCTATTGTTTCCCACTTGGGAAACGAACATTCCTCCCTGCACCCTGCAGTTTCCCCCCTGTACCTTGCAGTCTCCCCACGTCTCCCCTCTTTCTTTCTATTCTGTCATCTCCCGTTGCTGCTTCCTCCCATTCCGTCATCAACCTTTTGTTGTTACACCTCAAGCGTATTTCACATTCTCCCTCTTTCTCTGATTGTTTCAGGCACAGGTGGATGCGGAGTTTATATGCTTCCACTCCCTCTCATTCCATCTGGGCCTGACTGAGGAAACTAGAACGAGAAATGAATGACTAAGTGAAAGTTGGGTACAAATATGAACCCCTAGAAAGTTGTACCCCATATGTGCTACCCCACTATAGCCTACAGTAGCTATGTCATATAAATCTGACACACCCCCAAACGAAAAGTGGGGGAGAACAAGGGGTCACAAGACCACTCAATCAAAACAAAGCTCAGGGTGGATCACAACGTCACCACACATTCTGAGCACAAGATCAAGGCCACAAGACCAGTTCACATGCAGGAGTACACATATATATATAAAAGGCTAGACAAGGAAGAGCAGGCGTATATACATATGTAACAGTACAAGCAAGGTCAAGAGGTGAGCAAGTGAGGCAAGGCAGGCACAAGACCCAGCTGAGTACAGAAGCGCTGATGCTCACAAGGCGCAAGTGCCTTGGTGAAGATATCAGCAGTGTTGGCCTCAGAGGCCACGTACGCAAGACGCAGCTGACCACGCTGCTGTAGCTCACGAGCAAGGAAGTAGCAAAAAGCAATGTGCTCCAGTCTTTGCTCTCGACACAAGGCCAGCATGGCCTTGTTGTCTACGTACAACACTGGAGGAGAACGAGGCGGCTCTCCGAGGTCAGTCAGCAGGTAGGTGAGCCAGCGAAGCTCCTGTGCAGCCATGGCCCCGGCGTAGATCTCAGCCTTACAACTGGAGCCAAGAACAAAAGACGAGCGGGTAGCCCGCCACGAAACAGAGCCGGAACCAAGGCTGAAGGTGTAACCCTGTGACGACCGGTGCGTAGCCTGGTCGTCAGCCCAAGAAGCGTCTGCGTGCCCAGTGAGGACCACTGGACTCTGACCTCCAAGCACTAGCCCCATGCCCGACGTACTGCACAAGTAGCGCAACACCCTCTTCGCTGCAGCCATGTGCTCTGGTCAATGTCTCCCAGAAGCAACATAGCGTGCAAGAATGCTAAGAGGGTATGCAAGGTCAGGTCGGGTGCAGGTCATCAGGTACATGAGGCAGCCAACAAGCTCTGGCTACGGGCCACTCGACTCTACGGACTCATCCGAAGGCAGAGCAGAGAGTGAGTGGCGTGTAGGCAGAGGAGTGGCCTGGGGCGAGGAGTACCTGAAGCCGAAGCGCTGAAGGACCTGCTGCACCATGTGTGACCGAGTCAAGATAATGGTGCGGCGTGCTCTGTCCCGAGTGATCTGCAAGCCAAGGTAGCTGCGCAGTTCACCCAGGTCTGTGCACGTGTGACTCTTCTGCAGCTCAGACTTCACGTGGGCGAGTCCAGCAGTGTCACCAGTGGCAAAGACCAAGTCGTCGACGTACACGAGGATGTAGAACAGCGGCAAAGAAGTGTCGGTGCGCAGAAACAGAGACGGGTCGGCAGTAGAGGGAGCAAACCCAAGAGCCGCAAGCGTAGTCCTTAGTGTGTTGTGCCACTCACGTGGTGCCTGGCGGAGACCGTAGACTGGCCGCCGGAGGCTCCACTGGGTGCCTGGAGGAAAAGTCCCAGTGAAGCCACGTGGGCGGCGCAGCCAGATCTCCTCATGCAGGCTACCCTGCAAGAAAGCAGTGCTGAAGTCGAGAGAGTGCAGCTCGTAGTCGCGGTGAGCAGCAACGTGCTGCAGTACCCGAAGAGTGGTCATCGTCGGGGTGGGGGAGAAGGTCTGAAAGTAGTCAACTCCCTGCCGCTGACTGAAGCCACGAGCCACGTAACGCGCCTTGAAGACAGGCGGAGAACCCGGCGGCTGCTTCACCCTGAAGATCCACATGCTCTGACGATGTTCGCCCCAAGAGGGGGAACCGCGTCAACGTAGGTGCCTGTGGACTTGCAGGAAGCCATCTCTGCGTCCATAGCTGCCTGCCACTGAGAGGAGTAGGGACCCTCTATCGCCTCCGTGTAAGAACGCGGAGTCGGGATGTCAAGTGCATCTGGGTCTCCCTCAGGGGTAAGCAGTACGGACACGAGATGAGGTGAAGCAGCAGCCAGACACTGGAATTCCTCCTGCCTGTCCTCAAGGACGTCCGTGCCAAGGGCACACTCACCCCCGAAGGACGGAGGACAGACCGACGCAAACTCAGCAACAAGAATAGCAGCGTAGTCTAGACGACAGCGAGTAGCAAAGTCCACGAGCTCAGCAACTAGGGCAGACGCAGAAGTGGACTCAAAGGAGGGGTAAGTGACGATAGTAGCAAGGAGACACGTGACACTAGGACTGGCAGCACGAAGAGAGTCCGACTCCGGATCGGCAAGAGCAGGAAGAGAGGAGTCATGAGGAGAAGGCAAAGGGGCACGCAGAGGAGCAGTGGACGGACGCAGACACATCTAGTGCGTGCCAGGGACAGGAGGAGGACGCTGACGCGAACCGCTACCACTAGTGCGAGAAGCACAGACAGGTGACGCAGGGCGAGACGCAGGCTCACGACGCTTAGCAAGACCTCCAATAGGACCAGTATAGGGAGAAGGAGCAGGCAGTGGGGAGGCCAGTTGTAACTAAAACTGGGACGAGACAGGCTGCGGACACTCTAATGGAGGAGGAGGACCAGTAGAAGGCGGGAGACCAAGAACCTGCTAAAGGAGCGGAACGAAGTACGGCCGAGACCGCGCGGCGACTCTAGAGACAGCAGGAACAGCACCAGTACCCCCAGAAGCAGCACCAGCGCCAACAGCACCTCCAGCTCCAGTATGTCCAGCAGCACCAGTAGCAACCCCAGTAGGACCGTCTCCAGGACCGACAGCAGTAGCCTCAGCAGCTCCAGCTCCAGTCGTACCCGCAGGCCCAGCAGCTCCAGCACTCCCAATACAAGCACCTCCGGGACCCGCGGCACCACCACCCTCAACAGCCGAAGAAACTTAAGCTGCAGCAGCACACCTCTAGCGACGGGCAAACCACTCGCGCAGCTCCTATGGAGAGATTGGCTCCCGCCGAGACGAAGCACTCGGAGAACCTCCTGGCCCAGCCCCCGCAGGCTCCTCACCCCCAGGCTCAGCACCGCCATACGTGGCATCCCCACGCTCAGCACCTCCAGACGTAGCACCCCCAGGCTCAGCACCGCCAGGCTCAGCACCCCCAGGCGTAGTACCTTCAGGCTCAGCACCCCCAGACTCAGCACTCCCAGTCTCAGCACCCGTAGGCTCAGCACCCCCAGAGTCAGCACCCCAAGGCTCAGCACCCCCCGGAGCACCAGAGTCACCAGTAACCTCGACAGGCTCGACTGCGTCTACCTGGGACACACCTGAAGGGGCAAGACCCTGAGGGGGGAGGGGGTCTACCAGGGGTGGACCTGGAACAAGGAAGAGCGGTCGCGGGGGGAGGGACGGAGTGCGGTAGGGGAAGAGGCGGTAGTAGGGGACCGACTCGTCAAACGTGACGTCCTGGGAGGAAAGAACACGGCGAGAGGTGGGGTGGTAGAACTGCCACCCTGGCGCGTCAGGGGGGAAGCCAAGGAAGACGCAAGGAGCAACACGAGGGGACAGCTTGTCCGCAGACAAGTCGCGGACAAACGCCCGAGATCCACAGACACGGAACGCAGACGCATCGCCGACCTTCCCCGTCCACAGCAACGCTGGGGAGGTCTCCGGCATGGAGACCCTGGGGTGAAGGTTGATCTGATGCGCTGCGTACGGAACCGCAAACGACCACAGAAAATGGGGGGCAGCCGCATGCATCATGGACGTACGGGCTACGTCCATGACCATGCCAATGCGGCGCTCAGCAATCCCATTTTGCTGTGGAGAGTCCGGAAGCGTAAAGGTCTGGCGGATGCCTCGCGCACGGATATAGTCTCGCAGAAGGCCAGAGGAGAACTCTCCGCCTCGATCAGAGTGCGGACGCAGAACAGGAAAGTCCGAGCCGAAGCTCCTCCTGAGCTGGAGACGAGCTGCACAGATCTAGTCGATCAACACCTCAGTGACATCATCCTTGCTGCACAAGGGGAAGAATGTGGTGTAACGCGAGTAGTCGTCAACTACCAGTAGGAAGTAGCGCTCGTGACCCTGTCCACAGACTCGGGCCGGGCCCCACACGTCAATGTGAAGCGTCTGCAGCGGGGCCTCTATCGGAGGAAACTGGGAGGAGTGAGGGGCAACCCGCTGCCGGCGGTGCCTCGGAGACGAAGCAGGGAGGGGTGACCAAGGCAGTGGTGCCACAAGAGAGTCTCGTGCGATAGGAGGTGATAGGAGCAGGTTGTAGACTGTGGACCAGACATGTACGCTGCAGCAAAATCCTGACCTGACGCAGCTACCTGACCAGATGCAGGGACAGGAGGAGACCCAGTGGTTAGTGTGTACAGGCTCGACCCCGGCCGACGTGTAAACGTGGCCAAGTGTCGGCCCGTCCGAGCGTCCGTGCAGTGGGTCACCAACTGACTCGCAGGAGTGAACTGGTGAACTCCCCCATCCTATAGGTCAGCACCACTCACCAAGTTTGTAGAGAACGAGGGGAGGTAGAGACTAGACAGGGTGCCAGAGGGAGCCGCCGGACACGGGAGGACTGTGGAGAAGTGAGCAAGGACAGGACCCCCAGAGGGGTCTGCTCGAGAGACTGCATCTGGCCAACCAAGCGGCGTGAGTGTGGTGCGATCTCGAAAGAAGGAGCGAGAAGCCCCTGAGTCAAGGGTGAAAGTGAGGGAGGCCGAAGCCGACGCGGTACCTGAGAGCGTAGACTCAACAGTACCTGAGGAAACACACGCACTGGCACCTAGAGCAGCAGCCTCGCTAGTACCCAGAGCAAGAGACTCACCTGTACCTAGAGCAGCAGTGTCAATGCACGGGTCGGGCCGAAAACACCGGTAACAGTCACCCTCATCACTAATAGTCACAGCATACATGGCAGCAAGAATAGCATCAAAGTGAAGGTCAAAGATAGCTACTCCTGCCCTAGGCAGCTCACCCCAGCGGGGGATCTCAGTGGCCTCCGGGAACTGGTGACGCCAAGCGTCCGTCAGGCGGCCAAAGCAGCGCTGGGTGGTGTGCGCACCCCCACACTGCTCACCCGCGCGGTTGCTGGTGCGTAGGACGTAGGTGCACGGACCAGTACCCCCACCCCGCTGACCTGCAGCGTACCACTCACGGAGCTGCTAAGGGGGGGGGGGATGTCACGAGTGCGCTGCAGCTGCTGCTGCTGCTGGCGCGGACCACCACCGGAGCCGACCCTATGTGCAGCGCCACCCCGACCAGCTCCACCTCCTCCGCCACCGCCTCCTCCACCGCCGCCACCTCCGCAACCTCCGCTCCCACCGCCACCGCCGCTGCCGCCTCCGCCTCCACTGCCGCCACCGACACCTCCACCCCCGCCACCACTCCCACTGCCACCCCTACTCCCTCCGCCGCCTCCACCGCCGCCTCCACCGCCCCTGCTAGCCCCTCCAGCGCCCCTGCCCCCCTTGCCCTTGCTAGGGCGGCGTCTCCCGCTAGGGGTAGACGCCGCACCGACCGACTCAAGCCCAACGAGGTCGGCCGCAGCAGAAGAGGCAACAGAGGGCAAAAGGGGGGAGGGGGAACACCCCTCAAAGATGGGGGTGCGAGGGTCACCACGGGAGGCTCCTACAGCGACTACGCTCTTCTCTGCTGCTAGGAGGGCCTTCTAGAGGAGGTCAACGGTGAGAGTGGTGGGGAAAACTGAGAGGAAGTGGTCCTGGACTATATATATATATAAGGCTACACAAGCAAGAGCAGGAGCATATATATATGTGACAGTACAAGCAAGGTCAAGAAGTGAGCAAGTGAGGCAAGATAGGCACAAGACCAAGCTGAGTACAGAAGCGCTGATGATCAAAAGGCGCAAGAGCCTTAGTGAAGATATCAGCAGTGTTGGCCTCAAAGGCCACGTACGCAAGTCGCAACTGACCACGCTGCTGCAGCTCACGAGCAAGAAAGTAGCGGAGAGCAATGTGCTTCGTTCTGTGCGCCAAGCGCTGCTCCCGGCACAAGGCCAGCATGGCCTTGTTGTCTACGTACAGCACTGGAGGAGAACCAGGCGGCTCTCCGAGGTCAGTCAGCAGGTAGGTGAGCCATCGAAGCTCCTGAGCAGCCATGGCTCCGGCGTAGATCTCAGCCTCACAACTGGAGCCGAGAACAGAAGACAAACGAGTAGCCCGCCACGAAACAGAGCTGGAACCAAGGCTGAAGGTGTAATCCCGTGACGACCGCTGAGTAGCCTGCTCGTCAGCCCAAGAAGCGTCCGCGTGCCCAGTGAGGACCACTGGACTCTACCCTCCAGGTACTAGCCCCATGCCCGACGTACTGCACAAGTAGCGCAACACCCTCTTCGCTGCAGCCATGTGCTCTAATCTGTGTCTCCCAGGAGCAACATAGCGTGCAAGAATGCTAAGAGGGTATGCACGGTCAGGTCGTGTGCACGTCATCAGGTACATGAGGCAGCCAACAAGCTCTGGGTACGGGCCACTTGACTCTACGGACTCATCCGAAGGCAGAGCTGAGAGCGAATGGCGAGTAGACAGAGGAGTGGCCTGAGGCAAGGAGTACGTGAAGCCGAAGCGCTGAAGGACCTGCTGCACCATGTGTGACTGAGTCAGGGTAATGGTGCGGCGTGCTCTGTCCCGGGTAATCTGCAAGCCAAGGTAGCTGCGCAGTTCACCCAGGTCTGTGCACGTGTGTCTCTTCTGCAGCTCGGACTTCACGTGGGCGAGTCCAGCAGTGTCAGAAGTGGCAAAGACCAAGTCGTCGACGTACACGAGGATGTAGAACGGCGGCAAAGAGGTGTTGGTGCGTAGAAACAGCGACGGGTCGGCAGTAGAGGGAGCAAACCCAAGAGCCGCAAGTGTGTCGTGCCAGTCACGCGGTGCCTGGCGGAGACTGTAGACTGGCCGTCGGAGGCTCCACTGGGTGCCAGGAGGGAAAGTCCCATTGAAGCCAGGTGGACGGCGCAGCCAGATCTCCTCGTGCAGGCTACCCTACAAGAAAGCAGTGCTGAAGTCAAGGGAGTGAAGCTTGTAGTCACGCTGAGCGGCTATGTGCAGCAGCACCCGAAGAGTGGTCATCTTCGGGGTGGGAGAGAAGGTATGAAAGTAGTCAACTCCCTGCCGCTGACTGAAGCCACGAGCCACGTACCGCGCCTTGAAGACAGGTGGAGAACCTGGCAGCCGCTTCACCCTGAAGATCCACATGCCACTCACGATGTTCGCCCCAGGTGGGGGAACTACGTCAACGTAGGTGCCTGTGGACTTCCAGGAAGCCATCTCTGCATCCATAGCTGCCTGCCACTGAGAGGAGTAGGGACCCTCTACGGCCTCCGCGTAAGAGCGCGGAGTTGGGATGTCAAATGCATCCGGGTCTCCCTCAGGGGTAAGCAGTACGGACACGAGATGAGGTGAAGCAGCAGCTAGACACAGGAACTCCTCCTGCCTGTCCTCAAGGACGTCCGTGCCAAGAGCACACTCACCCCCGACGGACGGAGGACACACAGACGCAGACTCAGCAACAAGACTAGCAGCATAGTCTAGACGACAGCGAGCAGCAAAGCCGACGAGCTCAGCCACAAGAGCAGACGCAGCAGTGGACTCAAAGAAGGGGTCAGTGATGATAGTAGCAAGGAGACGCGTGACAGTAGGACTGGCATAACGAAAAGAGTCCTACTCCGGATCCGCAAGTGCACGAAGAGAGGACTCAGGAGGAGAAGGCAAAGGGGCACGCAGAGGAGCAGTGGACGGACGCAGAGACATCAGGTGCGTGCCAGGGATAGGAGGAGGACGCTGACGCGAACCGCGACCTTTAGTGCGAGCAGCACGAACGAGCGACCCAGGGCGAGATGCAAGCTCACGACGCTCAGCAAGACCTCCAGTAGGACCACTGTACGGAGAAGGAGCAGGCAGTGGGGAGGCCGGCGGTAACTGTGACTGTGACCGGACAGGCGGTGGACACTCTAAGGGAGGAGGAAGACCAAGAACCTGCTGAAGGAGCGGAACAAAGTACGGCCGAGGCCGAGCGGCGACTCCAGAGACAGCAGGGACAGCGCCTGCACCCTAAGCAACGGCACCAGCGCCAACAGCACCTCCAGCTGCAGTACCTCCAGCAGCACCCGCAGCAGGACCGCCGCCCAGACGGACAGTAGTAGCCTCAGCGCCAACACCCTTAGCAGCTCCAGCTCCAATCGTACCCGCAGGCGCAGCAGCTCCAGCACACCCATGACGAGCACCTCCGGGACCGGCGGCACCAGCACCCTCAAAAGCCAAAGAAGCTCCAGCTCCAGCAGCTCGCCTCCAGCACTGGGCAAACCACTCACGCAGCTCCTGTGGAGAGAGTGGCTCCCGCCGAGACGAAGCACCCGGAGAACCTCCATGACCAGCACCGCCAGACACCACATGAGCAGGTCCAGCGGCCGCTGGCTCCGCACCCCCAAGCTCAGCAGCTCCAGACGTAGCACCCCCAGGCTCAGCACCCCCAGGCGTAGTACCCCCAGGCTCAGCACCTCCAGACGTAGCACCCCCAGGCTCAGCACCCCTAGGCTCAGCACCCCTAGGCTCAGCACCCCTAGTCTCAGCACCCCCAAGCTCAGCACCCCCAGTCTCAGCACCCCCAGGCGTAACACCCACACACGCAGCACCCCTAGATTCACTTACCCCAGGCTCAGCACCCGTAGTAGTACCAGAGTCACCAATAACCTCGGCCGGCTCGATTGCGTCTACCTGGGACACACCTGAAGGGGCAGGACCCTGAGGGGGGTGGGGGTCTACCGGGGGGGGACCTGGCACAAGGAAGAGCGGAGGCGAGGTGAGGAAAGGAGTGCGGTAGGGGAAGAGACGGTAGTAGGGGACCGACTCGTCAAACGTGACGTCTTGGGAGGACAGAACACGACGAGAGGTGGGGTGGTAAAACTGCCACCCTGGTGCGTCAGGGGGGAAGCCAAGGAAGACACAAGGAGCAGCACGAGGGGACAGCTTGTCTGCAGACAAGTCGCGGACAAACGCCCGAGATCCCCAGACACGGAATGCAGACGCATCGCCTACCTTCCCCGTCCACAGCAACGCTAGGGAGGTCTCCGGCCTGGAGACCCTGGGGTGAAGGTTGATCTGATGCGCCGCGTACCGAACCGCAAACGGCCACAGAAAATGGGGGGCAGCCGCATGCATCATGGATGTACGGGCGACGTTCATGACCATGCCAATGCGGCGCTCAGCAATCCCATTTTGCTGTGGAGAGTCCGGAAGCGTAAAGGTCTGGCGGATGCCTCGCGCACGGCAGTAGGCTCGCAGAAGGCCAGAGGAGAACTCTTCGCCTCGGTCAGAGTGCAGACGCAGAACAGGAAAGTCTGAGCCGATCAACACCTCAGTGACATCGCCCTTGCTGCGCAAGGGGAAGACTGTGGTGTAACGCGAGTAGTCGTCAACCACCAGCAGGAAGTAGCGCTCGTGACCCTGTCCACGGACGCGGGCCGGGCCCCACACGTCCATGTGAAGCGTGTGCAACGGGGCCTCTGTCGGGGGAAACCGAGAGGAGTGAGGGGCAGCCCGTAGCCGCCCTTCGACACATGGGACGCAGGAAGGACCAGGCCCCGGAGGAAGGGGAGGGAGGGACAGGGGAAGACCAGAGACAAGGATACGGGAAGCCATGCCTCGGAGACGAGGCAGGGAGGGGTGACCAAGACGGTGGTGCCACAGGAGAGTCTCGTGAGACAGGAGGCGACACGAGCAGGGGGCAGACTCAGGACCAGACCTGGACGCTGCACCAAACACCTGACCTGACGCAGCTACTTGGCCAGACGCAGGGACAGGAGGAGACCCAGTGGTCAGGGTGTAGAGGCTCGACCCCAGCCGACGCGTAAACGTGGCCAGGTGCCGGCCTGTGTGAGCGTCCGAGCAGTGGGTCACCCGCTGACTCGCAGGAGTAAACTGGTGAACCCGCGCATCATGTAGGTCAGCACCACTCACCAAGTTCGTAGAGAACAAGGGGAGGTAAAGACCGGACAAGGTGCCAGAGGAGGCAGCCTGACACGGATGAAAGTGGAGAAGAGAGAGAGTACATGACCCCCAGAGGGGTCTTCCAGGGAAACTGCAACTGGCCGACCAAGCGGCGTGAGTGTGGTGCGGTCTCGAAAGAAGGAGCAAGAAGCCCCTGAGTCAAGTGTGAAGGTGAGGGAGGCCGAAGCCGACGTGGTACCTGAGAGTGCAGACTCACCAGCACGTGAGGACGCAGACGCACAGGCACCTAGAGCAGCAGCCTCACCAGCACCTAGAGCACCAGTCTCAATGCCCGGGTCGGGCGGGAAACACTTGTAACAGTCACCCTCATCACTAATAGTCACAGCATACATGGCAGCAAGGATAGCATCAAAGTCAAGATCATAGATAGCTCTACCTGCCCTAGACAGCTCTCCCCAGCGGGGGATCTCAGTAGCCTGGGGGAACTGGTGACGCCAAGCGTCCGTCAGGCGGCCAAAGCAGCGCTGGGTGGGGTGGGCACCCCCACACTACTCACCCGCGTGGTCGCCGGTGCGAAGGACGTAGGTGCACGGACCAAAACCCCCACCACGTTGACGCTGCGCGTACCACTCACGGAGCTGCTGGGGGGGGGGGATGTCCCGAGAACGCTGCTGCTTCTGCTGCTGGCGCTGACCACCATCGGAGCTGCTCCGCTGCGAAGCGCCACCCCGACCAGCTCCACCTCCTCCACCACCGCCTCCTCCACCTCCGCCACCACCGCCGCATCCGCTCCCACCGCTACTGCCTCCGCCGCCTCCGCCTCCACTGCTGCCACCGACACCTCCACCCCCGCCACCACTCCCACCGCCACCCCCACTCCCTCCGCCGCCGCCACCGCCACCTCCACCACCCCCGCTAGCTCCACCCGCGCCCTTGTCCCCCTTGCCCTTGCCAGAGCGGCGTCTACCGCTAGGGGCAGACGCTGCACCAACCGACTCAAGACCAATGAGGTCGGCCGCAGCAACAGAGGCGACAGAGGGCAAAAGGGGGGAAGGGGAACACCCCTCAAAGATGGGGGTGCGAGGGTCACCACGAGAGGCTCCTATAGCGACTATGCTCTTCTCCGCTGCTAGGAGGGCCTTCTCTAGGAGGTCAAGAGTGAGAGTGGTGGGACAGACTGAGAGGAAGTGGTCCGTGACTACACGAAGGGAGTCAGGGAGGCGGGTGACTATATAATAGAGAGTGATGTATATGGGGGGGGAGTTCTTGGCGCAGAACTCAGCAGGAAGCGCAGCGCGGTAGCGAGTGTCACTAGTGCGGAGGTGCGTAATGAGGTCAGCGACTGTGGGAAAGGCAGCAAGGTCAGGGAAGAGGTACGGTAGCATGAGGCGGCTCAGTGCAGCAGTGGCAGGGGAAGAGTAGCGCGCAACTACAGCGGCGTACAAGGTCTGAGCACTCTTGTACTGACTAAAGTGCGTGCGCTCAGTGGTAGGCAGGTGGCGACGCACAGCAAGACGTGCAGCAGCGTCGCGCGTGGCCCACTGAGAGCAAACAGTGGCGTCAGCATGAGCAGCAGGGGCAGGAGAGGCGCCAGAGGTGAGGTCAAAGAGAGAGAGACCGTCTGCCCTATCGCAATGTAAGAACAGCTGCAGGTCGTCGACCCAGACGTCAAAGTCAATGGCTCGACCCTTAGCGTCAAAAGCGAGGACACTGGGGGTAGCCATGACAGCAGTAGACTAGTAGTGCTAACTGTAGGACAGGGGCAGTGCAGCGACAGAGGTGCTGAGCTCACCGGACAGGGCTGCTTGGGCGGCTCGGCTGCACGGCGGCTGGGCGGCTCGGCTGCAGGGCAACTCGGCGGCTCGCCGGCTCGGCTGCTCTGCTGCTGGGCGGCTCGGTTGTGCTGCTGCAAGGCGGCGCGGGGGTCGGCGGCTCGGTTGTGTGAGGCGGCTCGGGCGGCAGGCGGCGCTGCAGTAGTTTAGGGCGGCGGGGCCGCAACTGAGGGCGGCGAGGCCGCAAGGGAGGGCGGCGGGGCCGCAGGTGAGGGCGGCGACAGGCCGCAACTGAAGGCGGCGACGGGGCCGCAGGTGAGGGCGACGGGGCCGCAACTGAGGGCGGCGGTGCCGCAGGTGAGGGCAGCGACGGGCCGCAGGTGAGGGCGGCGATGGGGCCGCAACTGAGGGCGGTGACGGGCCGCAACTGAGGGCGGCGGGGCCGCAAGGGAGGGCGGCGACGGGCCGCTCAGGGTGGCGACGGGCCGTGAAGGGCGGCGACGGGCCGAGTAAGTGCCGCGACGGGCCGTAAGGGCGGCGCAAGGGAGGCCGCTAGGGGCGACGCGACTTGGCCGCTAGGGCGGCTCGACGAAGGCAGAGAGGGGAGCGCGACTCGAGGAGCGCGCTCCAGGCAGGAAAAAAAAAATTCGATGTGGTGGGCCCTAGGCATAGTTCCCACGAGGGAACCTGCTCGATACCATGAGAAAGTTAGAACGAGAATGAAACGACTAAGTGAAAGTTGGGTACAAATACAACCCTAGAAAGCTGTACCCCATATGTGCTACCCCACTATAGCCTACAAAAGCTATGTCATACAAATCTGACAAAAAGGGGCGGCGCCGGGGCCGCGGTGGAGGCGACGGGGCCGCCGGGCGACGGATCGGTGCCGGGAAGGGCGGTGCCGGGGCCGCGGGGTAGGGGACGGGGCCGCAGGGCGGCGGATCGGGGCCGGGAAGGGCGGCGCCGGGGTCGCAGGGCTAGGCGACGGGGCCAGCAGAGGCGGGGCCGGGTCGGGAAGGGCGGCGTCGGGGCCGGAAAAGGGGGGGCGCCGGGGCCGCAGGGTAGGCGACAGGGCCGCAGGGCGGCGGATCGGGGCTGGGAAGGGCGGCGCGAGGGCCGCGGGGTAGGCGACGGGGCCGCAGGGCGGCGGATCGGGGCCGGGAAGGGCGGCGCCAGGGCCGCAGGTCTAGGTGACGGGGCCGCTAGGGCGGCGGATCGAGGCCGCGAGGGCGGCACGACGCAACCGCTAGGGCGGCGCGACGGGATCATAGAGGGGAGCGCGACTCGGGCAGGGGCTGAGCGTGCTCCGGGCAGGAAAAAAAATTCGAATTGGTGGGCCCTAGGAACAGTTCCCACGAGGGAACCTGCTCGATACCATGAGGAAACTAGAACAAGGAATGAATGACTAAGTGAAAGTTGGGTACAAATATGAACCCCTAGAAAGCTGTACCCCATATGTGCTACCCCACTATAGCCTACAGTAGCTATGTCATATAAATCTGACAATGACATCTAGGTCAGCGGCATATCTAGTTGATTACCTTTTCTGCAGGGCAAGAGTGGGTGCTTCTGTACTATGCCTAGTGACATGGTCATGCTCCTAGTGCAGTGTAGTTATGTCAGAGGTCCACTGGTGATCCCCGATCAATCCTAGGGAAGGGTTACAGGCATGGCGGCCTGGGGGGTTATGGGCGCACTGACCCGCTACTTAACAAGTCCTTTTATCCCAGTGGTTAGTGGCTGGGATTTTGACATGTTATCAGAGCGAAGGTCTCGGGTTCGAATCCTGGTGTGTGCACTTCGGGCATCCCAGTGCGGGGGGTGTCAGAAGTCCATTGGTGATCCCCGATTCATCCTAGGGAAGGGTTACAGGCATGGCGGCCTGGCGGTTTATGGGCGCATTGACCCGCTACTTAACAAGCCCTTTTATCCCAGTTGTTAGTGGCTGGGATTCTGACAAGTTATACATTTTGCTGCACCCCTATGGCAACAATCCAATCATGTGCTTTCATATTTGCCTACAATTAGTTGCAGTAAGATCGGATGGTTAGCATGGTATGCGAAATAGGGGACTTTAATGATCAACCCTATAAGTGATTCTAGAAGGTCGCACTAAACTATGCCTCTTCTACCCGTCGCGCTTTACAAATGCACGAAGCCCTTAGTTCAAAACATCGCAATGTGGCTACGATAACATGGCATCCCAAGAGGATGCCTCAAAATCAATCTCATCCGGGATTTTCCGAACATGGAGGAAGTACTCGATATCGTGCGCGCAACACTCTAGGTACCCCTCATCCCCCTTCTCGTGATACAAAGACCCAATAGCAACATATACTGTAAAAGGTAGCTTGACCTTGCCGTATTGACGATCGCTCAATAGGTCTGAGTAGTCAAGGTAACACCTGAACCTGTGGTGCTTTGGCTCCATCGCGGACCCATCACATGATTCACTCGTACTTGCACCACAACACACACGGACCACAGCTTCAACCGTCCGCCCTGCTGTACTCAGCTGCACATGGCTGTCAAATGGCAGACCCAACGAGCTAGCACCCCACTGTTCAAGCACTTCATACTGCTTAGGGAAGGCACGGGCAAAATGGGGCAAAGACCAACTGTATAATGGGAGAACCCTGACATGGGGCTGTCGAGTTGGTTGGGGCATGCGACGAACGCATTGTGGAAGCCGGATGCTTGGGGGTGAGGGCTGGCTCATGTTCACACGACACTTGCTCATGGGGGGGCTGCTAGCACCTCCCTCGTCAACCACCACACCTGCCTCATCCACTTCAACCAGCTCATTCACTCTGCCCAGAAGACCACGCCGACGCTTCAACAAGTTTTGCTCACTACATGATGGGACACAACAATAACACGAGGTTAGCTACATGCAACACACAACGGGAAGCGGTGTGTGAGGGTGTAACCCACCTGGGAGTGAGACGTCGTCGGAGTGTGCGCCGTATTTTGGGACGTGCAATGCTGCCAGGGTGTGGAGCTGAGGGGCAATGCACACCTGCGGATTGGAGTGGTGGAGAGGGTGCGGGGAAAGAGCATTGCTGTCATGTTGCTGTGGGATTGAGTTGATGGGAAAGGTGAGTGCTTATATGGGGCGGCACGGTTGATACAGCAGGGTTAAGGGGAGGGCGTGCATGGGGGGAAGGTTTAGGGAGTAGCGAGGGGGAATGGCATCCGAACGCGACAGCGAGAGGGCGTGACCCTGGCGAGGGTAGGAGAATGGTCGCGTGAGGGAAGGTAAGTGAGAGGGACGGGGAGGGCGAGATCGCGACGGGGGAGGGGAGAGCTAGCGGTGGGGATAGGGGGAGGCAGATTTGGGGAAAAGGGAGAGCTAGATACGGCGCAGGGGAGTGCATGCGGTGAGGGAGGGGAGGGCGTGCGTGGGGGGACACTGGCAGGAAGGGGGATGAGGGGTCGCAGGGAGGGGGATGGGGGCGAGGCGGGAATCTGATGGGGGGAAGCAGTGCAGGGGATGGGGAGAAGCAGGGGTGCGGATGGGGAGAAGCAGGGAAGGGGAGGGGGGGAAGCAGGACAGCAGGGCAGGGGACATAGGGAAGGTGGGGAGGGGACATGGGGAGGCAAGGAAGGGGAGGGGGGAAAGCAGGGAAGGGGATGGGGGGAAGCAGGGAAGGGGAGGAGGGGAAGCAAGACAGGGGAGGGGGGGAAGCAGGGCAGGGGACAAAGGGAAGGTGGGAAGGGGATGGGGGGAAGCAGGGAAGGGGAGGGGGGGAGGCCGGGAAGGGGATGGGGGGAAGCACTGGAAACCGGATGGGGGGAAGCAGAAAACCCGATGGGGGGAAGCAGGGCTTGGGATAAGGAGAAAGAATGAAGAGGATGGGGGGACGCAGGGAGGGGCTTGGGGGGAAGCAGGGAAGGGGATGGGGGGAAGCAGGGAGGGGGATGACGGGGAGCAGGGAGGGGGATGGGGGCGAGGCGGGAATCTGATGGGGGGAAGCAGGGAAGGGGATGGGGGGAAGCAGGCAAGGTAAGGGGGGGAAGCAGGGCAGGGGATGGGGGGAAGCAGGAAAGGGGATGGGGGGATGCAGGGAAGGGGAGGAGGGGAAGCAGGGCAGGGGAGGGGGGGAAGCAAGGCAGGGGACAAGGGGAACGTGGGAAGGGAATGGGGGGAAGCAGGGAAGGGGAGGGGGGGAAGCTGGGAAGGGGATGGGGGGAAGCAGGGAAGGGGAGGGGGGGAAGCAGGGCATAGAGATGAGGGGGAGCAGGGAGGGGGATGGGGGCGAGGCGGGAATCTGATGGGGGGAAGCAGGGAAGGGGATGGGGGGAAGCAGGTAAGGGGAGGGGGGGAAGCAGGGCAGGAGATGGGGGGAAGCAGGAAAGGGGATGGGGGGAAGCAGGGAAGGGGAGGAGGGGAAGCCGGGCAGGGGAGGGGGGGAAGCAGGGCAGGGGACAAGGGGAAGGTGGGAAGGGGATGGGGGGAAGCAGGGAAGGGGAGGGGGGGAAGCCGGGAAGGGGATGGGGGGAAGCAAGTAAGGGGAGGGGGGGAAGCAGGGCAGGGGGATGAGGGAGAGTAGGGAGGGGGATGGGGGCGAGGCGGGAATCTGATGGGGGGAAGCAGGGAAGGGGATGGGGGGAAGCAGGGAAGGGGAGGGGGGGAAGCAGGGCAGGGGATGGGGGGAAGCAGGGCAGGGGACGTGGGGAAGGTGGGAAGGGGACATGGGGAAGCAAGGAAAGGGAGGGGGGGATGAAGAAAACTGGATGGGGGGAAGCAGAGCTTAGGGGAAAGAACAAAGAGGATGGGGGGACGCAGGGAGGGGGTTAGGGGGAAGCAGGGCAGGGGATGGGGGGAAGCATGGAAGGGGAGGGCGGGAAGAAGGGAAGGGGAGGGGGGGAAGCAGGGAAGGGGAGGGGGGGAAGCAGGGAAGGGGATGGGGGGGAGCAGGGCTTAGGATAAGGGGAAAGAACGAAGAGGATGAGGGGAAGTAGGGAGGGGGTTGGGGGGAAGCAGGGAAGGGGAGGGAGGGAAGCAGGGAGGGGGATGAAGGGGAGCAGGGAGGGGGATGGGGGCGAGGCGGGAATCTGATGAGGGAAGCAGGGAAGGGGATGGGGGGAAGCAGGCAAGGGGAGGGGGGGAAGCAGGGCAGGGGATGAGGGGATGTAGCGCAGGGGACATGGGGGGAAGCAGGGCAGGGGATGGGGGGAAGCAGGAAAGGGGATGGGGGGAAGCAGGGAAGGGGAGGGGGGGTAGCAGGGCAGGGGATGGGGGGAAGCAGGAAGGGGGATGAGGGGGAGCAGGGAGGGGGATGGGGGCGAGGCGGGAATCTGATGGGGGGAAGCAGGGAAGGGGATGGGGGGAAGCAGGGCAGGGGATGGGGGGAAGCAGGGCAGGGGATGGGGGGAAGCAGGGCAGGGGACGTGGGGAAGGTGGGAAGGGGACATGGGGAAGCAGGGAAGGGGAGGGGGGGATGCAGAAAACCGGATGGGGAGAAGCAGAGCTTGGGATAGAGGGAAAGAACGAAGAGGATGGGGGGACGCTGGGAGGGGGTTAGGGGGAAGCTGGGAAGGGGATGGGGGTTCATGGGGCAGGGGACATGGGGAAGGTGGGAAGGGTGCATGGGGAAGTAGGGAAGGAGAGGGGGGGATGGAGAGAACCGGGTGGGAGGAAGCAGGGATTGGGATAAGGGGAAAGAATGAAGAGGATGGGGGGACATGGGGAAGCAGGGAAGGGGAGAGGGGGAAGCAGAAGACCGGATGGGGGGAAGCTATTGGGAAGGGAGGCGGGAGGGAAGGCGAAGGCGACGAGCAGTGGATGGCGGGGGTGGGGGGGGGGGGGGGGGGGGGGGTTCGGGGCTCCACGATTGTGGAGGGGGCAGGGGTGAGAATGCGGATGTGAAGGGCAGTGATATCAACGAGGGAAGGGGCGGTGGCGCAGGTGGGGGGGACGTGCCTGCAAGCGAGGGGGAAGGGGAGAGAACGCGACATCGTGCGGGGGTGATTGTGACGGGGGAGGGGGAATGGCCGCGTGGGGGAAGGGGAGTGAGATGGACGGGGACGGAGAGATAGCAATGGGGAGGGAGATGGCTAGCGGTGGGCCTTAGGGAGAGCTAGCGAGGGGGAAAGGAGGAGATGGCGAAGGGGAAGGGGAGGGCGGGAGATTGGGGTGGGGAGGGGTGGCACGAGTGTGGAGGGGGAGCGGGTGAGAATGCGACGGTGAAGTGCAGTGATATTGATGGGGGAAGGGGAATGGCCGCGAGGGGGAAGGGTAGTGTTTGGGACGGGGAGTGATAGTAGTGGGGAAGGAGATGGCTAGCAGTGATGCAAGGGAGAGATAGCTCAGGAGCAAGCATCGTGCCTGCGAAGGGGAAGGGGAAGGCGTGAGGTTGGGGGGGGGGGGGGGGGGGAAGAGTGTGGAGGGGGGAGGGGAGAGAGGGCGACGTGGAAGGGGAGTGATAGCAGTGGGGGAGGAGAGGGCTAGCGGCGGGGGCGGGGGGAGCTATCGAGGGGGGAAGGAAGAGATAGCGAAGGAGCGGGGTAGTGCTTGCGGAGGGGAAGGGGAGGGCGGCACTCACGTGGAGGAGGAAAAGAAGAGAGTGCGACGACGAAGGGGCGTGCTGGTGACGTGGGAAGGGGAGGGCGCGCAGGTGGGGGGAACGTGCATGCGAGCGAGGGGGAAGGGGCGAGAAGGTGTCAGCGAAAGGGGGTGATCATGACGGGGGATGGGGAATGGTCGCGTGGGGGGCAGGGGAGTGATAGGGACAGGGGAGGGGAGTGCTTGCAGTGGGGGAAGGGGGAGTTATCGATGGGGCGGGGCATTGATAGCCCTTGAAAAGGGGATGAGCGCGACGTGGAAGGGGAGTGGTTGGGAGGAGTGGGGAAGTGAACGTGACACGGTAGGGGAGTGTTAGCGTGGGGAAAGGGAGGGATGGAGACGGTGAAAGGGAGTGATCGCGAGGGGGCGGGGGCTGGCGCGCATGGGGGAAAACGGGGACGCTCGCGAGGGGGTAGGGGAGAGACAGCGACGGGGGAAGGGGAGTGATTGCGAGGGGACCGGGGAGTTGAGGCTGTGAAGAAGCGCGTAGGGGGACGGTGGGGAATAAGAGAGTGATCCCGGGGGAGCGCGGTGTTGGCGCCAGTGGGGTTGCAGGCGCGAAATCGTGGAGGCTGATGCGCGGGACACTTTCAGGGGGGGGGGGGGGGGGGGGATACGCGACCGCTAATAGGGCGCGTTATTGTACTCACGGGAGGCGTCGACGGCGGATCGTTCGGCATCGCATTTCCTTGAACCCGCCTCGTCCCCATTAGGCGCGTGGAGCGACATTGCTAATATTGAAGCGAGATTTCCGTCGAGCTTTTATACGTGCGATAGAGCTGTATTCGGGAGGTGTAGTACTCTAATGACGATAGTGGCTGGGGCGGGTGTCTGTGGTAATGATTGTAGTATTGGGGAGGTGTGACTGGTGCTAATTTAGTAATCAGAAGTGATTCCCGTCGCCCACGTTGGTGTGGATGAGGATGTGCGGGGGGGGGGTTATGTTTGTCGCATGGGTGGGTCGCAGGGTGTGTTTTGGCTCACGAAGCAGTGTTGTACCAGGTTGGGGTGTGCCCAGGTTAGGGCGTGTGGTTTGGTGTTGTTTGTACAGTGTTCTGGTTTCGTGCGAATGGCCCTTCCTCTCGTGCTGAATTTCGCTGCTCCTGGACCAATCCCAGGTGCCCCCTCCCCTGAAGGAGCAGGACCCTGAGGGGGGAGGGGGTCTACCGGAGGAGGACCTGGTGCGAGGAAGAGCGGGGCAGAGAGGGGCAGTGCGGTAAGGGAAGAGACAGTAAATGGGAACCAACTCGTCAAACATGACGTCCTGAGACGGCAGGACACGGCGCAAGGTGGGGTGGTAAAACTGCCAGCCAGACGCATCAGGAGGAAAGCTAAGGAAGACACAGGGAATGGAGTGGGAGGAGAGCTTGTCTGCGGAGGTATCGCGGACAAAGGCACGAGATCTCCCGATACAGAACACCGAGGAATCGCCAACCTCTCCCGTCCAACGCAGTGTCGGCGAGGTCTCTGGCAAGGAGACACGGGGCCAGAGGTTGAGCTGATGCGCAGCGTACTGGACCGCAAACGGACACAGAAAATGGGGGGCAACCGAATGGATCATGGAGGTGCAAGCGACCTACATGAGTAAGCCAATGCGGCGCTCAGCAACCCCATTCTGCTCTAGAGATGCCAGAAGCGTGAACGTCAGGCGGATGCCCTCCCCATGATAGAAGTCCCGCAAGAGGTCAAAGGCGAGCTCACCACCTCTGTTAGAGTGCAGACACAGGACCGGAAGGTCCATCAAGAACCGCTCACGGAGCTGGAGACGGACAGCGCGGATCCAAGGGATCAAAACATCAGGGACCTCCCCCTTGCTGCGCAAGGGGAAGACCGTGGTGTAACGCGAGTAGTCGTCAACAACCAGCAGAAAGTATCGTTCGCGGCTCTTTCCACGGACGCAGGCTGGGCCCCACACGTTCGTGTGAAGAGTCTGCAGGGGAGCCTCTGTCGGAGGAAACGAGGAGTGAGGAGCGGCGCGCTACCACCCCTCGACGCAAGGATGGCATAGCGAGCGCGAGAGGGCAGTCTCAACCCTGGGAAGACCAGAGACAAGGAGACGGGAGTGCATGCTACGGAGACGTGGCAGGGAGGGGTGACCAAGACGGTGGTGCCAAAGGAGAGTCTGGTGCGACAGGTGGCGACACGAGCAGTGGGCTGAAAGCTGACTTGATGCGAACGCAGATGCAGCTACCTGAGATGGCGCAATAGTCAGTGTGTACAGACTCGACCTAGGCCGACGGGTGAACGTGGCCAGATGACGGCCGGTCCGGAAGCACGTACAA
Organism: Closterium sp. NIES-65; assembly: GCA_948144175.1. Classification (NCBI taxonomy): domain Eukaryota; kingdom Viridiplantae; phylum Streptophyta; class Zygnematophyceae; order Desmidiales; family Closteriaceae; genus Closterium; species Closterium sp. NIES-65. Next base: position 375,180 of record CANXME010002195.1, read on the forward strand.
ATTGCCACACGCTGTCCTCTAAAGGTGAAGATATCAACCCACTCATCCTGAAGGACTACGTTGCTCACCAATTTTGTAGAGAATGAGGGGAGGTGAAGACCTGACAGTGAGCCAGACGGAACCGCCAGACAGGAGAGAATAGTGGAGGAACGTGCAAGAACTAGGCCCCGAGAGGGGTCAGCCAGAGAGACTGCAACCGGTGCTGGGAGTGGTGTGACTGTGGTGCTGTCAAGAAAGAAGCATTGGGAAGCACCTTAGTCAAGCGTGAAGGTGTGCAAGGTCTCAGCAGGTGTAGTACCAAGGAGAGCAGACTCACTAGCACATAGAGCAGCAGCCTCTATACATGGGTCAGGCGGCACACAAAGGTTACAGTCACCCTCAGCACTAACAGTCAATGCATACATGGCGGCAAGGATAGCATCATCATCAAGAGCAAAGATATCCACACCCTGCCTAAGGAGCTCAGCCACGTCGGGAAGCTCTTCGCGAAAGGCATCGTCAAGACAAGAGAAGCAGCGGTACTGGGGGTGAAGCTTCCCGCATGCTGACCAGTGCGGGCACCTGTGCGAATGACATACGGGAAGCGACCACTACCCCCAGACGTCCCACGCTGAGCAAACCACCCACGAAGCTGCAGGGACGAAGGGGTCTCACTCGGACGTTGCTGGTGCTGCCGCTGGCCCTCGCCAGAACAGCCCCTCTGAACAGCTCCACCCCGGCCGCCACCACTACTCCCGCCACCACTCCCACTGCCGCCACCACTGCTGCCGTTGCCACCCCCACTGCCACCACCACCGCCGCCACCACCGCTGCCACCAACACCTCCACTCCCACCACCACTCCCACCGCCACTACCGCCAGCTCCACCGCCTCCACCGCCCCCACCACCGCCTCCACCGCTGCCACCCCCACCACCCTGACCTCCCTTGCCCCTGCCGCTGCGGCGCCTCCCACTAGGAGCAGACGCAGCTCCGACCTTCTCAGCACAAAGGAAGTCAACAACAGCAGCAGAAACGACTGAGGGGACAAGGGGGGGGGGGGGGGGGGGAACACCCCTCAAAGAAGAGATTGCAAGGAGTGCCACGAGAAGTGCCTACAGCGACTATGCAGCTGCAAGGAGGTGCTTCTTGAGCAGGTCGACAGCGAAGGCGGTGGGGTCAAGGGCGAGAAGGAGGTCCCTGACTGCGCTAAGAAATTCAGGGAGGCAGGTGACGATGAAGTAGAATGTGATGTTTATGGGAGGAAGGTTCTTGGCTAGAAACTCATTGGGAAGCGCGGCACGGTAGCGAGTGTCACTAGTGCGAAGGTGAGAGACGAGGTCAGCGACTATGGACAGCTCGGGGAACAGGTAGGGCAGTATGAGGCGGCCTAGAGCAACAGTGGCCAGGGAGGAGTAGCGAGCGACTACAGCGTCGTACAGGGCTCTAGCAGTCATGTGCTGGCCAAAGTGAGGGCGTTCGGCTAACTGGAGGTAGTTGCGAACGGCTAGGCGAGGAGCATCATCACTGGTAAGCCATTGTGAGCGAGTCGAACTCTCAGCTGTGTTGGGAGGGGCGAGAGAGGCGCCAGACGTGAGGCCAAACAGTGAGACATCGTCCCTAGAATCGCTTACTAAGTACAGCTGCAGGTCATCTAGCCACGCGTCAAACTGTATCGGACGGACCTCTTCATCGAACGAAAGGACACTGAGAGTGGCAGAGCGCAGAGCGGCAGGGCGTGCTAGCAGCAGGGTAGCACGCAGTCACGGCAAGGCAGGGCGGCGACCAGCACAGCGGCGTGCAGGTAGGGCAGGGCGGCGCCGCAGTGAGTGGCACGCAAGTAGAGCAGGTGGCGCGGTGGCAAGCGACGCACAGGCAGGGCAGGCGGCGCGCGGGCAGAGCAGGGCGCGCGGCCGCGAAGGGCGCGTGGGTAAGGCAGGCAGCGTGGATAGGGCAGGGCGCGCGGCAGCGAGCGGCGCGCATGCAGGGCAGGGCGCATGACAGCGAGCAGCGCGCGGGCAGAGCAGGGGATGAGTGAAACCATGCAAGGACCTGCTCTGAAACCATGTCAAAACTAAGGAACGAGGATGAGTGAACTAACAACAAGATGGGCAAAAGTACTAACCCCAATTGGGTTGTACCCTATATGGGCTACCCCACTGCAGCCTACACAACATATAAGTTTGACAATTTCGAGTGTCGCGATGAATCTCCTGACGTCCGTGCCTTTCGCGCTCGCATCAAGCGCCTTCGGTGGCCTTAGATAAGCAGATTCGAGATTCACTATAGAGGGTGCCGCTTTTGCAGTGTGATATGTCGGTGTCGGCGCTACTGTTGTTGCTGCTGTCGCTTTTGAATTCGCTGTTGCGTTCGATGCTGCTGTGGCTGTTGCCGACTTGTTTACGAGCATTGCTTTGATTTGTTGAAGCGCCTGCGTCTGGTTCTGCTCGGTGCGGAGTGTTTTGATTTCTTGAATGAAGGTCTCGCCTTGCAACTCCATGCCTTGTCAGAACTTATATTTGTAACTGCCTGTAGCTGTAGTTAGTGTAGTTATTATAAACTTTGTTTGGTGGTGCACCTTCTTTGTTTCCTTTGCTATATGTTCTACGAAACCTATAGTGAAAACATTCTTCCCAACTTTCTCGACTCTCACCCTTGGCACAACCTACTCGACATACTAGTTGGGCCTAGGCTCCTAAGCCTAGGCCCTAGTTAAACTTAGTACATCCTCGTTCTTTTATCACATGGATTCAGAGCAAGTTTTGTCCTGGCCTGTGGGCCCGCCTAATGCTTCCGCTGCTATCTTTTCGGTCGCGCGCCTTGGGCGCATGGCGATTTTCGTATTGTCCCGCCCTCGGTTGGCGAGTGACTCCTTTTCTGCCCGTCGTGTGCCCCGTGGCACGCGACGGTGCCCTAAACCTGCCCGTCGTGCGCCCCGTGGCACGCGACAGTGCCCTGCTCGTTGTGCGCCCCGAGGCACACGACGGTGCCCTTACCTTAAACTTGCCCGTCGTGCGCCCCGTGGCACGCGACGGGCCTCTCCGCACCTGCTCTCCCTGCAGCCGCCCCTGACCTACCTGCGCCGACACATTGTAGCTGGTCTGCGGCTTTCTTCCCGCCCACCCCCCTCCTCCTTTGTCTCCCTGCAGCCGTGGGGGGGAGGGTATGGGGGTGGCGGGTGTTGGAGTGTTGGGTCGTATACTTCCCTTCCCCTCCTCCTCCTTTCGTTCCCACTGCTGCAGCTGCCGCTGGGGGGGAGGGTGTGAGGGTGTGGGGGAGCAAGGGGAGTGGCACCGGGGTGGCGGGTGTGAGGCAACCAGCAGCCGTCCCTCCACCTCTCCTCTCTTCCCCCCCTCTCTGCTGCTCCTGCAGCAGTGTGGGGGAGGGGAAGGAGGAGGGTGAGGAGATGGAGGAGGTGACCAGCTAGTGTTAGCCTGCCTGCAGTACCTGCTGTTGCTTGTTTATAATTTTGCATGTGTACCCCTGCAGGTTGTATTCTGCACAAACTCCTGCTGCAGGCAGTTATGGGGGAGTGTCAGAACTTATATTTGTAACTGCCTGTAGCTGTAGTTAGTGTAGTTATTATAAACTTTGTTTGGTGGTGCACCTTCTTTGTTTCCTTTGCTATATGTTCTACGAAACCTATAGTGAAAACATTCTTCCCAACTTTCTCGACTCTCACCCTTAGCACAACCTACTCGACATACTAGTTGGGCCTAGGCTCCTAAGCCTAGGCCCTAGTTAAACTTAGTACATCCTCGTTCATTTATCACATGCCTGACATGCACGCTCAAATACCGAATTCAGGAGGACAAAAAAAAAAAAAACGCGCAACTTGTTTTATGTACATGAATCGATGCTTTTCGTCGTCGCCCTCGAGGGTTTTAAAGGCTGGGTTTTAGCGGTTGAAGACCTTCGCGTGTAAACCCGTTGTGGTAACCGAGTGCGGGGATCGATAGGATCGAGTTCAGAAATGTATACAATAAATTATGGGTACAACACGAAGCTACATATAGGCGAGGGTCGAGAGGGCCCCGAATGGATCCTACCCGAATTAAGTAGAGGCCTCTTAGTGTAAACCGAGAAGCAAAGAATTTGGTGGACTCAACCTAGAACGGTGCTATAATTATAATAGAATAATATATTCTAAGGTAGACGAGCAAAAGCTGCACAATATAATAAATCTAAGCAATTTAATGCCTGATAATGTAATTTCAAGTAAGCGAAGGCATCATACTGTCACACTTTGCTTCTGTATTCACTACTTGCTGGTTCATAGAGAAGGTTGGCAAGAGTTTTACCAGCAAAAGTTGGATTACAGACAAATGATTAAACATACAATGACAATAACGACTACAACAGGAGCAAGCAACCTAGACAAGCTGGTCAACCGCCAGCGCAGCAAGGTCTGTCAGAACATATAGCTTTTGCATATTGTGTAGGCTATAGTGGGGTAGACCATAAGGGGTACAACCCAATTAGGGTTAGCACTTGTACTCAGTTCATTCATAGTTCATTCATTCATTGCTCAACTCTTCTCATGGTATCGAGCAGGTTCCCCTGTGGGAACTTTGCCTAGGGCCCACCACTTCGAAAATCTTTTTTTTCCTGCCCGAAGCGCACTCATCCCGAGTCGCGCCTCGGGCTTTTACCTCGACGAGCCGCCCAAGCGGCCTTCCCTCCCCTAGCGGCCCCGCCGCCCTACTGTCGCGGCCCCGCCGCCCTGCTCTTGCGGCCCCGCCGCCCTGCCTTTGCGGCCCCGCCGCCCTGCTTTAACGGCCCCGCCGCCCCGCCCTACGGTCGCGGCCCCGCCGCCCCGCTTAGCGGCCCCGCCGCCTTCACTTCGCGGCCACGCCGCCCCACTTCGCGGCCCCGCCACCCTACGGTCGCGGCCCCGCCGCCCCACTTTGTGGCCCCGCCACCCTACGGTCGCGGCCCCGCCGCCCCACTTCGCGGCCCCGCCGCCCCACTTCGCGGCCCCGCCACCCTACGGACGCGGCCCCGCCCCCCACTTCGCGGCCCCGCCACCCTACGGTCGTGGCCCCGCCGCCCCACTTCGCGGCCCCGCCGCCCTACACCTGCGGCCCCGCCGCCCTACACCTGCGGCCCCGCCCTACACCTGCGGCCCCGCCCTACACCTGTGACCCTGCCCTACACCTGCGGCCCCGCCCTACACCAGCGGCCCCGCCCTACATCTGCGGCCCCGCCCTACAGCTGCGGGCCCCGCCGCCCTACTGTCCCGGACCCGCCGCCCGTCTGCTGCGTCCCCGCCGCCCTCCACCTTCGGGCCCCGCCGCCCGTCTGCTGCGGCCCCGCCGCTCTTCCCTCCTGCCACGCCGCCCGAGCCGCCGACCGCCGCACCACCCTGCAGCGCGCACCCGAGCAGCCGACCGCTGCGCCGCCCAGTACCGGAGGAGCCGAGCAGCCAAGCCGCCCGGCCGCCCACGAGTCGAGCCGCCGTGCAGCCGAGCCTCCCAGCAGCTAAGCCGCCGAGCCGCCGAGCCGCCCAGCCGCCGAGCCGCCCAGCCGCCGAGCGGCTCAGCAGCCGAGCCGCCCAGCCGCCGAGCCGCCCAGCAGCCGAGCCGCCCCGCCGCCGAGCCGTCGAGCCACCGAGCCCCCCTACAGCCAAGCCACCCGACCTGCCTTGTCCGGTGAGCACAGCCCCACTGTCACTGCGTGCCCTTCCCCTACTGCTTGCACTGCTAGTCTATCGTCGTCATGGCTACCCCTAGCGTCCTAGCTTTTGACGCTGAGGGTCGAGCCATTGACTTTGAGGTCTGGGTCGACGACCTGCAGCTGTTCTTACACTGCGATAGGGCGGACGGCCTTTCTCTCTTTGACCTCACCTCTGGCGCCTCTCCTGCCCCTACTGCTGATGCTGACCCCACTGTTCGCTCTCAGTGGGCCACCCGCGATGCTGCTGCACGTCTTGCTGTGCGTCACCACCTGCCTACCACTGAGCGCGCGCACTTTAGACAGTACAAGAGTGCTCAGACCTTGTACGACGCCGTAGTTGCGCGCTACTCTTCCCCTGCCACTGCTGCACTGAGCCGCCTCATGCTACCGTACCTCTTTCCTGACCTTGCTGCCTTTCCTACAGTCGCTGACCTCATTACGCACCTCCGCACTAGTGACACTCGCTACAGCGCCGCGCTTCCTGCTGAGTTCTGCGCCAAGAACCCCCCCCCCCCCCCCCCCCCCCCCCCCCCCCCCCACGTACATCACTCTCTATAACATAGTCACACGCCTCCCTCACTCCCTTCGCGTAGTCAGGGACCACTTCCTCTCAGTCTGTCCCACCACTCTCACTGTTGACCTCCTCGAGAAGGCCCTCCTGGCCGCGGAGAAGAGCATCGTCGCTGTAGGAGCCTCTCGTGGTGACCCTCGCACCCCCATCTTTGAGGGGTGTTCTCCTTCCCCCCTGCTGCCCTCTGTTTCCTCTGTTGCTGCTGCCGACCTGCTTGGTCTTGAGTCGGTCGGCGCGGCGTCTGCCCCTAGCGGGAGACGCCGCCCTAGCAAGGGGCAAGGGGGGCAAGGGCGCGGGTGGAGCTGGCGGGGGCGGTGAAGGTGGCAGTCGAGGCGGCGGAGGGAGTGGGGTGGCGGTGGGAGTGGTGGCGGGGGTGGTGGTGGTGGTGGCGGAGGCGGAGGCGGAGGCGGCGGCAGCGGTGGGAGCGGAGTTGGCGGTGGTGGCGGAGGTGGAGGCGGCGGTGGCGGAGGGGGTGGAGCTGGACGGGGTGGTGCCCCACAGCGGAGCGGCTCTGGTGGGTCAGCGCCAGCAGCAGCAGCAGCGTTCTCGGGACATCCCCCCGCCTCAGCAGCTCCGTGAGTGGTACACGCAGCGTCAGCGTGGTGGGGGTTTTGGTCCGTGCGCCTACGTCCTTCGTTCCGGCGACCGCGCGGGTGAGCAGTGTGGGGGTGCCCACCCCACCCAGCGCTGCTTTGGCCGCCTAACGGACGCTTGGCGTCAGCAGTTCCCCGAGGCTAGTAAGATCCCCCGCTGGGGAGAGCTGTCTAGGGCTGGCATAGCTATCTTTGATCTTGACTTTGATGCTATCCTTGCTGCTATGTATGCTGTGACTATTAGTGATGAGGGTGACTGTTACCGGTGTTTCCCGCCCGACCCGGGCATTGGTACTGCTGTGCTAGGTGCGTGTGAGGCTACTGCTCTAGGTGCCAGCGCGTCTGCGCCTTCAGGTACTGGTGAGGCTGCGCTCTCAGGTACCGCGTTGGCTTCGGCCTCCCTCACCTTCACACTTGACTCAGGGGCTTCTCGCTCCTTCTTTCGAGACCGCACCACACTCACGCCGCTTGGTCGGCCGGTTGCGGTCTCCCTGGCTGACCCCTCTGGGGGTCCTCTCCTCTCTCACTTCTCCACTGTCCTCCCGTGTCCGGCTGCCCCCTCAGGCACCTTGTCTGGTATGTACCTCCCCTCGTTCTCGACGAACTAGGTGAGTGGTGCTGCCCTGCAGGATGCGGGGGTTCACCAGTTTACTCCTGCGAGTCAGCGGGTGACCCACTGCTCTGACGCCCGCACAGGCCGACTCCTGGCCACGTTTTCGCGCCGGCCAGGGTCGAGTCTCTACACCCTGACCACTGAGTCTCCTCCTGTCCCTGCGTCTGGCCAGGTAGCTGCGTGGGGTCAGGTGTTTGCTGCTGCGTCCAGGTCTGGTCCTGAGTCTGCCCCCTGCTCGTGTCGCCTCCTGTCTCACGAGAATCTCCTGTGGCACCACCGTCTTGGCCACCCTTCCCTGCCTCGTCTGCGGGGCATGGCTTCCCGTGTCCTTGTCTCTGGTCTCCCCCGTTCTCTTCCTCCACTTCCTTCGGGGCCATGACCTTCCTTTGTCCCCTGTGTCGAGGGGCGGCTCCGGGCTGCCCCTCACTCCTCCCAGTTTCCCCCGACAGAGGCTCCTCTGCAGACGCTTCACATGGACGTGTGGGGCGCGGCCCGCGTCCGTGGACAGGGTCACGAGCGCTACTTCCTACTGGTGGTTGACAACTACTCGCGTTACACCACAGTCTTCCCCTTGCGCAGCAAGGGTGATGTCACTGAGGTGTTGATCGACTGGATCTGCGCAGCTGGTCTCCAGCTCAGGAGGAGCTTTGGCTCGGACTTTCCTGTTCTACATCTGCACTCTAACCGAGGTGGAGAGTTCTCCTCTGGCCTTCTGCGAGCCTACTGTTGTGCACGAGGCATCCGCCAGACCTTTACGCTTTCGGACTCTCCACAGCAAAATGGGATTGCTGAGCGCCGCATTGGCATGGTCATGGACGTTGCTCGTACGTCCATGATGCATGCGGCTGCCCCCCATTTTCAGTGGCCGTTTGCAGTTCGGTACGCGGCGCATCAAATCAACCTTCACCCCAGGGTCTCCCGGCCGTACAACCTCCCCAGCTCTGCTGTGGATGGGGAAGGTCGGCGATGCATCTGCGTTCCGTGTCTGGGGATCTCGGGCGTTTGTCCGCGACTTGTCTGCGGACAAGCTGTCCCCTCGTGCTGCTCCGTGTGTCTTCCTAGGCTTCCCCCCTGACGCCCCAGGAGCCACTCTCTCCACAGGAGCTGCGCGAGTGGTTTGCCCGCCGCTGGAGGCGTCCTGCTGGAGCTGGAGCTTCTTCGGCCGCTGAGGGTGCTTGTGCCGCCGGTCCCGGAGCTGCTGGGCCTTCGGGTCCGCCTGGAGCTGGAGCTGCTGAGGGTGTTGGTGCTGAGACTGCTGCTGTCCTTCCTGGCGGTGGTCCTGCTGCGGGTGCTGCTGGTGCTGCTGGAGGTCCTGCAGCTAGAGTTGCTGTTGGCGCTGGTGCTGCCGCTGAGGGTGCTGGTGCTATCTCTGCTGTGTCTGGAGTTGCCGCGCGGCCTCGGCCGTACTTCGTTCCGCTCCTACAGCAGGTTCTTGGTCTTTCTCCTCCTGTAGAGTGTCCACCGCTTGTCCAGTTAGAGTCACAGTTAGAGCCCGCCTCCCCACTTCCTGCTCCCTCTCCTTACACTGGTCCTACTGGAGGTCTTGCTGAGCGTCGTGAGCCTGCGTCTCGTCCCGCGTCGCCTGTTCGTGCTGCCCGCGCTAGTGGTCGTGGTTCGCGTCCGCGTCCTCCTCCTGTCCCTGGCACGCACCGGATGTCTCTGCATCCGTCCACTGCTCCTCTGCGTGCCCCTTTGCCTTCTCCCCCTGAGTCCTCTCTTCCTGTGCTTGCCGACCCGGAGTCGGACTCCCTTCGTGCTGCCATTCCTACTGTCACGCGTCTCCTTGCTACTGTCGTCAGTGACCCCTCTTTTGAGTCCACTGCTGCGTCTGCTCTTGTTGCTGAGCTCGTCGACTTTGCTGCTCGATGTCGTCTAGACTACGCTGCCAGTCTTGTTGCTGAGTCTGCGTCTGTCTGTCCTCCGTCCGTCGGGGGTGAGTGTGTCAACGGGAGTTGTGTGTTGGCCCCGTCCACGCTTGGGCGGAGCCGACTTCGTGGTGGGGTGTACGGAAGGTACAGCCGACTTGCAGCAGTGGGCGACGCTGACTTGGACGAGCTGGTCGACGGGGTTGGTCGACTTGCACGGCGCCACTGCAATACCGCCGACTTGGGAAGCCAGCGGCCGACTTCAACTGGTGGTCGGCGATGTGGCACGTCGACCTGGAAGTCGGCGCCGACTTGCAAGGTCACCGACTTGCAAGGTCACCGACTTGCAAGGTCACCGACTTGCAAGGTCACCGACTTGCAAGGTCACCGACTTGCAAGGTCACCGACTTGCAAGGTCACCGACTTGCAAGGTCACCGACTTTGCAAGTCGGCGCCGACTTGCAAGGTCGCCGACTTGGGAGGTCGCCAACTTCAAGAGGTCAGTCTGGAAGTCGGCGCCGACGTAGAAGGGGCGTCGACCTGGTGACGCCGACTTGGGTAGCTGACAACTGCACTGGTCGACCAGGAGTGACGTCGACCTGGATCTGGTCGACCGGAGGAGTGGTCGACCTGGTGAGGTCGACCTGGTGTGGTTGTCGACTTGGGAGGTCGACGAGCACATACAGGAGCAGCTGGTCGACATAGTTGCCCGGTCGACCAGGATACCTGGGTGACGAGTTTCTGCGAAGGAGTGCGACGGTCACCCAGGCGAAGTTGGCGAGACCGACCTCCATGGTGGTATCCCGAGGTCGTCGTGGCGGATCAGAGGCAGTCGCTAGCTCGAGGTTGACGTGGTGTGTGCGCTGTGCATGTGACGAGACTTTGCATGCCAATCATCTGCGCGCACCTGCAAAGCGGGTGCACTGCTGTCCTGCGTGAGCAATGCTGGCACACCGTCAGCCTGCAGCGTTGGCAAGCTGTCGACTTTGCACTGCTGTAGCGTGGTCGACCAAGTCGTGCTGGAACGCGGTCGACCATGCTGTGCTGGCAGTCGACCAACCTGAATGCTAGCTCTGATGTAGTCTTGCATTGCCAACTTCATTGGACCATTATTGACAACTTTCTCTAGTGAAACTCTTGCCAAATTGCCCCGTGAACTAGCAACCAGTGTGAGCACTAGGAAAACGTCTAAGGACCAACGAACGCAGACATCACACGAGCACACGTGCCTAGCCAGTACTCTAAGCTCCCGTTGTAGTAGTTATCTTCTCAGAGTGTGCTCTTGGCACGGACATCCTTGAGGGCAGGCAGGAGGAGTTCCAGTGTCTGGCTGCCGCTTCACCTCATCTCGCGTCCGTACTACTTGCCCCTGAGCGAGACCCGGATGCACTAGACATCCCGACTCCGCGCTCTTACGCGGAGGCCGTAGAGGGTCCCTACTCCTCTCAGTGGCAGGCAGCTATGGATGCACAGATGGCTTCCTGGAAGTCCACAGACACCTACGTTGACGCGGTTCCCCCTCGTGGGGCGAACATCGTCAGTGGCATGTGGATCTTAAGGGTGAAGCGGCCGCCGAGCTCTCCACCTGTCTTCAAGACGCGGTACGTCGCTCGTGGCTTCAGTCAGCGGCAGGGAGTTGACTACTTTCAGACCTTCTCTCCCACCCCGAAGATGACCACTCTTCGGGTGCTGCTGCACATAGCCGCTCAGCGCGACTACAAGCTCCACTCTCTTGACTTCAGCACTGCTTTCTTGCAGGGTAGCCTGCACGAGGAGATCTGGCTGCGCCGTCCACCTGGCTTCACTGGGACTTTCCCTCCTGGCACCCAGTGGAGCCTCAGACGGCCAGTCTACGGTCTTCGCCAGGCACCGCGTGAGTGGCACGACACACTGAGGACTACGCTTGCGGCTCTTGGGTTCGCTCCCTCTACTGCATACCCGTCGTTGTTTCTGCGCACCGACATTTCTCTGCCGCCGTTCTACATCCTCGTGTACGTCAACGACTTGGTCTTTGCCACAGCTGACACTGCTGGACTCGCCTACGTGAAGTCCGAGCTGCAGAAGAGACACACGTGCACTGACCTGGGTGAACTGCGCAGCTACCTTGGCTTGCAGATCACTCGGGACAGAGCATGTTGCACCATTACCTTGACTCAGTCACACATGGTGCAGCAGGTCCTTCAGCGCTTCGGCTTCACGTACTCCTCGCCTCAGGCCACTCCTCTGTCTACTCGCCACTCGCTCTCAGCTCTGCCTTCGGATGAGTCCGTAGAGTCGAGTGGCCTGTACCCAGAGCTTGTTGGCTGCCTCATGTACCTGATGACCTGCACACGACCTGACCTTGCATACCCTCTTAGCATTCTTGCACGCTATGTTGCTCCTGGGAGACACCGACCAGAGCACATGGCTACAGCAAAGAGGGTGTTGCGCTACTTGTGCAGTACGTCGAGCATGGGGCTAGTGCTTGGAGGGCGGAGTCCAGTGGTCCTCACTGGTCACGCGGACGCTTCTTGGGCTGACGACCAGGCTACGTAGCGGTTGTCGCAGGGTTACACCTTCAGTCTTGGTTCCGGCTCTATCTCGTGGCGGGCTACTCGCTCGTCTTCTGTTCTCGGCTCCAGTTGTGAGGCTGAGATCTACGCCGGAGCCATGGCTGCTCAAGAGCTTCGCTGGCTCACCTACCTGCTGACTGACCTCGGAGAGCCGCCTCGTTCTCCTCCAGTGCTGTACGTAGACAACAAGGCCATGCTGGCCTTGTGTCGGGACCAGCGCTTGGCGCACAGAACGAAGCATATTGCTCTCCACTACTTTCTTGCTCGTGAGCTGCAGCAGCGTGGTCAGTTGCGACTTGCGTACGTGGCCTCTGAGGCCAACACTGCTGATGTTTTCACCAAGGCACTTCCGCCTTGTGATCATCAGCGCTTCTGCACTCAGCTGGGACTTGTCCCATTCTTGCCTCGCTTGCTCACCTCTTGACCTTGCTTGTACTCTTGCATATATATATATACCTGCTCTTGCTTGTTTAGCCTTTTATATATATATGTGTCTACTCCTGCATGTGAACTGGCCTTATGGCCTTGACCTTGTGCTCGGACTGTGTTGTGACTTTGTGATCCACCCTGAGCTTGCTTTGCTTTGCTTTGCTTTGCTTGACTGGTCTTGTGACCCCTTGTTCTCCCGCACTTTGCCTATGGGGTTGTGTCAGAACATATAGCTTTTGCATATTGTGTAGGCTATAGTGGGGTAGACCATAAGGGGTACAACCCAATTAGGGTTAGCACTTGTACTCAGTTCATTCATAGTTCATTCATTCATTGCTCAACTCTTCTCAAGGTCGACATCTGCCAGCATTGCATAGAGGCACCATGCCAGCATTGCGGAAAGGCGACTTAACAATGGAGCAAACTGGTGGCTTGTTAGCGCTGCACCAAGGCAACTTGCCAACGCTTCAATAGAGCAGTCTGCCAGCGTTGCATCCGTATGTGATAACAACGCAGGTGCTTACCTACTTCATAGGTGTGCAACGACGGTCGAGCACATTGTGCACCGTCGCGCAGGTGTGAAGTCGGTCACGTGGTGACGGTTGCACATGAAGAGCTACGTTGACCGCGTGCTGACACGTCAGTCAACTTTGCCACAACAGCCTTGACGACGTTCGCACACCTCCGCAAAATCTAGTCGAGCAGGTTACATGGTTGACAAGGAAACTGCCAAGTCGACGTCGACTTGCGCTGCCGGAACCCGCCAACTGATGTGCAGGCGCGTCGACCACACAGCTATCTCCGGTCGACTTTGCCAAGTCGACGCCCTAGCAGATCGATAAACACCTTTGTCGACCACTCAGTAGAAGTCGGTGCCCACCCTGGTCGACGAAAGGGTCACCCAGCTTGGTCGGCTTATGCTGTCAAAAACTCATCGTCGACGGCTTCACAATAGTTCCGCACAGGTCGACGACCGCCTTCGTTGACCTCATTTGTCGCAATAGACCACCGACTCCCATCGACGGCGGTGCCACAGCAGTCCTTCGTAGGTCGACCAACTTCGTCGACCTGCACCCAGGCTGGCGTCGACCTCCGCGAATGGTCAGTTGCACCTACCGCACACCCAACCTCGAAGTCGGCTTCACCCAAGCGAGGGCGAGGCCAGCACCCAATTCCCATTAACAATAAGTACGTTGACACCATCTCATCAGTTCGAAACTCCTAAAACGACGGCTTGGCGAGACACGCACGGCATGGATTACGATCTTGGAAGGGGTTGTTGACGTGTCGTAGATACGGAGCGAATGGGAGTTCAAAATTTAAACACGGTGTCGATATGGTCGTGAATGAAGGGACATGATGATTTGCTTCATAATTTAGTTGTCAATATTCTAGATCGGCAGTGAATTATAAATAGCTTTAATTGCGTGCATGTATGTGGTTGCAACGGTTGTTCACATTTGTGTGATGTAGAGTGTATGCATAGGGAAGCAGCTATGCCAATATACTTGTAAGGAAAATTCCCTTTCCTCGCTTCGCGTCCCTGCTCAGCGCGTACACCACTGTTCCCGCCAACAGCACCCAACTTAACCGTTACCACTTGCGACACTCGCCTCGACTAGTGTTCTCGCCACTGTTCACGACGCGACCCAACCTCACGGTTCGGTTGGTAACCCGCGCTCCGGAACTCCGCCTCGACAATTCCCAACCTCGGCGTTAGGCCTGTCGCGCACCCCATTTTCACGCGTTACCGTTGCCACTGTAGTTTCGCTATATATTCTTCGCTCATGCCTTCGTTCATTGTACGATTTTGCTTTGATGGTGCAATTCTCGCCTGCTCACTCAATTGCAGTCGTAACACTTGGTATCAGAGCCTACGATCTCTTCTCGGATCGCACCCACACCTTCGCTTCCCTGCTATCTCACTTTTTGGGGGGGGTGGGGGGGTAGACGTCTCTCAGCGTTCGACACCGCCGCTCAAAGTGCTCTCTCGCAAGCACGTACAACCATGACTGAGGCTCTCGATAAGCTTGCCTAGCACCCTCGCCATGGCCGAATTCAATCTCGCGACGTTGATGCAGGAGTAGTTGTCGGGAATTCCCTAACCCTCTCTATGTTCTGCCCTCTTTTCCTCGTGACATGGTTTCAACCTATCTCCGCCCTCTTC